>JAPXFY010000024.1:8911746-8934246 GCA_030674185.1 Monoplex corrugatus
AATAGATCGATTACAGAGACTGTAAATGACTAATCTTCGACCCCCACACCTGTGCTATTAATTAATTAACCACCAAGTAGTTGGATTGATTAGATTCTGATTAAACGAAGCAACTGACAGACTTTTTTTTCACTTTTTTTTTTATTCAATGACACACAGACTTAGACACAGACACATACAAACACTCAGACACTCACTTACACACACACACACAACACACACACACACACACACACACACACACACACACACACACACACACACACACACACACATACATATATATATATATATATATATATATATATATAGATAGATATATTTACACACATATGTATATATATATATATGTATGTATGTATGTATGTATGTATATGCATCTGTGTATTTGTCTATCTGTGCACGATGCACGAGAGGAGAAAGAGAGAGAGAGGGGAGAGAGAGAGAGAGAGAGAGAGAGAGACGCATACACGCTCGCACGCACCCCTTCCCCTACCCACATGCTACTTACACAGAAATGGACGGAGAGACACACCCACACAGGCACACACGCGCGCACACACACACACACACACACACACACACACACACACACACACACACACACACACAAACACACACACACAAACACACACAAACACACACGCACACACGCCCCACACACACACACACACACACACACACACACACACCACACACAAACACACACACAAACACACACACACACACCACACACACACACACACAACCACCACCACCACCATCAAGTTATCAAGCAGGTAACCTATACACACATACGCAGTAGGTGAGAGAAGGAAGCAGCCAGCCCCAAGACCAGATGGACAGCTCATTTGATGGGCCTGTAATGAGTGATCATCGGCAGCCGCACCTGAATTAGTCATTAATTGACCGCCAAGTAATTACAGCTCGCACGTCATCGGCTGATCGGCTTGTAAAACCGCTATGCGAGTGAAGGCGCCTTACAGGTAATCTGCGTTTGATGATGGATTGGGGTGATGGTTACAATCACAGAGATGGATAGGGGACAGGCAGGCAGCTCTGTTGCACTCCATGTGATACTGCCTCCTTCGCTATCGCGCAAGCCTCGCAAGCTATACTTAACTGAATAACGTTTCTATGTCGTCAGGACTATCTTCGTTTCAATTTTGTGGCGAAGTAGGTTGCGTCGGGAGCTTGGGAGGTGAGTGTCCAGAGAGTGGCGAGGCATTGGTGCTCCGGGTCCCATCCGCACCCTCGTGGTGTTTCTCGTTAACTTGGGTTTGTGGATTGGCCACTGACTTCAGGGAATCAGGTCTGATGACCGCAGGGAAAGACCTGCTGGCTGCTAGGAAAGACGGCAAAGTTGAGATCCCGTTTGAAGCCTGTCAGACCTTGCTGAACAGCAAAATGGGCTGTGTCTGGAGCCGCCCAGACAATACCTGTCATCATCATCAGGTGCCTTGCCGCATGGCGTTGTCGATTATCGATTTCCATCTGTCTCTATCTCTTGTTGCCTCAAGCATCTCTTCCACCCTCCTCGTTTTCAGCCATTCTGCAAGTCCGTCTAGTATCTTCTCCCTGGGTCTACCCGGTGCTCTCCTTCCCTCCAGCTTTCCCGTTGTGACCAGGTGTTCCAATTCCCCTTTCCTCATAAAATGGCCTATAAATGTTGCCTGCCTTTTCCTAATCTTCCTTATGAATGATCTTCTGTGTCTGCCTCCATCAAGACTGTTCTGTTCGTTTTCTTTGCTGTTTATGGAACTGTCAACATCCTTCTTAGAAACCACATCTCGGCTGTCTCAATCTTGTTCTGGCTTTGTTTGTTGACTGTCCACGCCTTGCAACCGTTCAACAGTACTGGTTCTATATAACATTCAAGAACTCTCTTCCACAACACCTGTAGCTGAAGTAAAATAACGATGGAAGCTTCCGACAGCAAAGTGTCGAGACTATAAATGGGAAAAGCTGCTGACAACTCTGCGAGCTGGTGGCAGGGCGGGCTCCCTGAAAGAGAGTTAAGACCAGAGTGGGGCGAGAGAGGAATTTTTCATTCTCTTTTGGTCTAGAGGCTGGGCTGGACCTGGCTGGTGCGCGTTTTGTGGCTATGTCCCGGGGTTTGTCATCTCCCCACCTTGCCATTCAGTTTGTAAACAAGGTAACTGATGACTGGGTCCGAATGGGTCATGCAAAACATGGACAGCCCTCCTTTGCTTGAAGAAACAACTGTCGATTGGCAACGGGAGCTTGGGAGGTGAGTGTCCCGAGAGTGTCGAGGCGTTGGTGCTCCAGGTCTCAACCACACCCTTGTGGTGTTTCTTGTTAACTGTGGTTGTGTCTGGAGCTTTATGCCAGACCGCTTTTAGCGATTGTAGGCGCACACCCCGTACATTAGTGGTAAAGCAACGTAGGGAGTCCTTGACTGCTAAGTGTCGAGATTATGTATAGTAAGAGAAGAAGAGCTGGCAGCTATATGTGCTGGTGGCTGGGCTGGCTGCCCAATAGAACGTTGAAGACCCGGAGTGAGGACTCTTTCATGCTCTCTTGTTCCGGTAGCTGGGCTGGACCTGGTTAACTCTTTGACTCGCGCACCTTATCCACCAGCATCCAGCAGTTCCACAGTTCCAATCAGGCGAGCAAAGCAAAAACGTAACCCTGTGATTCCCTCACCCTATCCACTAGCTTCCTGCAGGAAGCTGGTGGATACAGTGAGGGAATCAAAGGGTTAAGCGTTTGCAGTTGATGAATAGGGTGTGGAAGTCAAGGGGTTAATGTGCGATAATGTGTGGCTATATCCCGGTGTCTGTCATCTCCCTACCTTGCCATTGGGCTTGTGAACAAGGTAACTGATGACTGGATTCGAATAAGTCGTGCGGTGCATGAACAGCTCCCCTTTGCTGGGTGAAATGGCCACCATGTTGCATGGGGTGGATGAGAGTTGATTGTTCGGTCAGTGGTGAGCCAGGTCAGCATGTAAGCAGACATTTTAGTGCTCTAAAACCTCTTCGTGTGTATACGCACGCAGAATATCAAGTATGTACGCATGTTAAAAATCCACTGGCTTAATCAAACATGAAAACACCCAGTATGTATGCCCATCGATTGCGAGGCCTGGACGGTTGCGAGGCGTGGACAGTCAACAAGCAAAGCCAGAGCAAGATTGAGGCAGCCGAGATGTGGTTTCTAAGAAGAATGTTGAGAGTTCCATGGACAGCAAAGAAAACAAACGAGACAGTCTTGATGGAGGCAGACACAAGAAGATCATTCATGAGGAAGATTAGGAAAAGGCAGGCAACATTCATATGCCATTTTATGAGGAAGGGGGAATTGGAGCACCTGGTCACAACGGGAAAGCTGGAGGGAAAGAGAGCACCGGGTAGACCCAGGGAGAAGATACTAGACGGACTTGCAGAGTGGCTGAAGACAGGGAGGTTGGAAGAGATGCTTGAGGCAACAAGAAATAGAGACAGATAGAAGTCCATAATCGCCAACGCCATGCGGCAAGGCACCTGATGATGATGATGATGCCAGTCTAAGACGGAGTATGCAGATTGTGTAGCAACATGCCACTTATACCGTGAGCAAAACAGCGTGCATACAGTCATCCAGGGAAAAAATGGGAACGCTTAAAAAAGATGCCATTTTGGACTCTGACTGAACCCTCCAATGTCAGAGGTTTGCTGAAAACAAAACTGAAATTTGAGTTTGTTCTGAAGAGATACATGGCAATGCAATAGCTCCATATATTATATATGTACACACACACACACACGCACACACACACACACACACCACACACACACACACACACATTGTATATATATATATATACATATGTACATATGTGTGTATATATATAGAGAGAGAGAGACAGACAGACAGATAGACAGGCAGGCAGGCAGGCAGACAGACAGACAGATAGGTGGACATACACTCACACACACACACACACACACACACACACACACACACACACACACAACACACACACACACACACAGATAGATAGATATATATAGATAGATAGATAGATAGATAGACAGAGAGACAGAGATAGACAGAGTGATAGACAGAGATATATATAAATAGATAATAATAGATAGATAGATAGATAGATAGATAGACAGATAGACAGATAGATAGATAGATATAGATGGACAGATAGATGGACAGATAGATAGGTAGACAGACAGAGAGACAGACAGACAGACAGATTCTTTCCAATATCTGCCAGTAACTGGCTGGCAGCCTTTATGGTCCTATGCGAAGCTGTATGCACTGGCAATATTCTGAAATGGAAAAAAAAAAAAGAGTGAGACGAAATGGTGGGCTGCAGTGGGGCTTGGTGAGACGGGGGCCCACGTAGCACTCAGGTGGCATTAGCCGAATGATTGTAGCCTTAAGATAGGCAGTGAACAGACTGTCTTTATGCTTAGCGGGGCTGGGGGTAGACTCAAGACATCAAATACCCATCTTGTGTCCACGGCGCTGTACCCAGCGAACCAGCCAACCCCCCAAAAAGAGGTTTTGTCGTTTCTAAAATATCCACTGTTCTTTGGTTGTTAGTTTTTTCATAAATGGGGAAATGATACAGCTTCATCTCTGTTGTCTGTGTGTACGTGTATGTCCAACAAAACTGCCTTGCACTAAATGTTTCGTCGTCTACAGGAATAAACGTGTATAATTCATAGATACGTACATACATAACCCTGGTTTGTAAAACAGAACGGTTATATAGAACCGGACAACGACAGTAATTAGTATGAGTGCGAATACTGTGACATACAGTTTTTGAGATACTGGTTAGTTCCAGTATCAACTATAACTTGCAACGGAACGGAACAAACAAACGCAAATCAAGCAAACTGTTCTTTCTCTCTTTGTCTCTACCTATGTCTCTGTCTTCCTGTCTGTCTGTCTGTCTGTCTGTCTGTCTGTCTTCTCTCTCTCTCCTCTCTCTCTCTCTCTCTCTCTCCCTCTTCTCTGTCTCTGTCTGTCTGTCTCTATGTCTCTGTCTCTGTCTCTGTCTGTCTGTCTGTCTGTCTCTCTGGCTATTTCTCTGTCTCTCTGTCTCTGTCTGTCTATTTGTCTGTCTGTCTGTCTCTCTCTCTCTCTCTCTCTCTCTCTCTCTCCCTCTCCTCTCTCTCTCTCTCTCTGTCTGTCTCTATGTCTCTGTCTCTCTGTCTCTGTCTATCTGTCTGTCTCTCTCTCTCTCCCTCCCTCCCTCTCCTCTCCTCTCCTCTGTCTCTGTCTCTGTCTCTCTGTCTCTATGTCTCTGTCTCTGTCTTTCTATCTGCCTGTCTGTCTGTCTGTCTGTCTGTCTCCCCCCCCTCACTCAGTCTGTCATTTCTACATGTCTTTCCTTTTTGTTTTCTGTGTTCACAAATGACGTGCACCTTCATATTTCCAATCCACCAGCTTCCTGCAGGGTTAAGTTTTTGCTTTGCTAGCACGGTTGACAATACAGGATGCTTGTGGACAGGTAACGGGAGACAAAGGGTTAAATAAACCCGAAACTCCGAACTAATAATTAAATATAATCCACACTCTTAAACAAACCCCAAAAACTGCAGATTGATAATTGAATAAACCCCAAACTTTTTAAACAAATCCCAGTTTCCAAAATAATGATTAAATATATCACAAACTCTTAAACAAACCCTTAGTAACTAATGATTAGATAAACCCCAAACTCTTAAACAAACCCTTAGTAACTAATGATTAGATAAACCCCAAACTCAAACAACCCCCAAACTCTTAAACAAACCCCACACTCCAGACTAATGATTAAGTAAACCCCAGACTCTTAAATCAACTTCAAACTCCAAACTAATGATTAGATAAACCGCAAACACTTAAGCTAACTTCAAACTCCAAACTAATGACTAGATAAAGCGCAAACTCTTAAACTAACTTCAAACTCCAAACTAATGATTAGATAAACCCCAAACTCTTAAACAACTTCCAAACTCTCAGGCAAAACCCACACTCCAAACTAATGATAAAATAAACCCCAAACTCTTAAACCAACACCAAACAGCAATCTTATGATTAAGGAAACCCGAAACTTTTAAACAAGCCTCAAACACCAATCTAAAGCTTAAGTAAACTCAAAACTCTTAAATAACCCCAAACTTCAAATTAATGATTAAGTATGGTCCAAACTCATAAATAAACCTCTAACCCTTAAACAAACCCCTAACTCTTAAATAACCCCCTAATTCTTAAATTAGCCCCAAACTCTTAAACCTCAAAACTCTTAAATAAACCCCAAACTCTTAAATAAACCCAAACTCTTATATAAACCCCAAACTCTTAAACAAACTCCAAACTAATGATTCAATAAACCCCAAACTCTTAAACAAACCCCAGACTCTTAAACAAACCCCAGACTCTTAAATAAACCCCAGACTCTTAAACAAACCCCAGACTCTTAAACAAACCCCAGACTCTTAAACAAACCCCGAACTCTTAAACAAACCCCAGACTCTTAAAAAAATCCCGAACTCTTAAACAAACCCCAGACTCTTAAATAAACCCCGAACTCTTAAACAAACCCCAGACTCTTAAATAAACCCAGACTCTTAAACAAACACCAGACTCTTAACAACCCCAGACTTTCAAATAAACCCCAGACTCTTAAACAAACCCCAGACTCTTAAACAAACCCCAAACTCTTAAACAAACCCCAGACTCTTAAACAAACCCCAGACTCTTAAACAAACCCCAGACTCTCAAATAACCTAGACCTTAACAAACCAGACTCTTAAACAAACCCCAGACTCTTAAACAAACCCCAGACTCTTAAACAAACCCCATATTTCAAACTAAGCACTGTTGAACAAAGGACATAACTCTTGAGAGTCACATGGGAGATAATTCCTACGTGACTCTCAAGAGTTATGTCCTTTGGCTGATATTGTAAAAATTCCCCCTGCTTCCCTCTTATTTCTTTGGTATAAACTCTGTTGATTAATACACACTGAAGCCACTCCCTTCCCCCCTTCCCCTCCCCCCTCCCTCTCCCTAGGGGCGCATAGCTCACTTAAAGTGTGGAGTTCATTCTGGAGGGATTTATCGCGCTCGGACAATTCCATATGCGTTCCACCCAAATCTGCCCAGCAGACTCCCTGATCTACTGAGCCTGCACAAACTCCGATGCGCCGGCAACGTCTTGAAATGGGAGGGTTAGGGGATCCAAAATCAAGTGCGACTACCCGCGTCCAAGCAAACAGGAACCAGAAGAACAAGTAAACCAAAAAGTAACGCGTATTCAATACAACAAGACAAGACAACGCAAATTTTCGGCCAACCGGCCTTTTGTCAAGCGCGAATGCACGATCACAAGCAGACACCAAACAACGGATAATAACAAAAAGGACTAAAACTTAGGGTGAGGAAGGGTCTATGATACACCAAGCTGACAGCATCCAGAATGATGGAAACGTGAAGATGGCCGGCGAACAGGCCAGTGTGTTCTTAACGTGTTGCGGGCTGCGATCGAACTCGAGATTTCAGACGTTGATTGTTGATCATCTGTGGTTGGCTAAATCTAAGACTAAACGCGAGATATCGGATGCTGATTTTAATTAATGAAACCAAGTGAACTCCAGAGATATAAACGTGATGATTGTTGATTAATTCAGTGGTAGGCTAAGTGGGTGATGAACTCGAGATTTCAGAGTTGATTGTTGATTATCTGTGATTGGTAAATCTGAGACTGAACGCGAGATATGGATGCTTGATATTTAATATCTGTGGTAGGCTAAAGCTGGGATTGAACTCAAGATATCAGGACGTTGCTTGTTGATTATCTGTGGTAGGCTAAACTGGGATGGAACTCGAGATATTAAATGCTGATTTGATTATCTGTGATAGGCTAATACCGGGATTGAACTCGTAATTCGATGTTGATTGTTGATTATCTGTGGTGGTAAAAGCTGGGATTGAAATCGAGTATATCCATTGATATTTGATATCTGTGGTAGGCTAAAACCGGGATTAACTCCGATATCACGTATGATTGTTATATCTGTGGGAGGCTAAAGCTGGGATTGAACTCGAGATAGACGTGATTGTTGATTATCTGTGGTAGGTTAAAGCTGGGATTGTAACTCGATATATCTGACGATTGTTGATTTCTGTGGTAGGCTAAAGCAGAGGGAAGAGCGTTAGACTGAAGATCTAAAGGTCCCTGGTTCATTCCCGGGTTTCGGCACGGAAAATCCGGTGGTTGGCGCATTTTTTTCAGGAGAAGAGTGGCAGAATGGTTCAGACGTTCACCTGCCAATAACTAAACTCGAGGTTCTGGACTTTCTGCCTTCTGGCTGCTGAACACGCTAAAGATCCTACGGCAATTGAAACTAGTGAAGACGAGGGCATTTCCCGGCCGCCTGGGTAAAAGCATTGGAGAGATAGGTTGATTTCCCAGGTCCCACCCTTTGAAGACCAATTAGCCTTCTTGCCTAGTTTGGTTAAAAAAAAAGTGAATATGAATATGAATTGAAGTGAGGGAGAAGGGATGGGCGCCGCCCTCGTGGTGCTGGTCCCCGGGAAAAGTTGGGATTGAACTTCAGGTACCATATGTTGATTATTGATTATCTGTGGTAGGCTAGAGCTCCCCAATCATTGACTATGGGCGTAGCTGAATTTTTTTTTTTTTTTTTTTTTTTTTTTGCAAGAGCTTCGTCAAGTGTTTAATTGTGAAGCTGATTGACGGCCTGACCCGCTAAGTCTTTCTTATTAGCTGGGCTGACAGCTTGGCTGTTCGTTAACCTTTCACTCCCGCACTCCGGTCACCACATCCCGCATCGCCAACCAGTCAAAGCATAACACTTAACCCTTTGATTCCTCGAAGCTGGTGGTAGGGTGAGGGGAATCAAAGGGTTAATTTTTGTAGTTTGGTAGATAGGGTGCGGGAGTCAAAGGGTTAATGAACTGAACAGGTAAGCTTTCTGTTTGCACCACGGTACAGGCACAGGTGTTGGGTGTCGGTGCTGACTGTTTAGCAAGTTACTACATGGTCTGTTCTTAATGAGTCCATTGTTTATATGAATAGGTAAAGTTATAAATAAATAGACAAACAGTCGCATAGCCAGACGGATGGACAGACAGGCAGACAGACAGTCAGATGGATAGATAGATAAATAGATGGACGCCTGAACGAACAAATGAACAAAACGATTACACTTCTCTCTCTCTCTCTCTCTCTCTCTCTCTCTCTCTCTTCTCTCTCTCTCTCTCTCTCTTCTGTCTGCTCTCCACCCCACACACCCCACTATAATGTCTCTGTATATTGCTTCTGCTAATCATCGTTCTCATCCACCCCTTTCGATCCCTCCGATAATTGATTTCTTCTTCTCTCATCTCTCTCTCTTCTCATAACTATTATTATTATTATTATTATTATTATTATTATTATTATTATATTTATTATTATTATATATTATTATTATTATTATTTATTATTATGTTATTATATTGTTATCATTATTTATATTGTTTTTCATTTTTAATAATTTCACCCTATATCTTATTTTTATATGCTTACTTAATATTAGTCACGACCCTAGAAGGAAATTCTGTGCGAGAAATTCCTCTTTTCTGTCATTTTTCTTCCTTTTTGTACCAATTTTCTGCCTTGCTGGTCATTCACCTGTATGTATTCGATAAGTCTTACGTGCTTTTTTTTAGGATTGACAATTGGGTACATGTATTAATGCATTTTTCGCTCTAGCATGGTGAGATATGCGAAAGCAATTTTAGGTAATTCAGGCCCATTTTTATGTATGTTTTGGTGTCCTTAGGTATGCTTAAATTTGTATTTAGGTATTTTTAAATCCCCTGTGCGATAAATTGGACGGAGTGGTCACGCCGGGGCATGTCTTTAGATTATGTGCGCGAATGCATGATATGTGTACTTAATTTTCTTTTCATTCTTTTTCCTGTTGACGTTTTGTATGTTTTGAAATTGTTATAACCCTGATATGGCTCTACGCAGTCGGCTGGGCTTTAAACAACAATAACAATAATAACAACGATATCAAGTCACAATTTATATGAAGTAAAAAGTGTACAGAAACGAACGAGAAAAATGTGTGCGTATGCAAATGAATCCTTGAAATATGAAACAAATGAATAAATATGAGTATATAAATAAAAATAAATAAACGAATTAGTAAATGAATAAGAAATAAATGAATTATGTCAATAAAAACAATGAACAAATATATACATAAATAATTGAATATTCTATTAGGTTTCCTTGTTATAATTTCGTGATAGTATATACAGTAGGTCACAAAGTAGGTACAGCCTGATTAAATGCAATGTTTATTCTTAATTCACATAGCAAATGAGTGACTCAATAAATCAGTAATTTTGTGATTGCATAAATTAATAAATATCAAGAAACGGAGGGAGGGAAAGGATAGATCACGTGTGTATGCCTGTGTGTGTGTGTGTGTGTGTCTGTGCGCGCGCGCGCGTGTGTGTGTGTGTGTGTGCGTGCGTGTGCGTGCACACGTCAATATGCGTGCATTCTGTCGTGTATGTGCACGCGTGTATAACTTCAACTAAGTGAGGTAATGAAACGGAAGGCCAGGGGTTATTAGGTAAGGTAAGATGAGAATGTTATATAGAACCAATACTGTTATACGGATGTGAAGCGTGGACAGTCAACAAACAAAGCCAGAACAAGATTGAGGCAGCCGAGATGTGGTTTCTAAGAAGAATGTTGAGAGTTCCATGGACAGCAAAGAAAACAAACGAGACAGTCTTGATGGAGGCAGACACGAGTAGATCACTCATAAGGAAGATTAGGAAAAGACAGGCAACATTTATAGGCCATTTTATGAGGAAGGGGGATTTGGGGCACCTGGTCACAACGGGAAAGCTGGAGGGAAAGAGAGCACCAGGTAAACCCAGGGAGAAAATGCTGGACGGACTTGCAGAGTGGCTGGGGACGAGGAGTTGGGGGGGGGGTATGCTAGGGGCAACGAGAGGTAGAGACAGATGTCCATGATCGCCAACGCCATGCGGCAAGGCACCTGATGATGATGATGAAGATGAGAACCAAGCACCTGTTGTCATCTGCAAAAAGGATCAAAGGCGTGATCGTCAAGGGGACAGACAGAAAGACTGGGTTTGATTCTACATAGGAACCTCCCACCTGGTGGATACTGTATCGATCACATCTGTCTTCATCATCATCATGTGCCTTGTTGCATGACGTTGGCGATCATGGCCCTCTGTACTAACCTATCCTTTGTCGTGCCAGTTGCCGTGGTGTAGTGGTTAACGCAACGGACTACCGACTGGAAGGTTGTGGGTTCGAATCCCCATCAGTACCTTCAAAAATCACTGTGGGATTTTTCGGCTCTAACCGTCTCCTACCCAGAGTTGGACGTGCTTTGGGCTCATTGGGAAGACTGGGACCACACAGTCGAGTCTCACCCACTTCGCGGATGCGTCATTGAGGGTGTTGCTTAAATTTTCTGACCAACACCGCAGATGTCTGTATCTCTCGGACTTGGTTGACGCCAGGATATATTATGATGGTGTCACGCAGTCTCAATCCTAGATGGAACTCCATAACATCATGATTATCATCCACATCGACATCATCATCATCGCATAATAAAAAAAACTGTTTCAGCTTCTGTGGCCATTAAAGTGGCGTAGAAAATGGGACGAAAAAAAATAGGTGAGCACAAAGGTAACCTCCCTGAGTGCAATGATCCTAAAAAAAAAATTTAAAACCTGTCCTTTGTCGCTGCAAATACACCTCCCACCCTCTCTGTATTCATTCACTCTATTCATCCACTCTGCAAGTCCGTCCATTATTTTCTCCCTGGGTATACCTAGTGCTCTTTTTTCTCTCCAGCTTTCCTGTTGTGACTAGGTGTTCTGATTTCTCTTGCCTTTGAAAATGTCCTATAAGTGTTTCTTTCTTTTCTTAGTCTTCTTCATTAATGTTCTTTTGTGTGTGTGTGTCTGTCTCCTTCCAGACTGTCTCGTTTGTTTTCTTTGCTGTCCATGGAACTCTTAACATTCTTCTTAGAAATCACGTTTCGGCTGCCTTAAGTTTGTTGTGACTTTGCTTGTTGACTGTCCACGTTTTACATCCGTACAACAGTATCAGTTCAATATAACACTGAAGAACTCTCTTCCTGATGTTAATTGATAGGCATTTGTTGGTAAGAGCGCTTTTCGTTTTCTTGAATGTTGCTTTAGCCTGGACAATTCTGTTGGCTGTTTCTGATGTGCGTCTGCCGTCTGATGAGATCTGTACACACCTATTAATGCCTAAATCCTCTGTGTGTATGTACGCACGCAGAACATCTAATATCCTTGTTTAACCTTTTGACTACTACCGCACCCTATCCACCAATTGCAAAAACTGAACCGTTTGACTCCATCACCATATATCTACTAGCTTCAAGCAGGAAGCTGGCAGATAAAGTGAAGGAGTCAAAGGGTTAAGTTTTTGCTTTGCTAGCATAGTTGACAATGCAGGATGCTGGTGGGCAGGGTGCGGGACTGAAAGGATCAACATCCTGTAAGTTCTGTCAGTGTCCGATGGCGTAGGGAAACATGAATTCGCCAGAATCATACAACGTCCACCAGAGACTGAGTATGCACACTGTGCAGCAACATACTGTATGCACAGTGTGGGCAACACAACGTGCATACACGCTATCGTGAAAACTGGAACCTGAAAGAGCAAAAACAAAAACAAAAAAACAAAAAAAAGAGAGAAAGAAAAAAAAAAGAAAAAGAAAAAATGATTATAAGAGTGCCAAACCTGTCATGCGTTTACTCTGTCCACCTGTTACCTCCCCCCCCTCCCCCCCCCCCCCCGTGGGGATGCCGGGGGCTCTTTCAGTATAATTTATCATCCCCATCTTCTGGAAATTCTGTGCTAGAAATTTCTTCTGTTCTGTCACTCTCTTTGTTTCTTCCTTCCTCCTTTGTTTTCTGTCATTTCTTCCTATCATTTTCTCTGACTTGCTGGTCCATTCAGCTGTATGTGTTCGATAAAGTCTTGCCTACTTTCTCTTAGGATTGATATATTGGGTACATATATTAGGTGTATTTTTGGCTCTAGGGAGGTTAGATATGCGAAAGCAATTTCAGGTAATTTAGGTCCGTTTTTAATCTATTTTGCTGTCCTTAGTTATGTTTGAATTTGTATTCATGTGTGTGTTTTTTTAAATCCCCTGCGCAATAAACTGGACGGAGTGGTCAACGCTAGGGTCATCTCCTTAGATTATGTGTGCGAATGCATTGATATATGTACTGAATTTTCTTTTTTTTTTTCTTTTTCCTACCAAAGTATTGCGTATGCTTGGAAACGGTAATAGTCCTGATATGGCTCTACGCAGTCGGCTGGGCTTTAAATAACAATTTAAAAAAACTGTTACTATCAGCTTCAACTGAGACTAGGTGAGGGAAATAAAGGGTTAATGATGAGAAAGCAAAAAAAAAAAAAAAAAGGATTATAACAGTACTAATTCTGTCATGCCTTCACTTTATCTACCAGTTACCTTTAACTTTCACCAAGACAGGGTGGGGAAGTAAAGGGTTAATTGTGAAAAAGCAAAAAAAGAATTATACAGTGCTAACCGTGTCATGCCATCCACCCATTACTATTAACTTTCACACTGACAGGGTAAGGGAAATAAAGGGTTAATGATTAGAAAAAAGGGTTATAGCAGTGTTAAACCTGCCATGCCTTCACCCTATCCACCTGTTACCTTAACTTTCACCAAGACAGGGTGGGGAAGTAAAGGGTTAATGATGAAAAAAGAAAGGATGATAACAGTTTTAACCCCTGTCATGCCTTCACTCTATCCACCTGTTACTTGCTTCCACCAAGACAGGGTGGGGAATTAAAGGGTTAATGATGAAAAAGCAAGAAAAGGACTATAACAGTGCTGACCCTGTCATGCCTTCACCCTGTCCAACTGTTACCACCTACTTCCACCAAGACAGGGTGATGGGAAATAAAGGGTTAATGATCCGTGTGACGCGAGCAGCAGATCTCACTGACAGGTAGCCAGCTCTGATGATGGACCGGCCGGCCGTTCAACCCTTCTCATCCGTCAGCATCCGTGTTAATACGGGTAGGTCCTGTCACCCATCTATCCGTATTAAGGGTGGTGGACGGGTAGATGCCAGTATATATATAACATGCCTTGGTATGGGTTCCTTCGTTTCATTTCTGGTCTGTCTTTGTGTGTGTTCGTGTCGTCTGGAGTTTTCGAGCAGGTTTGATTTGTGCATTTGCTGGGCCTCCTCGTGATTGTTCGCTTCTGGTTACCTTCGTTTTTAGCCATGTCCTATTTCGGCTGGTAGGTTGTGTGTGTTTGTGTGTGTGTGTGTGTGTGTGTGTGTCGTGTGCGTGTGTGTGTGTGTGTGTTGTGTGTGTGTGGTGTGTGTGTGAGAGGAGTCTGTGTTTATGTGTCTCTGTTAGTGAGTGAGTGAATGAGAGAGAGAGAGAGTGAGAAAGAGAGAGAGAGAGAGAGGAGAACTCACAACGCTTTTATTTGATATAAGAACCCACGATAGGGTTGTAATTGTAAGACAGACTTGATATAACAAAGTTCACAGTGATTCTTAATGATCTTACCAGTTACTGATTTGAATCTTCGTGATCTGTGTTGCTGAAACAGAAATTCCCGTCTGAAAGCACATATAGTGAGTAGACGTTAAAAGAAATCATGAACGAGCAGAACATATCGACACTAGCACTACGCTTATTGTTTACAGTGTGTGTGTGTGTGTGGGAGGGGGGATTCCTCACAATTCTGATTGCTACGTACAGGGCGAAATATACTGAAGTTGTAAGCACATATAACTAATTAGAACTTTTGGAAATCCGATAAATGTTTAAAGATAAAATATTTGCTGTATGACCTGGTTCAAAAAGCAATTTTTGTTGTTAAAATGTAAAGTGTCCTAACAAAAATAGATAAATAAACAAATGAATAGATAAAAGAGTATATAAAGTACGTGTGTGTTGTTGTTGTTGTTGTTGTTTTTTGTTATTGTTTTCTTCTTCTTCTTCTTCTTACTCCTCCTCCTCCTTCTTCTCCTCCTTTTTCTTCTTCTTCTTCCTTTTTTTTCTGCTCTTATTTCTTAAAATATACCGTTACTTCATTGTTTCTAAACTGTTTGTTTAGATTATCAAGAAATGCGACGATTGACGTTTTTTGTGGTGAAATATAGTTGTGTCAAGCATCTAATATTTTCATTCTGAATTTGTTTTGTTTTGATTTTCTCTTTGTGTTAAATTAAAACACAGACAGACGCTTTTTATTGTTAAACATTTGTTTGTGAAAGATGTACAAAATTCGATTTGGATAAGGTTACACGAACAACGAATCATTTCAACTAATTTCCATTTCATCTGTAGATGTGACAGTTTGGGGACTAACTAAATGTTTGTTGTGACCCGCTCTGACAAAAGGTACAATAAGTCTCAGTTTAGGCATTTTTAGGTTTTGGTATCACTATGAAGTTTAGAATCTCAGCTTTCAATTGGTACTAAAGTTGAGTTTCAGGCTACAAAAACGAAACAGTTATGGGCTTTCAAAGATAAGTGGGGTCAAGTCAGCCATTTTGAGAAAAACAGTGTTGAAGAGAATAGGCCTGAATTGAAAGGGTGTGGTCAGAAACTCCTTTGCAACAATCATTAAATATCAACCAAATCAGCTGAAATTCCATACTTCCCTTGTTTTCTTAATTGTCTATCCATCCAAAACACAAAAAGAAAAATGAATTTAAGAAAAGCGTACTTTAATCACCAAAACGTTACAGAACTTGTGAATATTTCAGCGGCCAGATAGTAGCACTTACCACACATTAAAACACAAAAATGATACTTATCGATTGAATTTGACTTCATTGTGTTAGGACATGGTGTACAAATGGTTATAAAGCATGAAAATGCAGAAAACTCAAAATCGACTTATTGTCCCTGTTCAGAGTTTTCAGCACACAGCAGCAGAAGGCCTCGCCCGACTTATTGTACCTTTAGTCAGAGCGGGTCTAAAAATATGATGATATCACTGTATTTAGTTTAAATGAGTTTTAGTCGGTGACAGTTCGCATAAACAGAATGTTCAATGTTCACTGTTCCGGAAATTGTGCTGACACACACACACACACACATCAATTGTGTTTTTTTTTTTTATGTTTCTGTTAGCAAAATTCAGATGCAGCAGTCATACATGTAAAGTTTAAGGATTAAGAAGATGAAGGTGTTAAAGGGTCCAGTCATTCTGGTGGTGTGGGCTTGGTGCTTCATAAATCTCTTCCATCCACCTCCCCTCTCCTTCCCTGTTTTCGAGACGTCGTCCAGCGCATAGGGTTTTACGCAGGTTGAAGAAATCTGCCAGATAATCAGTTGCTGGCAGTGTGTAGCATATATGGAGTTATCCGAGCGCGATCAGTTTTTCATGAACAAAGTCCACACTCCATATTTCCTTCACTCCGGTTGTTCCCTGTATCTTTGTGTTTTTGTTTATTTATTTATTTATTTATCTATCTATCTATCTATCTATCTATCTATCTATCTATCTATCTATCTATCTATCTATCTATCTATCTATCTATCTATCTATCTATCTATCTATCTATCTATCTATCTATTTATTTATTTATTTATTTATTTATTATCTATTTATCTATTTATTTATTTATTTATTTATTTTTGCCAGCGCGTAGGGTTTTGTGCTGGCTCAAGATATCTGCTAGATTATTTCTGCAGTGCATAAGGAATAGTTCGAGTGCGATGATTGCCTCTTTTTAAGACACTGAAAACCGTATGTTCTCTCTCTTTGTGTGTCTGTCTCTGTCTCCCTCTGTCTTTCTCTCTCTCTCTCTCTCTCTCTCTGTCACTCTCTGTCTCTCTGTTTGTCTGTCCGTTTGTCTCTCTGTCTCTCTCTCTCTCTTTCTCTCTCTCCCTCCCCCTCTCTCTGTCTCTCTGTCTGTCTTTCTCTCTCTCTCTGTGTTACTCTCTGTCTCTCTGTTTGTCTGTCCGTTTGTTTCTCTGTCTCTCTCTCTCTCTCTCTTTCTCTCTTTCTCTCCCTCCCCCTCTCCTGTCTCTCTGTCTGTCTTTCTGTATCTCTCTTTCTCTCTCTCTCTCTCTCTCTCTCCTCACACACACACACAGACACATACACACACACACACACACACACACTCTCTCTCTCTCTCACACACACACACACACACACACTCTCTCTCACTCATTCACTCTCTCTCTCTTTCTCTCTCTCTCTCTCTCTGTCTCTCTCATGCACACACACACACACACACACACACACACACAGACACCCACACACCACACACCACTCTCTCACTCCTCTCTCTCTCTCTCTCTCTCTCTCTCTCCTCTCTCTCTCTCTCTCTCTCCTCTCTCGCTGGTGCTATTGGTTCCCCTCAGTAACTACGTTTACAACACACTTCTTTACATATTTAGTTCACACGCTTTCTCCGATTATATACATGTACACAGTGGGAGGTTCCAGTCCTTGCTACGTGCGCACTGCGAAACATGCGTTTTTTGGGCGACCTGAGATGTTTCACGAGGTTCTGTCACGCAGGGGAGATAAAGCGCATAGCTTCCCGTCAAGGAAAGATAATCTCTTTGCGATTCCTTTCATCATTAAGGAAGAGGCATGTGGCCTTGTTTGGACATCTGTAATCGGTCCATAATTATCTTCTCTGTTTTTTCCCTTTTATCAGTCAAGGAAATCCTCTCCTAGCCCCTTATCTCCCTTCAAAACAAAATCACACTCGCGTATGAATACTAATGTTAATGTATAAATATAGATATAGATGCATATAAAGGTATAGATATAGAGATAAAGTATATTCCATTAGAGACAGACAGACAGAGACAGACAGACAGACAGACAGAGATAGAGAGAGAGAACTTACATGCGTAGATTAAGAGAGACAGACAGACGGACAGACAGACAGACAGACAGACAGACAGGGGGGGGGGAGAGAGAGAGAGAGAGAAAGAGAGAACGTTTACCCATAAACTAAAAAAATTCGATCTGTTGATTACTGAAAGTAATACCAAAGGAAATAAAAGGGAAGCAGGGAGAATTTTAAATATCAACTAAGTAAAGAGTCACGGAGTTGTCTCCCATGTAGAATTTCTCAAACCCAACACAGTCTGCGCAACCCATTCAGCTAGCATAGATGCAGCCACAAAGCATAAAGTTGTAAGGAATGTTCTGAGCTTACCGCTTTATGCTTTGTGGCTGCGTGTATGCTAGCTGAATGGGTATCGCAAACTGTATTGGGTTTGAGAAAGTCTACATGGGAGATAACTCCGTGACTCTCAAGAGTTATGTTACTTAGTTGATACTGAAAGTAAATTGAAATAGATGTGATATGGGTAGAAGAGTGGTATGCTTCTCGTTGTATATACATGATTTTTTTTTCTTAACATCACACACTGCGTACTGCAGCACAGATGGACTTGCGGATGCCTATCTTCTGGAAATTCTGTGCCAGAAATTCTTCCTTTTCTGTCACTCTCTTTGTTTCTGCATCGCTCCTTTAGTTTCTGTCATTTCTTGCTATCGTTTTCTGCCTTGCTGGTCTATTCACCTGTATGTGTTCGATAAAGTCTAACGTACATTTTCTTAGGATTGATAATTGGGTACATGTATTAAGTGCTTATTTTGGTTCTAGGGAGCTGAGACATGCAAAAGCAATTTTAGGTAAATGCAAAAGCAATTTTAGGTAAATGCAAAAGCAATTTTAGGTAAATGCAAAAGCAATTTTAGGTAAATGCAAAAGCAATTTTAGGTAATTTAGACCCGGGTTTTTTTTATATATATGTTTCGGTGTCCTTAGGTATGCTTAAATTTGTGTTCAGGTGAATTTTTCAAATCCCTTGTGCGATAAATTGGACGGAGAGGTCAACGCCGGGGGCATGGGCTTAGATTATATGCGCAAATGCATTGATATGTGCACTTAATTTTCTTTTCTTGTTTTTCCTGTCGAAGTTTTGTATGTTTTGAAACGGTTATAGCCCTGATATGGCTGTACGCAGTCGGTCGGCTGGGCTTTAAACAACAATAACAATAACATCCTGGCTTGCTATTGTGTGCAGACCTGATGCAGATCTCCCCAGAGAACATCACCCCGGACAGCATGGGTAAAGGAGGAGGAACAGGCAACACGACACCCACCTCCACCACCACCACCGCCGCCAACAGTAACACCTTACACACACAACCATCACCCCTACACCACCATCATCACCACCATCAACATCAACACCACCAAAACCAGAACCACCACCAGCACCAGCAACAACAGCAACAGACGACACCACACGCGGTGGTACAACAACAACAACAGCAGTCTATTCCGCAATCTATGCAGCAGCAACAGCAGCAGCAACAGCAGCAACAGCAGCAGCAGCAGATGTGTTCGGCGTGCAAGAAGGTGATAGGCGAGCGCTACCTGCTCAAAGCCCTGGGTCAGCTGTGGCACGAGGATTGCCTCAAATGTTCCTGCTGCGACTGCCGCCTGGGCGAGGTGGGCTCCACGCTCTTCGCTAAGGCGAACCTGCTGCTGTGTCGGAGAGATTATCTGAGGTGAGTTCCAGTGTCGGTGTTCCAGTCTCTCTCAGTGTTGCGGTTTTAATATTCTAGTTTTTAAGTGTTCTAGTTTCAGTGTTCTGGTTTCAGTGTTCTAGTTTAAAGTGTTCTAGTTTCAGTGTTCTTGTTTCAGTGTTCTAGTTTCAGTGTTCTAGTTTCAGTGTTCTGGTGTCAGTGTTCTGTTTCAGTGTTCTGGTTTTAGTGTTGTGGTTTAGTGTTCTAGTTTAGTGTTCTGATTTCAGTGTTCTAGTGTCAGTGTTCTGGTTTCAGTGTTCGGGTTTCAGTGTTCTGTTTCAGTGTTCTAGTGTCAGTGTTCTGGTTTAAGTGTTCTAGTTTCAGTGTTCTGGTTTAAGTGTTCTAGTTTCAGTGTTCTGGTTTCAGTGTTTAGTTCCAGTGTTCTAGTGTCAGTATTCTGGTTTCAGTGTTCTAGTTTCAGTGTTCTAGTGTCAGTGTTCTAGTTTCAGTGTTCTAGTGTCAGTGTTCTAGTTTCAGTGTTCTAGTGTCAGTGTTCTAGTTTCATGTGTTCTAATGTCAGTGTTCTAGTGTCAGTGTTCTAGTTCAGTGTTCTAGTTTCAGTGTTCTAGTGTCAGTGTTCTAATGTCAGTGTTCTAATGTCAGTGTTCTAATGTCAGTGTTCTAATGTCAGTGTTCTAGTTCAGTGTTCTAGTGTCAGTGTTCTAGTGTCAGTGTTCTAGTGTTAATGTTCTAGTTTCAGTGTTCTAGTTCAGCATTGTGGTTTCAGTGTTATAGTGTCAGTGTTCTGGTTTCAGTGTTCTGGTTTAAGTGTTCTAGTTTCAGTGTTCTGGTTTCAGTGTTCTGGTTTCAGTGTTCTAGTTTCAGTGTTCTAGTGTCAGTGTTCTAGTGTCAGTGTTCTAGTTTCAGTGTTCTGGTTTAAGTGTTCTAGTGTCAGTGTTCTGGTTTAAGTGTTCTAGTTTCAGTGTTCTAGTTTAGTGTTCTAGTTTCAGTGTTGCGGTTTGAGTGTTCCATTGTCGATATTTTTCAGTTTCTCTGGTGCTGTTTCATTGTTCTAGTTTCCGTGTTTCGTACTCAGAGTTGCAGTTTCAGTGTGATGGTTTCAGTTGTAGTTTCAGTGTTCAAGATTCAATGTTGCGGTTTTAGTGTTCTAGTTTCAGCATTGCGGTTTCAGTGTTCTAGTTTCAGTGTTGCAGATGCAGTGTTGCAGTTTCAGTGTTAGTTTCAATGTTCTAGTTTCAGTGTTGCAGTTTCAGTATTATAGTTTCAATGTTCTAGTTCAGTGTTCTAGTTTCAGTGTTGCAGTTTTAATGTTCCAGGTTTAGTGTTGCCGTTTCAATGTTCTAGTTTCAGTGTTGCGGTTTCGGTGTTCTAGTTTCAGTGTTGCGGTTTTGGTGTTCTAGTTTCAGTGTTGCGGTTTCAGTGTTCTAGTTTCAGTGTTGCGGTTTCAGTGTTCTAGTTTCAGTGTTTTAGTTTTAGTGTTCTAATTTCAGTGTTGCAGTTTCAGTATTCTAGTTTCAGTGTTCTGGTTTTAGTGTTCTAATTTCAGTGTTTCAGTTTCAGTGTTCTAATTTCAGTGTTGCAGTTTCAGTATTCTAGTTTCAGGGTTGAAGTTTGTGTTCCATCTGTGTTCGAGTTTCAATGTTTCAGTGTTGCGGTTTCAGTGTTGTCTAATAAGGGAAGGGGAGGGGTACCCTTAGATGAAGTAGGATCCACACTCTTCACCAAAGCAAGAAGGGTTATCTTAGGAAGAGATGCCGTCGTCATTGTCATCATCAGTAACGTCAATATCAACATCTTCACCACCATCGTATAAGCTTGATCAGGAAGTATCTCTCTGTGGAAACAACTGCAAAACTCGTTCTCTCCTTCATAATGTCTCGCATTGACTATTGCAATTCACTCCTGTCTGGTCTTCCTGCCTCCACCATTCACATCCTACAGCGCATTCAAAACAATGCTGCACGCCTTGTACTCAAAAAGAAAAAAGCTGACCACATATCTCCTCTCCTGGCACAACTTCACTGGCTCCCTGTATCAAAGCGCATACAGTACAAACTAGACACCATGTGCTACAAAAGCCTCAATAACGCAGCCCCCCATTACCTGTCAAGCCTACTTGAGATCTATGTTCCCTCACGTACCCTCCGCTCTGCCTCCGATCCTCTGACTTTTCGCTTTCCACGCACCAAGCTCAATACCTATGGTCCACGAGCCTTCTCTGTTTCTGGTCCACTTTCCTGGAACAAACTTCCTCTCTCTGTCCGTCAGCAACCTACTTTTGTCTCCTTCAAGTCCGCTCTCAAAACTCACCTTTTCTCCTCTGCATAAAATCCTGACCTCACTCATCCCCCCTCTGTAGCCTGTCTCCACTCGGAGGGGAATCACATTGTAATATATATTTGTATATAATATGCTCTCTATAATTTTCCATTGCTTTTATTCTTTTTCCCCATTTATAGCCATGTGTAAGTGTGTGTGTGCGCGCGTGCGTAAGTGTATGTTCAGCGCTTAGATTTGATTTTTATCGAGATTTTGCGCTATATAAATATTGTAATTATTATTATTATTATCATCATCATGGGTGTCATCATCATCAGGTGCCTTGCCGCATGGCGTTGGCGATTATGGACTTCCGTCTGTCTCTATCTCTTGTTGCCTCAAGTATCTCTTCCACCCTCCCTGTCTTCAGCCACTCTGCAAGTCCGTCTAGTGTCTTCTCCCTGGGTCTATCCGGTGCTCTCTTCCCTCCAGCTTTCCCGTTGTGATCAGGTGCTCCAATTCCCCTTTCCTCATAAAATGGCCTATGAATGTTGCCTGCCTTTTCCTAATCTTCCTTATGAATAATCTACTTGTGTCTGCCTCCATCAAGGCTGTCTCGTTTGTTTTCTTTGCT
>JAPXFY010000024.1:8946746-8951746 GCA_030674185.1 Monoplex corrugatus
CGTTACTTGTGGCCATGGCAGCCACAGTCCCAACTCTTTTTGACTTCACAGCTACCTATTACCACAGTCATCTATGACGTTACTGTAACTTATGACGTCACGGTGATGACGTGTCTAGTGGCTATGGCAGCCCCAGTCCCAACTCTCCGTGACTGCTCTGCTACCTATGACCACAGAGTGACATGTGACGTTACTGTGATCTATGACGTCACGGTGATGACGTGTCTAGTGGCTTTGGTAGCCCCGGTCCAAGCTCTCTATGATTTCACACCGACCAATCCATGACCACCACAAAGTGATCTGTGACGTTACTATGACCTGTGACGTCACTTTGATGACGTGTTAAGTGGCTGCGGCAGCCCCAGTCCCAACTGTCTATGACTTCACGGCTACCTATGACCACAGAGTGGCCTGTGACGTTACTCGTGGCTGTGGGACCCCCAGCCTTAGCTGTCTATGACGTCACACCGACCCATTCATGACCACCACGAAGTGATCTGTGACGTTACTATGGCCTATGACGTCACGGTGAAGACGTGTCAAGTGGGTAAGGGATCCCTGGTCCTAGCTCTCTATGACTTCACATGGACCAATTCATGGCTACCACAGAGTGATCCGTGACGTTACTATGATCTATGACGGTTCTAGTGGCTATGGCAGGCCCAGTACCAACTCCCTATGACGTCATAGCTACATATGACCACATGGTATCTATGACGTTACTGTGACCTGTGACTATGGCAGCCCCAGTCCAAACTCTCTCTGACCCATCCGTGACCACCACGAAGTGATCTGTGACGTTACTGTGTCTATGACGTCATGATTATGACGTGTCAAGTGGCTATGGGAGCCTTAGTCCTCTCTATGACCCCACAGCTGCCTTGGACTACAGAGTGACCTGTGACGTTACTGTGATTTATGACGTCACTGTGATGACGTGTCCAGTGGCTATGGGATCCTTAGTCCTCTCTGTGACATCACAGCTACCTACGATGACAGAGTGATCTATGACGTTGCTGTGACCTGTGACGTCACGGTGAGGCCGTGTCTGGTGGCCATGGGAACCCCAGTCCTAACTCTCTGTGACTTCACACCACCCAACCATGACCACCACGAAGTGATCTGTGACGTTACTATGACCTATGACCTGACAGTGATGGTATGTCGTGTGGGTATGCCCGTGTCACAGTCCTAACTCACTATGATTTCATAGTTAACGACACGACAAGTCTCATGATTTTGGCAGTTCCTGCACTTCCTGCTTGTGACTTCACTCTGACCTACGACCTCATAGCGTCCCCAGCGACTTAACGATGACCTGTGATCTCACAGTGACCTATGAGTTTACGCTGACATGTGTTGTGGTTACGGCTGTCCCAATCCTAATTCCCTATGACCTATCCGTGACGTATGTCCCCATAGCGTAACTTTTGACTTCGCAGTGACGTATGACTTCACGGTGACGTGACGTCACAGTGACACGTCTACTGGTTATGGCAATCCCAGTCCTAACATTCGTTAAGTTCTTCTGTGACTTAGAACATCGTCTGACGTTACAATGATGACGTTTTTAGCGTCCATGGCACACCAAGCCCTCCAACTTCCTATGACCTCATAATGACCTGTAGCGTGACAGTGATGACCTTTCTAGTGACTATGACAGTCCCATTCCCACCTTCCATGGTGTCATGTGTTTCCTTCTGAAATTCGTGAACATATGTCATTGATGGCGGGGGGGGGGGGGGGGGAGGAATACAGTCATATCGCAGTCCTCAGGTCACACGCTTCTCTGAAACCTATGCGAGACCCCATGGGGATAAAAACAGATGCCATGCCCAAATGCCTGTCAATTAACATCAGGAAGAGAGTTCTTGAATGTTATATAGAACCAATACTGTTGTTCGGATGCGAGGCGTGGACAGTCAACAAACAAAGCCAGAACAAGATTGAGGCAGCCGAGATGTGGTTTCTAAGAAGAATGTTGAGAGTTCCATGGACAGCAAAGAAAACAAACGAGACAGTCTTGATGGAGGCAGATACAAGCAGATCACTCATAAGAAAGATTAGGAAAAGACAAGCAACATTTATAGGCCATTTTATGAGGAAGGGGGATTTGGAGCACCTGGTCCCAACGGGAAAGCTTGAGGGAAAGAGAGCACCGAGTAGACCCTGGGAGAAAATGCTGGACGGACTTGCAGAGTGGCTGGGGACGAGGAGGGTGGGGTAGATGCTAGGGGCAACGAGAGATAGAGACAGATGGAAGTCCATGATCGCCAACGCCATGCGGCAGGGCACCTGGTGATGATGATGATGATGATGATGCCCACATGTAACAACTGCTGACTTCACGTTCTAATGTCTGAATCATGGTGGACAGTATGTGGAAGAAGAAGGAAGAAAGATGACGCCAGGACTCCGTCATTGCAGTGTTGGTGTCACTTTTTTCCTGTGAAGTTTGTGCTCAGTGTCCTGGAAAAAGTGGTGACGTCAGTTCCAGTTCCTTACGACGTCATAATTTAGTCACATATGACGTCATTGGCGAGAATGTGGCCGCTGATGCGTTTACGAAACGTGACAACGCCAGAGAACAGTTCAGCCAACAAGGAACGCTGCACACACGTTTTGTATTCAACTCTGTGGATTGGATTCATGGGTTGTAATGCAGAAACATCAGGAAGAGAATTCTTGAATGTTATATAGAACCGATACTGTTATACGGTTGTGAGACGTGGACAGTCAACAAGCAAAGCCAGAACAAGATTGAGGCAGCCGAAATGTGGTTTCTGAGAAGGATGTTGAGAGTTCCATGGACAGCAAAGAAAACAAACGAGACAGTCTGGATGGAGGCGTACACAAGAAAATCATTGATAAAGAAGATTAGGAAAAGGCAAGCAGTATTTACAGGACAGTTTATTAGGAAAGGGGAATTGGAGTGCCTTGTCGCAACAGGAAAGCTGGAGGGAAAGAGAACACCAAATAGACCCAGGGAGAAAATACTAGACGGACTTGCAGGGTGGCTGAGGACAGAGAGGATGGGAGATGTACTTGCAGCGACAAGGGATAGATTCGTATGGAGGGCCATGATCGCCAACGCCATGCAGCAGGGCACATGTTGATGATGATGATGATGATGATGATGATGATGATGATGATGATGATGATGATGATGATGATGATTGCAGAAACTCTACAAAATGTGACTGAAAGCTGAAGAAACGGTGTTTTTTACGGGTGTACATGATGAGGAATGTGTTCTGACGTCAGAATGACGGTTTCGTCACCACTTCCAGATTGGGTCACTCTTCAAAACGAACAGCCTGACATGTGGGTTCAGATGGACGAAGACTGTTCAAAAACCCTGTCTACTGACTCTTTTCTTGATGCTCGATAATCTTGCATTCTAATACTCCTGTTGATGTATATTGATCTTGTCTGATATTCTGTTAATTGATTGTACTATGATTTTGTTTTTTGATAATCATGTGAATGTTCTATGATCTTGCATTCTGATGCTCTTGGTAATTTTAATTTTATCTTGCATTCTAAGTTTCCTGTTAATAGTACTATGATAGTGCATTCAGGTGCTCGTTTTAACAGTACTATGATCTTGCGTTCTAAGGCTCCTATTAATATAAACGATGATATTGCACTCTGAAGCACCTTGTAGAAATACCATGATCTTGCATTTTGGTGTTCTTGTCGATAGCACTATGATCTTGCATGATGATGCTCGTCTCGATAGTACTGTCATCTTGCATTTTAAAGATCCTTTTAATAATACTATGATCTTGCGTTCTGATGCTCCTTTGAATAGTACTATGATCTTGCATTCTCATGTTCCTTTTAATAGTACTATGATCTTGCACTCTGGTGCTCCTTTTAATAGTACTGAGATCTTGCATTCCGATGCTTGTTCTAATAGTACTGATGTTGCATTCTCATGCTCCTGTCGATAAGTGGTCTTGCATTATGAAGTTTCCTTGGATGGAGTTTACTAATATGATCATGTAATTACTTTTTGTGAGTCTAAGATTTTGTGTCATGCCGTGTTAAGATTTCTGAATCGTGGCATACGACCAACAGCATGTTTGTTCACACGGAATAAAGACGAGGATTCCTTCGAAGCACCAACGTTACTGAGCACGATGAAATAATGAGAACACTCAGATAATGAGGAGAGTCATTTCAGAGTCAGTTTTCGGAAAATGGCTCTGTGATAACCCAACAGCTCCGTATGGATAAACACTATGCTATCGTATGGAGGCAGACACGAGTAGATCACTCATAAGGAAGATTGGGTAAAGACAGGCAACAGTTATAAGCCATTTTATGAGGAAGGGGGATTTGGAGCACCTGGTCACAACGGGAAAGCTGGAGGGAAAGAGAGCACCAAGTAGACCCAGGGAGAAAATGCTAGACGGACTTGCAGCAGAGTGGCTGAAGACGAGGAGGGTGGAGGAGATGCTTGGGGCAACAAGAGATAGAGACAGATGGGAAGTCCATGATCGCCAACGCCATGCGGCAGGGCACCTGATGATGATGATGATGATGATGATGAATGATGATGATGATGATGATCGTATGATGGAAGGAACAACGATAACATTAGCATGAGTCATAAGTCTGCACATACATATGTAAACCCTTACCCTTACAAGCTGGCGATATCTTGAGTCTTGTGTGCTGAACACAAACTGCGATTCTACAGCAATTTGACGTAGCATGTGTGGACTTTCGCTCATGTTTAAAATATGCAGTAGGGGTGTGTAATACAAGGCTGGAAGCCTCTCGGAAGAATTTGCGTTTAAAGGCACACACACACACACACACACACACACACACACACACACACACACACACACACACACACACACACACACACACACACACACCACACACACACACACACTCTCACACACACACACACACACTCACACTCACACTCACACCAACACACCTACACACACACACACACACACACACACACACTCACACTCACA
>JAPXFY010000024.1:8964246-8976746 GCA_030674185.1 Monoplex corrugatus
GTCTGGCCAGGGTCTGTCTCCTTGACCCTTTCAGAACCAGAGGACGTACCCCTAGTCATGAGAACGAAGACGTCAAAGAAAGCGACACCAAATGCCTCAAAGTTGTTTCAAAAATGGATGTACGAGGATAAGGTAAAACCTTGTTAGCGTATAGTTGTTTGTTGTCCTCATGTATGTATGCATGTATGTATGTATGTATGTATGTATGTATGTATGTATGTATGTATGTATGTGTGTATGTATGTATGTGTATGTGTATGTATGTATGGTGATTATGTATGAATGGTAGAAGTGAACAAATGTAAGTTGTTAATGATGTAGTAAGGTAAATGTTAGCGTATAGTTGTTGTGTTTCATGTATGTATGTATGTATGTATGTATGTATGTATGTATGTATGTATGTATGTATGTATGTGTATATGTATGTGTATAGTATGTATGTATGTTGTGTGTATGTATTATATATGTATGTATGTATTATTATCTATCTATGTATCTATCTATCTATCTATCATATCTATCTATCTGTCTATCTATCTATCTATCTACTGTCTATCTACCTATGTATCTACCTATGTATCTATATCTATCTCTCTGTCTCTGTCTCGCTGTGTCTCTATGTCTCTGTCTCTGTCTCTTCTCTGTCTCTTCTCTTTCTCTCTCTCTCTCTCTCTCGCTCTCTCGCTCGCTTGCTCGCTCGGCTGTTCATTCTCATCTACCTACCTACCTACCACCTACTATACCTATCTATCTATCTGTCCATCTATCTATTTGTCTATTTTATCTATCTGTCGATCTGTCTGCCTATCTATATATCTGTTTATCTATTCTTTATCATCTATCTATCTAATCTATCTATCTGTCTATCTCCTATCTATCTATCTATCTACCGATCTATCTGTCTGTATGTATGTATGTGTGTGTGTATGTGTGACTACAATGTCTCTACCACCACGCTCATATAATTATGTGGCAGTCGGCAATAGCTGGAAAACAACGACTACAACAAAGAGAAGGGCTATATTCATCGCCAGATGTAACCTGGCCATGCAGACGGCGAACTAAAGAAACGTATAGTTTTTTTTTTTTATGCAGACTCAAAGGGTCTGGAATATCATCGCTGAAAGATTTTGGAGGAGCTGTTATGGAACTGAGTGCACTAAATCCCTCTCGAGCAACTTGGAATTCAAAATCAATTTAAGGCAAGATGAATATGGCCCCCTAGCCGCCATCACTCGGACCTAAAAACTGTGAAGAAAGGAGAGACAGGGTGACGATCAAACCAGGCCATGATCTTGATGGCCCGCTCCATTAACCTTTCCATTTGCATGCACGTGCCAAACCCGCGTGTCAAGCGCGTGCGTTTCGCCGTGGCTCTTGGCTCGTGGCTGAGTGGTGACGGTTTGAAAGAAATGAGACAGGCGGTTCACGGTGTGTTGACCTTGATCTTCACGTTTCAACACCCGCACGTGCACCGCGCTGACTGAACCGTATGACGCCATCCGCCCCACTGCACTCGCTTCCGCTGATGTGTTAACTGCCCTTGGCCAGACTTGGGGCCGACAACTCCTTGAAGTTCCTCCATCCAGCGGTTTTGGATGCTTGAAGCATAACAAAATGATCAAACCACGATGTTGGGCGATTCCAGATTAACAGAATAATGAAATCTCAAACAGCTGTACAAAACACTCAGGTCCCTCCTGTGGGGATGCCGGGGGCTCTTTCAGTGTCAGCAGTATCCCCACCTTTTGAAAATTCTGTGGTAGGATTTTCCTTCTTTTCTGTCGCTCTGTTTGTTTATACCTTGTTCCTTTGACTTCTGTCATTTTTTTCCTATCATTTTCTGTCTTGCTGGTCCATTCACCTGTATGTGTTCGATAAGGTCTTATATACTTTTCTCTTAGGATTGATAATTGGGTATATGCATCAAGTGCGTTTTTGGCTCTAGGGAAGTGAGATATGCAGAAGCAAAAACAATTTTTACGTAATTTAGACCCGTTCTTATACATAATAATAATAATTACAATATTTATATAGCGCAAAATCTTGATAAAATCAAATCTAAGCGCTGAAGCAGACACACACGTAAGCACGCACGCACGCACGCACGCACACACACGCACGCACACACACACACACACACACACACACACACACACACACACACACACACACACACACACGCATGGCTATAAATGGGGAGAAAGAATAAAAGCAATAAAAGCAAGAATAAAAGCAATGGAAAATTATAGAGAGCATAGCATATACAATTATATATTATAACCATGTGATTCCCTCCGAGCGGAGACAGGCTGCAGAGGGGGGGGGTTGAGTGAGGTTAGGATTTTATGCGGAGGAGAAAAGGTGAGTTTTGAGAGCGGACTTGAAGGAGACAAAAGTAGGTTGCTGACGGACTGAGAGAGGAAGTCTGTTCCAGGAGAGTGGACCAGAAACAGAGAAGGCTCGTGGACCATAGGTATTGAGCTTAGTGCGTGGAAAGCGAAAAGTCAGAGGATCGGAAGCAGAGCGGAGGGTACGTGAGGGAACATAGATCTCAAGTAGGCTTGACAGGTAATCGGGGCTGCGTTATTGAGGCTTTTGTAGCACATGGTGTCTAGTTTGTACTGTATGCGCTTTGATACAGGGAGCCAGTGAAGTTGTGCCAGGAGAGGAGATATGTGGTCAGCTTTTTTCTTTTTGAGTACAAGGCGTACAGCATTGTTTTGAATGCGCTGTAGGATGTGAATGGTGGAGGCAGGAAGACCAGACAGGAGTGAATTGCAATAGTCAATGCGAGACATTATGAAGGAGAGAACGAGTTTTGCAGTTGTTTCGACAGAGAGATACTTCCTGATCAGCCTTATACGATGGAGATGATAGTAGCAGGATCTGGCAGTTTGAGAAACAAAGTTGTTCATGGAGAGGGTAGAGTCAATGCAGACACCAAGGTTTTTAGCTGAATCAGAAATTGGGACTGATGTGTTACATAATGGGAGAGAAAGAGGAGGCAGCTGAGAAAGTTTCTGACGGGTGCCAATGAGGATAGCTTCTGTTTTGTCGTCATTAAGCTGAAGTCTATTGTGTGTCATCCAGTTCTTAATGTCCGAGTAACACTCGTGGTGCGAGTCAACAGGCGCTGTATATTATCAGGTGAGTCACTGTCTTGAAGTTGGGTGTCATCAGCATAGAAGTGGTGTTTTATGGAGTGGGAGTTGATGATGGTGGACAGGGGGGAGGTGTAAAGAGTGAACAGAACAGGGCCAAGGACAGATCCTTGTGGAACACCACAGGTCAGGTATGCAGGTTGAGAGTAAGTGCCATTGATGAGAACGGTTTGTTTTCTGTTGGATAGGTATGAAGTGAACCAAGACAGAGCAATATCAGAGATGCCAAAAGTATGATGAAGTCTAGAAAGGAGAATACCATGATCAATGGTATCAAAGGCTGCAGACAGATCAAGGAGTGTGAGGAGAGAGACTTTGCCAGTATCAGTTGCAAGGAGGAGATTGTTGAGAATGTGTAGTAGGGCAGTTTCAGTGCTATGGCACTGGCGGTAGGCTGACTGGAAAGGATTGAGGAGATTGTTGGCAGACAGGTGAGAGTTCAGCTGGTTGAGGACGACTTTAGTGTTCTTAGTTATGTTTAAATTTGTATCGGGTATGGTTTTTAAATCCCGTGTATGATCAATTGGATGCATTTTTAGCTCTGGCAAGGTGAGATATGCGAAAGCAATTTTAGTTAATTTATGCCCGTTTTTATTTATGTTTTGGTGTCCTTGGGTATGCTTAAATTTGTATTTAGGCATTTTAAAATCCCCTGTGCGATAAATTGGATAGAGTGGCCAGCGCCAGGGGAATGTCCTTAGATTATGTGCTCGAATGCATTGATATGTGTACTTAATTTTCTTTTCCTTTTTTTTTTTTATCCTGTTGAAGTGCTGTATGATCATTGAAATGGTTATAGCCCTATTTTTGGCTATACGCAGTCGGCTGGTCTTTAAGCAACAATAAGAATAAGAATAACCGAAGGCAGTATGATTTAGACAATAACAAAATGGTCAAATTCACAAAGTGAGCGTCAACGGTGTTTTGAAAAATAAGGACACAATCAATTCTGAAACAGTCCTGGACCTTTGAAACATAACCAAACTCGGGCAACGTTGGAAGTGTAAAAATTAACAAAACAAACCAACCCTCAAACAGTCGTTCAAAACACTCAGGGCTCTGTGACTGAAACAAAAACATGACGGTCCAAATCACAAACAGTCTTGGGTGTTTGAAAACAAGACACGATCAATTCTTAAAAAGTCGGGCCTGGTTGACGCCAGGATATATTATGATAGTAAGCGTAGTGTACAGCCCTGTCGCGCTGTCTTAGTTCTAGATGGAACTTCATAGCATCATGATTATCATCCCCATCGACATCATCATCATCGCATTATGAAAAAAAAAACCGTGCCAACTTCTGCGGCCATTAATAATCGCGTAGAAAATGGGAAGAATAAAGAAGGTGAGCACGAATGTACCCTCCTTATGTGCGATGATCTTTTAAAAAAGTCTTAAACAGTCATAGATGCTTGAAACATCTTTAAACTTTATAAAAAAAAACTATAATGACATGATCAGTTCTTGAACAAACTCGGGTGCTAGAAACATAAGAAACTGATCAAAATCACGATGCTGGGTTATTGAAAATTAACGAAAGAGTTACATCTCAAACAGTTGTTTCAAACACACGGTGCAATGCCAGTTTAACATTACGTCGTAACAAGATCACCAAGTCAAAGTCTTGATTGTTCCAAAGCTAACAAGATTATCACTTCACAAGCAGTTTTTGGGCGTTTGAAGATGACCACTACTTCTATTATATTATTGTCTAAAGTCCAGCCAACCCCATATTACGCATAACCATTTCAAAACACACGCAACATTCGTCGAAAATGAAAAAACGAAAAGGAAAAACATCAGAAAAAGGATATTTAATACACAATGCAATGCATTCGCACACATCATGTAAAGATATGCCCCTGGCGTTGACCAGTCCGCCCAGTTTATCATCAGGGAATTTACATAAAAAAACAAACCTAAAAACAAATGCATAATAAACACAAATTAAGAAAAAACAGTTTTACATTTAATATAACCAAAGGACATAACTCTTGAGAATTATCTCCCATGTTGTATAGAACTTCTCAAATCTAACTAAGAGGAGTGTTCTGAGCTTATTATTTTTGTACTTTGTATCTGCTTCTATGCTAGCTGAATGCGTAGCGCAAACTGTGTTAAATTTGAGAAGTTCTATACAACATGGGAGATAATTCTCAAGAGTTATGTCCTATGGTTATATTATAAAAATTCTCCCTGCTTCCTCTCATTTCTTTAGTTTTACATTTGTAAAAAAGAAATAGCGTAAATTACCTGCAATAGCTTCTGCACATCACATTTCCCTAAATCCCAAACTCTGTAAATACACACACCCAAATGTCTATTCCAATAAAAAAAAATGTGTAAGGCTTTTATTGAACTCGCACATGTATATGGACCAGCAAGTCAAAAATGATAGAAAGATATGACAGAAATGAAAGACAAGAAACAAAGAGAATGAAAGAAGAGAGGGAATTCCTAACACAGAATTTCCAGATGGTGGAAATTATATTTATGCTGAAAGAGCCCCCTGCATCCCCATGGAAGAAGAATAGGATAAAATTTCATCCAGTTTTGAGTTTTTGAAAGATACGAAGATGTTCCAAACGTACCATTTGATGACAATGATAATGATGGTAAAATGAAGATATCATATATAGCGCTATTTCACTGAACAAACTATATTCTTGGCTTATGTACATCGACAAAAATAAGGACACACGAATGAAAGATACAAAGAACGAAACGTAAAGAGCAGTATTAACAATAAGGACAGTGGCAATATTAATAACAATATGGATAATAATAACAGTAACATGATGGTTTGTTGATGATGATGATTAGAAGAAGAAAAAAAAGGTAAGAAGAATAAGAGGAAGAAGAAGAAGAAGAAGGGAGGAGAGGAGGGAAGAGGAGGTGGAGGAGGAGGAAGATGAAGATGAAGAAGAAGAATGATGACGATGAAGAGGAGGATAATGACGATAATCATAAAATGATAACGACAGCAAATTATTAACAATAAGATTAATTAATGTCTATTTTGTACACACAAAAACACAGTTGTAGAGATGTATCTCCAATTTTTTTTATGTAAAGATACTGAAACATTAATCTTGTTTATACATGAAAGAATTAGTGGACTCTCTGTCTCTGTCTCTGTCTATGTCTCTCTCTCTGTCTCTGTCTATGTCTCTCTGTCTATGTCTCTGCCTTTGTCTTCCTCTGTCTGTCTGTCTGTCTGTCTGTCTCTGTCTCTATCTGTCTGTCTCTCTTTCTTTCTCTCTCTTTTCTCTCTCTCTCTCTTTCTCTCCCCCCCCCCCCTCTCTCTCTCTCTCTGTCACACTGTCTCTCTCTTTCTCACTCTCTGTCTCTCTGTTTCTGTCTCTGTCTGTCTGTTTGTCTATCTGTCTGTCTGTCTGTCTGTTTGTCTGTCTGTCTGTCTGTCTCTCACTCACTCTCATTCTCTCTCTCTCTCTTTATCTCGCTCTCTCTCTCTCTCCTCAACCTTCTCCTCTCTCTGCCAGATATGACTCATGTAATGTTACCAGTACTTTATTATCTTAGTGTTCCAAAACTTGCGATAAACCAGAATTGTTACAACCACCACCTTTATCAGCAGACCTTTAATAAATTCGAAATGTGTTAATTGCTCACAACCAGCTTCACGTTTGTTGTTGTTGTTTGTTGTTGTTGTTGTTTTGTTTTTGTTTGTTGTTTGTTTGTTTGTTTTGTTTGTTTGTGTTGTTTTGTTTTTGTTTGTTTTTTTGTTTGGTTGGTGTTGTATATGTTGGTTTTTTGTTGTTGTTTTTGTCAATTTGTTTGTGTTTGTATATATGTGTTTTTTGTTTTGTTTATTGTTTGTGTTGTTTGTATTTGTTTTGTTTTATTGTTGTTTATTTGTTTGTTTGCTTGTTTGTTTGTTTGTTTGTTTGTTTGTTTGTTTGTTTGTTTACTTGTATATGTTTGTTTGTTTGTTTTTTAGGTGTGTTTTTTTTTTTTTGCAAGCCCAATGATATATTCCACGACTTCAATAAACATTTGCAGCATGGTCCCACAACAGTGAAAAGGCAATGGCCTCTTTCAGTTCCCTAAGGGCCATGGAACTGCAGCACTGGAAAATGTCTCCTGGTCAGAAGCTTGAGCACAGTGATAGGGAAGCTTGCTATGCCCACCCCCCCCCCCAACCCCACCCCCATCCCCCACTGATGAAGCAGGCTTCCCCTTTCCTCGCACACCGGTGGCACCAAGGGACAGGCTAAAGCCAGCACAACTTGAAGCCTATAGAGAGAGATTAAAGGCGTGGGTGCTGGAATATTTTCGTGTCCCCACCCCCCTCCCCCCCCCTCCCACCCACCAACACTACCCACACAACACCCCCTCCCCCCAAAAAAAACAACAATAACAAAAAAAAAAAACACAACAATAACACAAAAAAAACAACAATAACAAAAAACAAACAACAAAAGAGCCACTGAACATCGATGTGATCTTTATGATACTAAGCGTGGCCATTTTTATGTTTTCCATTGTTACGCACACGATGTTTAGCATTCGTATGCACATGGAAGTGGTTCAGACACTGGCAGGTATATACATAATACGTGGAAACCTGAGAAGTCAGAATTGTCTTCACTATTTACCCCTCCAGGCAATACCAGGCAGGATTGAACTCTGACCGTCTGATTGAAAGTTTGTTGTCATAATCAATTTGGCTATCATCATCATCATCATCATCATCATCATCATCATCATCATCAGGTGCCCTGCCGCATGGCGTTGGCGATCATGGACTTCCATCTGTCTCTATCTATTGTTGCCCCAAGCATCTCCTCCACCTTCCTCGTCTTCAGCCACTCCGCAAGTCCGTCTAGTATATTTTCCCTGGGTCTACCTGGTGCTCTCTTTCCCTCCAGCTTTTCCGTTGTGACCAGGTGATCCAAACCCCCCTTCCTCATAAAATGGCCTATAAATGTTGCCTGTCTTTTCCTAATCTTCCTTATCAATGATCTACTTGTGTCTGCCTCCATCAAGACTGTCTCGTTTGTTTTCTTTGCTGTCCATGGAACTCTCAACATTCTTCTTAGAAACCACATCTCGGCTGCCTCAATCTTGTTCTGGCTTTGCTTGCTGACTGTCCACGCCTCACATCCGTACAACAGTATTGGTTCATAAACATTCAAGAACTCTCTTCCTGATGTTAATTGATAGGCATTTGTTAGTAAGAATGCTATTATGCATTCTAAAAGCGAAGGTGATGACATTATACGATGTAATACATATCACTACGAAAGCATCGTGAATTATTATAAGCTATAATAATAATAATAATAATTACAATATTTATATAGCGCAAAATCTTGATAAAACCAAATCTAAGCGCTGAAACACACACACACGCACGCACGCACACACACGCACGCACGCACGCACACACACGCACCCACGCACACACACACATACACACACACACACACACACACACACACACACACACACACACACACACACACGGCTATGAATGGGGAGAAAGAATAAAAACAATGGAAAATTATAGACAGCATATTATATACAATCATATATTGCAATGTGATTCCCCTCCGAGTGGAGACAGGCTGCAGAGGGGATTGAGTGAGGTCAGGATTTTATGCAGAGGAGAAAAGGTGAGTTTTGAGAGCGGACTTGAAGGAGACAAAAGTAGGTTGCTGACGGACTGAGAGAGGAAGTTTGTTCCAGGAGAGCGGACCAGAAACAGAGAAGGCTCGTGGACCATAGGTATTGAGCTTAGTGCGTGGAAAGCGAAAAGTCAGAGGATCGGAGGCAGAGCTGAGGGTACGTGAGGGAACATACGTCGCCAGGACAACAATACCGAATACAATTCACGTCCACAAGACAATGACACGAAATGTAATACACATTACCGCGACAACAACATCAATTTCATACATATCAGCATGACAAACTTTATAAGCTGTAATATAACGTAAGTAAGTCACTCATAAGAAAGATTAGGAAAAGACAGGCAACATTTATAGGCCATTTTATGATGAAGGGGGATTTTGAGCACCTGGTCACAACGGGAAAGCTGGAGGGAAAGAGAGCACCAGGTAGACCCAGGGAGAAAATGCTGGACGGACTTGCAGAGTGGCTGGGGACGAGGAGGGTGGGGGAGATGCTAGGGGCAACGAGAGATAGAGACAGATGGAAGTCCATGATCGCCAACGCCATGCGGTAGGGCACCTGATGATGATGAATATAACGCACAACGACAACAGCATCAATAGAATACACATCAATACCAAACATTATTAAATACAAATACATCAACTACAATACACATCACCATGACAACGTCATCAACTACAATACACATCACCATGACAACGTCATCAACTACAATACACATCACCATGACAACGTCATCAACTACAATACACATCACCATGACAACAGTACACATCACTTTGACAGCATAAAATCTGATACACATGGCATTGACAACATTTTCCAGCACAATGCACATTGCCAAGACAACATGATCAACAAAAATGTTCAATGTTCAATGTTAAAAATCCTTCAACCAGAATCGAGGCATGGAGGATGTAACAGCAAACAACAACAATCCAACTGGATTAACGTATAACAGGAAAAAGATAAGAGTTTATGGCAGTCCAATAGAAAATGAGTCCAGTTGGGTTTTTTTTTTAAAGATCATCGCACTTAGGAAGATTTCCCTTGTGCTCAAATTCCGCTCTCCCCTCACCCCCAACCGTCCGTCCCCCCCTCCCCTAGCCCCACACTTTCTACTCCACCTCTGTGTCCACAGAAGTTGGCGCAGATTTTGTAATGTGATGATGAGGAGGAGGAGGATGAGAAGGAGGAGAAGGAGGAGGAGGAGGAGGAGAAGGAGGAGGAGAAGGAGGAGGAGAAGGAGGAGGAGGAGAAGGAGGAGGAGGAGGAGGAGGAGAATACTCACGATGCTATGGAGTTCCATCTACGATTGAGACTGCGTGTCAGTGCTGTACTCTACGCTGACAATCGTAACAATAACATTCTAGCGTCAACCATGTTGGGTGAGATCAGATACCTGTGGTGCTGGTCAAAAAGATTTAAGCAACACTCTCAATGACGCATCCGTGGAATGGAGAGACTCGACTGTGGGGTCCCAGTCTTCCCAAGGAGCCAACAGCACGCTCAGTTCTGGGTAGGAGCCGACTGAAGCCGAAAAATTGCACGATGATGTTTGAAGGGACTGATGGGTATTCGAACCCATAAACTTCCAATCGGTAGTCCTTTGCGCTAGGCTAGCCACTACACCACGGCGACTGCTCGGTAAAATTGAAGTTTTCCTACCATAGGACCACTCAAAAATTTATGATATAACTATACAATATTACCCAAATAATGATGATGATGATAATAATAATATTAATAATAATAATAATGATAATAATGATAATAATAACAATAATAATAGTAATAATAATCATGATGAAAATATAAAATATTAGTAATAATAACAGCAATAATAATAACAATAATGATGATGATGATGATGATGATGATGATGATGATGATGATGACGACGACATCGACGACGACCACAACAGCAACACAAAAAAACACCACCACCACCACCACCAACAACAACAACAATAATAATAATAATGACAGAATAAATGATAATAATAATAATAATGAAAATAACAGATATAAACAATAACATTGATATTAATAACAATAATAACAATGATAATAGAAAATTAGACCTAAATTTTGTTGATTTCAACAATTTTTTCTTTCAGAAATAAAGTTACACAAAATGGGAGCACAATATCCTAACAACATCAAAACTACACAATACACACCACCAGTGACAACGTCATCAATTTTGATACATATCACCCTGGTCTCCCGACCCCCCACCCCCCACCCCTTGGCTGACCTTACAGTTCCTGGTACGTCACATTGCCTTCCACGTGATAAGCGCGTGCGTGCCCGGTTTCATCCAATCAGATCGCGTGCCTCTCCAGCTTGGAGCCACGTGGCGCACAGGGAATATCATGATCTATCAAAAGCGATATTACTGAGTGATTAAAGCTATGATGCAAGCCGACAGAATCGCTTCGCATTGATGAGAGAAAGCAGAGAGGTTTTAGGGACTGCACTGACAAAGCCTTCCCTTCTAATCCCCGGTCGTGACAACTCTATCTGCTCAGTCCGTGGACTGGACTGGACTGGACTGGAGTGGAGTGGAGTGGATGTGTCTTGTCTATTTGGTTAAAACTTCTGCCTTAAGGCCTCGGAGGAAACCAGGTTCGATTCACTTATTAGACATACTTTTCTCTGCGACGGCAGAGAGCAAGAGAGAGGAGGGGAAAGGGGAGAGCGACATAGAGAGAGAGAGAGGGTGTGAGAGAGAGGAGAGAGACAGAGAGAGAGATGAGAGGATAGGAGACAGACGAGAGGGTAGAGACACAGAGAGAGAAAGAGACAGCAACGCACAAAGGGAAAGTAAGACAGAGAGACAGAGACACAGACACAGAAAGAGAGACAGAGACTGACAGAAAGACAGAGATACATAAGGACGGTAGAGAGAGAGATTGTGGGGGGGGGGGGGGAGGGGAGACGGAGACAAGAGGGAGAAGAATTGAGAGAGGGAATCCGAGAGAGAGAGACGGAAACACAGAGAGACAGAGACAGACAGACAGACACACAGACAGACAGAGAGATAGGAGTGGGAGAGAGAGGGAAAGAAAGACGGAGAGAGAGGGAGAAGGACTGGAGAGAGAGAAGGAGAGAGAAGAGAGAGAGAGAGAGAGAAAGACAGAGACATAGACAGAGACAAAGAAACAGACAGAAACAGACAAATGTCACACAGACAAACAGAGAATATGAGGAAGGAAAGAGAAAACACTTAAACTGTTTTGTGGTGATCTTTGGCTCTTAACACTTTGTGTAGTGAGTGTATCATTCCTTTTGTCTCTGTTTCAGTTTCTCAAGATGATGTCTCCCCGCTCGGAATGAATTCCACGTGTACTGACGTCACAGGTGCCATGTGATAGAAAATATCCAAACTGATCATGGCCCAAGTCTTATAATTATGCCTGCACATAAATCCATAGGTACGCCAGTCCTGAGGTCCCACTTAGCGTATGGGTTCTATATCTTATATGGGGTCCTACTTAGCGTCCCACTGGCGTTGGGTTTGTATGAAATTATCTTAATATGAGGTCCTACTCGCGTGTGGGTTTTGTATGAAATTATCTTAATATGAGGTCCTACTCGGCGTGTGGGTTTTGTATAAAATTATCTTAATATGAGGTCCTACTTACGTCGTGTGGTTTTGTATATATCTTA
>JAPXFY010000024.1:8981746-8986746 GCA_030674185.1 Monoplex corrugatus
TTATGTGTCTATATACCCTTTCAATATCCACTTCTAACATATTCTACAAATATACCATTATTTTCATATTATTAGCTACTCTTAAATTATCGGCAAATAAAGCAAATGAAAACAGCTCTTTACAAAACAGAGTCTATAATAAAGCGGCTTCTTTTGGAGTTAACGTGATATAGCCCACATCAGTCAAAAGAGATTAAATTAATCCCAGTATGATATTGTCTAGCACTATTGTCGGGCTTGTAAGTGTTTATGTCTTATTTTTTGTGCTTCCGCAATGTATAGTGCCACTGATTTGATTATGACTTCGTCATCAGATGACAAAATAGATACAACATCTTGTCTTTTCGCCATGTCGGATTCAAAAACTTTGCATTTTCCACGTATTGTGTCAAAAATTTGGCATTGGAATAAAAAGTGTTTTTCATTATCGACATTGTTTCCACATAAGGGGCAAGGATATACTGTGGACGTCCCAGGTTGAAACCAATTTTTATTTGCATTGAAACCAAGTGTTCTTAATCTAAATCTTGCGTAATTAGTTCTTTGCCATTTATCCGTAACAACACTGAGATATTTTTCGGTTTGAAAAACATCTTTAAATGAGAAGAACCAACTATATTTTTCTTTGTTTTCCATATCTGAGTGCCAATTTTGTTTAAACGAACAAATAAGCCTGTCTTTATATTCATTAATAAACTGACACTCATTTCCTACTCCCTGGGACAACCACACGATTCCAAACCCAAGTTCTGATAAAGCCTTTTTTACCTGATAGGCCCAGTTCTGTTTTCCTATTTCCATTTGAGTAACCGTCATTTCATATGCCTGTTTACATAACCGAGATTGTGGAAGCCTTAACAATTTCAACCAGTATTTAATACTCTTCACAAAGGTTCTAATGTATAAAGGATATCTTCCAGTTTCTCCATATAAAACAGTGTTAGAAGAGTGAATTGGTACAGCCAAAAAACGTTTTATAGCATATGTATGCACTTTTTCCATATGTGGATTTACAGTAAGACCCCATACTTCAGCTGCATATGTAAGTAAAGGTTCTATCTGTGTATCAAACATTTTCCAATATAAATTACAATCAATAGAATTGAGCTTCCGTAAGGATTTTAGAATTTCAATAACACCCTTTTTCCCTTTATTACAAGATTCTTCCCATGCATAATTTAAACTTAATTTTGTCGAAAATATCATTCCTAAGTATTTATAGGAATTAACAACTTTAACCTCGTTAATTCCATAGAACCATTTTTCGTATTTTGATAAATGTCCACCCTTCCTGAAAATCATAATATTAGTTTTATCCATATTAACTGTTAAAGCTAGTCGATCCGATTCTTCCTTTAAGACATTTAACTGGTTTTGTAAGCCTTTGACTGTACCAGAGAGAAGAATAACATCGTCTGCAAACAGCAATAGGAATATCTCAATAACCCCAGGGATGATTTGAATGCCATGCCTGCCTTTTCTTGACAGTTCCACTGCTAATTCATTAATGAAAAATGAAAACAATTGAGGACTCAATTGACACCCCTGTTTCACTCCTTTAGGGCATTCAAAATAATCTGAATATACACACTTCTCACGCACGCATGCAAACACTGAGTTGTAAACTCCTCTTAGGGCCATATATAATTTTCCATTCACACCACTTTTACGTAATACATTCCAAAGATTATTACGATTCACAGAATCGAATGCCTTCCTAAAATCCACAAATGCAACATAAAGTTTCTTATTTAAAAGTAAATGCTTCTGCACAAGGGAGTAAAGTGTGAAAATATGATCAATTGTACTGTATTTTGCTCTAAATCCAGCTTGTTCTTCAACTATTTTCTCTTCTTTTTCTGCCCACTTTGTTAATCTCTTATTCAAAATATGTGTATAAACTTTACTCACTATACTTGTTAGAGCGACTCCTCTATAATTATCTGGATTATTCACATCTCCTTTTTTATGAATTGGGATTATTATGGACTTTGCCCATTCTGACGGAAAAATGCCATTATCAAAAAGCTTGATACATAAATGGACAAGGAAATCAATTACATTAGCATTTGCATGTTTTAACATTTCGCTGATTATTTGATCTGGTCCTGCGCTCTTTCCTGCTTTCAAATGCCTGATACTCGCAGTCACTTCTTCTTTAGTTATAGGCTCATTGAAAAGGGGCTCAAAATTATTTTCTTCCTCTACTATATTACTCTCTTGTGCAGTATTTCCCCCGATATCATTGAAAACACTGCAGAAATGATTGTACCATTGTTCAATAGAGATTTCATTGTACACAAAGGCCTTTCTATTAACAGATCTTATTATTGACCAGAATGTCCTGGAGTCATTGATGGAATCTTTGAGTGTTCTTATTTTCTTATCTTCGTATTCCCTTTCTTTCGTTTTCCTTAGTTTAACATACTCTTTTCGTGATATGACATATGCTTCTCTTTTTTCTTTTTTTTCTTTTTCTGTTTTGCATCTCTGGAATCTTTTCAGTAGCCTCTTAACTTCTTGTTTCTTTCTTTCACATTCCTTATCAAACCAATCATTCTGTTTCTTTTGTCCTTGTCTCACTGTTCGTACCATACACGCAGCTGCCCCGCATAAAGCCTTAGTAAACTGCTCCGAACTGTCATTCACATTATAATCTAACAAACCGAAAGCTGTCTGTAGACAATTGTTGAACTCAGAACCATCAAGCTCTTGTACAAATAAACTTGCTAATTCTTCAGACCATACAATTTTTTCTTCCCCTTGTTGTCTTGCACTTTCTACATCTGTATGATTATTTCCCCTTTTCCATATTACCTCAACAGGTAGATGCCATGAATCAACACAGTTACCTACCCGTAAATCAAAGCATGAGACCAGATTATATGGAACAAGAAAATAGTCAATCACACTACACCCGTTTGGAGACACAAAAGTGTATTCACCCTCTGTATCTCCATCACAAAAACCATTCAAAATAACCATATCCAACATGAAACATAAGTTCAACAATGTTTTGCCAAAACTATTCACAGTTTCATCTTTAGAACAACGTACATCACATTCATTATACATCCTGTCATACTCAATGTCTTCCAAATAAGTAGTCATGTCTTCAGGCGCAAACTGTTCGTGACCTGTTCTAGCATTGAGATCTCCCATAATTATAAAATGTGTTTTTTCTTTTTCAAACTGTTGTAGCATTAATTCTTCCAGCATCAAGATCCCATCTTTAATTAATGTTTCATTATATCTAGGGCTTCCTTCTGGCGCAACATAGCATGCAATCAAAATCAGATCTTTGTCTAAATCAAATACATTTTTGTTTACTCTGATGGCAATGGTGTTATCATAATCTAACATTATTTCTTTCACACAATTTTCTAGAGTTTTTTTCACCAACAATAAAACTCCACCCGAATTCCTGCCATGGTGTGACAATTTCTTAGCTGGAGCGTAAAACTTCAAATAATCAGTGAACAAACAGCTGAAATCAAACGAAGTATCAAGAAAACATTCAGTAAGACAAACAAAATCAAATTTTGTTACATAATTTATGAAGGAAACGTTCTTCAATTTACTGTACAAATTTTCAACGTTGTAATTCAAAAAGGACCACTGGTTTGGATGGCCATGCCTGTCCTATGGCTTTCTGGAAGTACCGGAACGCAAGCTCCTGTTGCCAAGGTTACCGCCTGCTCCTCTGCCGCGGGCCGTGCTTGTTGACGTCCGTCGCGGTTGGCTGCCCATGCTCACCCTCTCACCCGTCTGTCGGTCTGCCGCAGGACTGCCGCGTGATGCACGTGCGTCCGTGTCTGTAAGACGCCCGGTGTCATGCCCCTGGGAACTCCTGTTGGCGTCACGCTGAAGCTCGGCCCGGTTTGCACGTGAGATGACAGGCGGGGAAGAGGAGGAGGAAGGGGAACCACCACTCGCGACTCTGCCCCCGTTAGAGGTGACAACTCCTCTCGTCATCTGCCCATCTTGAGGGGGGTCCCCACCAGCGACTTCATCCCGCTGATTGGTGAAGGTGGGCGTGTTTCTCACGTCGGAAGAGGAGGTGTGTTTAGGTTGTAAGTCTGAAACTGTGTCACCACTCACAATCTGAGCATAAGATCGCTGTTCTGGTGGTCTTGGTCCAATCACCAATTGTCCCTTTTGGAAGTATGCTCTTTTGCCTTCACTACGTGCTCTTGCAACGATTTGTGCCTGTGTTCTTGTTAGGTCGTGACCCTGATACCTTTCACATCTAGTTTTCGTTGTATGTCTCTGTTTGTAATAATCAGCATTTTGTCTCTCCACCTGGTGAATTTGACTATCATTTGTTTGGGTTGCCCTTGTCTTGTCTGTCCAGTTCGATGTGCTCGTACGATGTCATCAGTAGTCCAGACTTTAGGGTCGTCAATACTATTGAGAACGTCAATAACTGCGGTAGCACATGAGTCAAACGTTTCCCTAGATTCTTGCTGAGAAATCCCGAAAAAACGTAAATTATCTCTTCGTGAAAAATCTTCTAACCTGTCTGTGTCTGACTTTAATTGGGCAACATCGTGTCTCATATCCCTGATTGTCTCTGTGAGTTGTTGTATTTCCTCTTTCTCATCATTAGATTCCTGGAACAGTTGTTGTATGTCGCCACTCATATCTGTCACTGTCTCCGTCAGGTTTCTGTGATCTTTCTCCAGTCTGTTACACCTGTTGTTGATTTCCTCACATCGTTCTTTCACTTGACGTAGCTCGTCTTTGATCTCTCCAAGATCATTCCTTATCAATTTGGTTTGCTCAGAGAACTGTTGCTGCATCACTTGCATGAGTCTGTCAACCATGTTATCATTTCCGTCCTCTGTGTGTGTGGTACTGTCAGTGATAGGGCCGGGATTTGTCTCTATGTCACCGCAGAGGAGCAGCCTTCTCACGCAAAACACGATGTGCTGCACGCACACGGCCGAGAAAAGCAATGGCACGTGCATGGCTACCTGACATACACCGTCGGTGACACA
>JAPXFY010000024.1:8991746-9011746 GCA_030674185.1 Monoplex corrugatus
GAGGACACTGAAATCACTTTAAAAAACAAAACAAAACAAAAAACACTGGAGTCAAAAGAATTATAACACTGGAATCAATACAGATTGACACCACAGTTGATCACTTGCCCTGTAGTCTGATAATCATGCTGTGGGCCTGATGATCAGGGGAGCTAATTAAGGCGAATTACTTCCCTTCCTGTAATCTCTCCCTGAGCCGATGGGTATTGGCGGTAGTGACAGGTTGATGCATGGACAGCCTTTAGCATCCCTGACTGCCATGATTAGACCTTCAGTTTTATCATGCAATCCCTCCCTTTCTTTTTGGTCTTCTTTTCTTTTATTTTTACGTCATTCACCTCCTGGCGCTTCCGTTCTGTTTTTGGTTCCTGCTTTTGTGTCTGGCTCACTGCGCTCTTATTCTTGTTGGTCTATGAAGCACAACAACATCATGTGCATATAAACATATCTTTGTGCTCTCTCTCTCTCTCTCTCTCTCTCTCTCTCTCTCTATCTCTCTCTCTCGCTCTCTCTCTTTCTCTATCTCTCTATCTACCTATCTCTCTCTATCTATCTATCTCTCTGTCTCTTTATCTATCTATCAATCACCTCTTTCTCTCTTTCTTTCTCTCTCTCTCTCCTCTCACTCTCTCTCTTTCTCTCTCTCCTCTCTGTCTCTCAGTATCTCTGTCTCTGTCTTTGTCTCTGTCTTTCTCTCTGTCTCTCTGTCTCTATCTTTCTGTCTGTTTCCCCTCTCTCTCTGTCTCTGTCTCTCTCTCTCCTCTCTGTCTCTGTCTCTGTCTCTGTCTCTCTCTCTCTCTCTCTCTCTCTCTCTCTCTCTCCTCTCACATTATAAGTACATTATTTGTCAATTCACCCAAACAACTTAAAACCTGCGTTTAACCTCTGAAGTCATTTACTCAATTTTCGTTCTTGCATGTGATTAATGTGTATTCTAGCTTGGAGAAAGACAGGTTTCTCTTTCACTTTGGAGGACTTTGCACAGTGCCACTTTTAAGACAATACCAATAACAGTTTCATTTAAAAATTGTTCTTGTTGGGACTTCCAAAGTGGATTTCCAACTGTCCCATCTGACTTATGCTTCTCTCTGCAAAATAATCCAGCTCTGAGTTTCCAAGTAAAAATAGGATTTTAAAATCCCCAGGACCCTGGCTTTTCCAAGATGAAAGCTATTTATTGTGATAGCAGATCGTTTTTCAGCACATTCATTTTCGTTTACAGCAGATCTATGTGAGTATGAGAGTTGAATATTACACATTGCTTTGTGCCAGTCAAATCCATCCCACCCTTCATGGGGTAAATTCACAATAAATGTTTGAAGTTCTTTCATTTAATTAAGTGACACTAAACATCTCAGGGCTTGTTTAACTGCCTCAACTTTCAGTGTTAATCTGGAACTTGTGATTTCATATGCAAACTTATTTGTGATTTTCATTTTTTTTTTTTCTAGCTGGATATCTATCTATTTGTCTGTCTCGTTTTGTCCTTTCTTTAGTCTGTCCTTACAATGTGTTCTTCCATTTTTGATTAAATTCTTTGTGTCTGCAGTGTGCATTTACTTGTCGGTGTGTCTAATATGCATAATGTTTTCATCTCAATAGTTGAACCTTCCAAATCTGGCTCGTCATTGATTTGAAATTCAATCCACGCATGTGTGTGTGTGTGTGTAGTGTGTGTGTGTGTGTGTGTGTGCGTGCGCGTGTGTGTGTATGTGTGTGTGTGTGTGTGTGTGGCGTGTGTGTGCTCGAGCGCGTGTGTGTGTGTGTGGTGTGTGTGTGTGTGTGTGTGTGTGTGTGTGTGTGTGTGTGTGTGGTGTGTGTGTGTGTGTGTGTGTGTGTGTATGTTTGCATGTGTGATTGTCTGTGTGTGTTTGTGTGTGTGTGTGTTGTTTGTGTGTGTGATTGTGTGTGTGCATGCGTGTGTGTGTGTGTGTGTCTGTGTGTGTCTGTGTATGTGTGCGAGCGCGTGCATGCGTTTGTGTGTGTATGTGTGTTACGCGTGTGTGAGTGTGTGTGTGTGTGTGTGTGTGGAGGGGGGATGCGTGTGCGTGTGCGTGTGTGTTTATGTATGTGACAGCACAGACCATCAGATAAGCTGACAGAATATTTGGCGTAAGGACAAACATCCAACATGTCAGATACAAGCACCATTATGGACGACAGCTGATCCCCATCGAGAGGGCTTTGTTTTGATTGGCCCATTGAGGTAGCCACTTGGCCATGATCAAAAGAGAAGGATTTTGATTGGCTGCAAAGGTCAGGTAAGGCAGAGAACGTAGCAATCCACGGTAAAGGCTAAGCTGCAATCCACTGACAGGACAGTGGCAGACTAATCAGTCAGAGCTGTGTCTCACACAATAGGACGCGGACAAAGTACACACAGCCAGGAGACAAGAACTCACAGGGTCATTAATTTGGCAAGCCAGGTAATTGGGGATTTTGTGTGGCTCAGGCTTTTGGAGACTAGGGGAGCTCAGGGCTAATTGAAAAAAGAAAACTCAAGCTGGGATGGAGACCCCCACAAGTCACAAGATCTAATTGATTTTGTCACTGTGCAGATGATATCATAGTCAATTGGCCAACACGATCAATTACTCTCTCTCTCTCCTCTTCCCCTGTTCAGTAGCAGACATCTTGCACCTGTCAACCCACACAGCTTTTCCTACAGGAGACACTGATTAAGGAAATGTATCCAGAAAATACAAACTGGATCACTCTTTACTTGTTCCTCTTTCCCTTAAGATCTGATAATTCGAATTCAATCCTAACCCAACATTAAACATTGGCCTGTTCACTGCACGCCTTAACGTTTCCATCTTTATGATGGTATCAATAAATAAAGTGTAGTTGTTTCAAGATTCTGTCTTAAAAATCAGCAATCTGGTCACGGCAGCTGTATGAATGCAAAATGTATAAACGTGTTTGTACGCAAACTAAGCTGGAAGAACATGCAGGAGATAGTTTGAAAGTTGGGTTGCCCTCAGAAGCTAGTCTCTCTGATTGCTTCCAACTACAAGGACACACTGGTCAGGGTACAACAGAATGGGGAATCATCTGATTGCTAAGGTGGTAGGGCTCCTTCCCATGCTATGTCTCTGAAAAATAATGTACTTCCAGAATTGGTCTTCTGGCTTGTATGAAGAATTGAACCAGACATGCTCATCTGTCAGATCGATGGAAGGGTCCTTCATTATCATCATCATCATCATCATCATCATCATCATCATCATCATCATCATCATCATCATCATCATCATCATCATCATCGACGTCGTCGTCGTCGTCGTTGTCATTATGATACACATGTGTATACACATACACAGACACAGACATACACACACACACACACACACACACACACACACACACACACACACACACCACATCACACATCATCATCACATACATATCATATCATATTATATATATTATATATGTATTATATATTTATATATACACAAAAATATATAAACATATATATATATATACATGCATACATAAATAGACAGATAGACAGACAGACAGATAGATAGATAGATAATAGATAATATATAGATAGATAGATAGATAGATAGAGAGAGAGAGAGAAGAGAAGAGAGGAAAAGATAGAAGATAGATAGACAGCCAGATAGATAGAAGACAGACAGACAGACTAAGATAGATAGACAGACAGACAGACAGATAGATAGAAGAGAGATAGAGTAGACAAAGAAGACAGATAGAAGAGACACAGTGACTAGCGAGACAGCAAGATAGATAGATAGATAGATAGATAGATGATAGATAGATAGATAGATAGATAGAGAGAGAGAGATAGAGAGAGAGAGAGAAAGATAGAAGATAGATAGACAGCCAGATAGATAGATAGATAGACAGACAGACAGACAGACAGATAGATAGACAGACAGACAGACAGATGGATGGAGAGATAGTCAGTCATTCAAAGATGACATACAATTCCGTGACTCATGCCTTGTCAGTTGTAAAAGTATTGTGAAACATTGAATGACAGAAACAGAATCAAGTTTCACGAAGACAAGTCAGCAAGACAGACACCCAAGAGGCTTGCAGTAACACAGACATCACAAAAGGGGTTGACATGTGCTTTGATAGACTTTGGCAGTGTGTGGGCACATGACAACACAACACCACACACACACATCACATCACATACACACATCACACTACATACATACATACATACATACATACATAGCGAGAGAGCGAGAGGGAGAGAGAGAAGGGGAGAGAGAGAGAGAGAGAATGAGACAGACAGACAGAGGCAGAGACAGAGATAGACAGACAGAAACAGAGATAGACAGACAGTGACAGAGATAGACAAAGTGAGACGGAGAGACAGACAGACAGACAGAGAAAGACACGAGAGAGAGCAGAGACAGTTAGAGAGAGAGAGACAGAGACAGTTAGAGAGACACAGAGAGAGAGAAAGAGAGAGAGAGAGTTAGAGAGACAGAGAGAAAGAGACAGGGAGAGTTAGAGAGAGAGACAGGGAGAGTTAGAGAGAGAGACACAGAGAGAGACAGAGAGAGACAGAGACACAGAGAGAGACAGACAGAGAGAGAGAGAGAAGAGAGAGAGAGAGAGAGAGAGAGAGTTGATGGTAAAGATGATAAAACTTGGAGAGCAATAATGTCACAAGACATGGCGTGAAGCCTTATCTGGGACAGTGCGATGTCTGTCTGGTCGGATTAGACCCCTTTTTTTCTCTAAGCCTAGTTGGAGGGACAGGGATTTTTCTATAGAAACAATACTGATTGGTTTTATGTTCAATTGTTGGGGCAGGGACTCTACTAGAGACACTCTCCCCATCTTGCTGCCTGTCTCATCATCTCTGACAGCTGCTCAGGGTTTATCAGTATGATATTCATCCCTTCATTACGTGCAGCGTCCTATTTATCCCTTCATTACGTGATGCCACTCTGCAGACTTTCGCTCAGGGCAGAAGAAGACAGATAAAACAGATACCTCCGTGTTCAAAGTGATTTACGATCTGTCTACTGTGTCTTACTTTGGTCAAGGGAAATATCATATCCAGCCATTCTAACATTTTTCTCTCCATTTATAAAATATTAATTATAATAGCACGTTTGAGGGCTCATTTACAGGCGTATGGCATATGCCATGAAAGTTTGGTTCTTTTTCAATCATATGGGACTATGGTGTCATCAAACATGAAATCATCCCAGTATTTTTGCGAAGAACGAAATGTAATTTTGATTTTGAGACTGCACTTTGGCAAAGTCTATTTCTTTTTGTCAATGAAAATATCAAGTAAACATCATTTATTTACAACCAAAATAATCCTTATATTTTTGTTTGGTACTTTAACAATTTTGTTTTTTTCTTATTAGCTTAAACACGTATTTTACATTTTCATTATGACTGAATTTTAATGAAGAAAATTTCATTTTGTTGATAATGGTGATGCTGATGATTAGCGATGATGGTAGTGATACAAATTGGTGACGACGACGATGATGATGATGATAATGGTAACGGTGATAGTACTGCTAGTGATGACGATAGTCATGGTATCTGTGTTGGAGGCAGTGTTGATGATGGTAGTGGTGATGAGACGATGATGGGTGATGATGAAGACAATGTCGACCATGTGAGAATGATGATATTAAATATGATGATGATGACAACCTTGATGAATGTGATTATGGTGATTATGGTGATTATGGTGATGGTGGTGATTATGGTGATGGTGGCAATGCACGTATTGCTTCTACCTCTACTAATGATGACAATGATGGACGATGATGCTTCTGCTTCTGCTGCTGCTGCTGCTGCTGCTGTTGTTGTTGTTACTGCTGATTGCGACATCGTAACAGGGGTGTACTGTACTCTTACTTTTATTTACATATCCTGGTATCAGCCAGGCTCGAGAGATTCTGACACCTGCAGTGATAGTCAGGAATGTCGAACAACTAAATCCCCTAAATGTGCACCCATAAAGTGGACGAAACTTGAATGTGTGGTCCAGTCATTCTGATGGGTCCATAGAATATCTACTCTACCTAGGTAGGAGAGGGTAGGGGCCAAGAACTTTTACAAGCAAGCTTTTTGACTGACGAAGGTTCAAACTCACGACTTTCGTCATCCCTTCGTTACGCACGCCACTTTACCACGCTGATTGGTCTCATAATCCAAACACGTCTCTCTGAACTTGCGCTGACACTGATGTGCTTGTGTTCAGATAATTTTTTCTCACTCAGGATTAATGTAATTTTTCTGTGGAAAATACGCGTTTCTAGCAGTTTCCATCCACTGTGAGGCAGCCTGGTGATTTAACTTGTTCCATTTTAACTCCATTATTCATAGATTCATTTTGAAACCGACAATGAAGTATCTCAGCTGTCTCTGGTTTAGATAGATAGATAGTAGATAGATATGATAGATAGATAGATAGATAATAGAATAGACGACAGATAGATAGATAGTTAGATAGACAGATAGATAGATAGATAGATAGATAGATAGATAGATAGATAGATAAATAGATAGATAGACAGATAGATATGATAGATAGATAGATAGATAGATAGATAGATAGATAGATAGATAGATCAAAAGGAAAGAAGAGGAGAGAGAGAGAGAGAGAGAGAGAATCAAAGCAAAGATCTTTCAAATCATTCTCTCCATTTGTCTTGCAAGTCCACCTCTCCTCCCTCGTTCTGTTGTTGCAAATGGAGGGGGAGAAAAACATAGATTGGAAAGGGAGACAAGTGTGTTGGGAGCTCAATGTATGCAGTTTTGTTTAAAACCATTAGGTTATCACAACCACCAGTCTATCTGCATCCCATATCATTCTATTATCATACCTTCCATCCTACCACACAAACAGACACACACACACACACACACACAACAACACACACACACAAATACACACACACACACACACACACACACACACAACAGCACATATAATATATATATACATATATATATATATATATGTATACACACACACATTCTCACACACACACACAAACACATGTTTATGTATCTGTGTATCTGTGCATAATGCACGAGAGAGGGAGAGAATGGGGAGAGACACATACACGCACGCAAGGCGCACGCTCCCCCTCCCCCTCAAGCAAACTACTTACACAGACATGGACAGAGGGACACACCCACACATTCCCGCATACACACACACACACACACACACACACACACACACACACACACACACACACACACACACACACACACACACACATACACACAGTCACACACACACTTACACATGCACACAGTCACACTTACACACACACACACACACACAGTCACACACACACACATTCTCTCTCTCTCTCTCTCTCTCTCTCTCTCACACACACACACACACACATACACTAATGTGCACACACACTCTCACACACATTCACACACGCATACTCACACACACACACTCTCTCTTTCTCTCTCTCACACACACACAACACATACAAACACACACACAACATACACACACACAACACACACACATACATACACAACACACTCACAACACACACAACATACACACATACACACACACACAACACGCACAACACACACACACACAACACACACACTCTCTCTCTCTCTGCTCTCTCTCTCTCTCTCTCTCTCTCTCTCTCTCTCTCCCTCTCCCTCTCACACACACACACACACACATCACCCCCAACACCCCGCTGTGCCCTGTGTGTCTGATACATCCTCATCGTGTTCAGGGGGGAGAGAACTCTTCACGCTGCTTTCCTTGCTCATGACAACAAAATATGGCGCGTCTCTCCAACCGGAAGTGGAACAGCCCGCCAGGCCAGAACGAGGTCTGAGAGTTCATAGAGCAATTTCCGGTAGCATATTGGACGTCTTCTGGGCCTATTTAGGCTGGCGATGCATCATGCAACGATTCCAGACTTAGAGACTGGCCCCTGCTCTTTCTTTCTCTCCCATCCCCTAGTCATTAACGCTTTTATAGATAGAAATAGTCATAGGCTGGAGACGCAGTGACCTCCTGGGTATGTCGGCTTCTGCATGGAATACCACCTGCTTTGTTGGATTCATGTCTGTGTACTTCAAATAACTTTGGGACAATTTTAATGTTTCACTTGGTTGTGTTGTATTTACGAAGCTACTGTTTTGTTGTAATTTACATATTTGTGAATAAGATGGTAGGAATTTTGTTTTCAAATCTATTTCATTCAGGATGAGTACTTTTTTATTTTAAGTGTCTCATTTTCTAATTTCCTTTAGCATTTTTATATGTTAACCTTGTGTGATGAGAATAACTTTTTTTTTTTCATATATACAAATCAAGATATTGTCAATAGTAATTCATGATTAGTAGTCTCACACAAGATCAATATTCAGCATTTTCTGTAAAAACTAACCATAGAAATAATGTTGATGCATATGAAAAAGGACAATTATCACGTTGTTTGAACACATGTTTATTTGCCATATAGAATGTAGAACGAAAACAATATACGAATTCTCCGAACAACTTATTAGTTGAATGCTTGCGAACCCCAACACACAATGTAAGTTATTCTCACAGAGTGACAGAGCTGTTTGCGTGTCTTTCTATCTATGTCTATGGTCCTCTTTTATCACTCTGTCTCCTGGTAAACTGACCCATTGCTGGTATCTGATGTTTTGTCTATATGGGTCTGCTGTCTTTAGAAGGGACAGAGTGATTTGAGAAAGTGTGTGCTACATTGTGCTACACTGTTTTCTTCTTCTAGAGTGATATGAAGAAATGCCTGCTACACTGAAATTTTCGTTCTTGCTCTAGTCTCAAGGCTACGTGAGGAACGTTGAGCTAATTAAATTTTGTTCTATCTTTCTTCTGTGCACCATTTCCGTGTTTGTTCTGTCCTTTCTCTCTCTCTTTCTCTCTTCCGTGTTCTTTTTTTGGGTGACGTGTCGGTACTGGTCAGGAGATTTGAGCATCGCCAATGACGTATCATTAAAATGGGATAAGATTTAACTCTCCTGTGCAATCCTAGTCTTCCCGATGAACCCACAGCAAACTCAGCTCTGTTCAACGAAGCTGACCATGAATGAGTAGGCACTGAATGTTTGACAAGCCACACTTCCTCAGAGCTTGAATATCAGGTGTTCTGTTACGTTATGTGATGTTAATCATACAGGGAAATCTGAAAGTATAGTCGGTATGTAGTCCAGGTATCGCAGCCATACGTTAGGAAGTTGAGAACTACTGCTCTGTATACAGCAATCTTTTTGTCGAGCCTGATGACACAGTCTTGCCACAATATGTACATCAGCATTCCAAAGGCAAAGTCAACCTTAAACAAAATTCAGTGTCACATCTGTATCAAAAAATCTATCAATGATCGCTGTACTGACCAAGTAGTACAATTTGTCCACAGTTTTTATCGCCCGTTTATTGATGAGAACCAGAGATGGTCAGGCGCCAGAAGACTAAGACAGTGTTGGCTGTAGTCTCTGGCTGGCTGAGGCTAATTGTGAGGCCAAAGCGTTTTACAGGTCACAGCACACTGGTCAGTCTGCGTTGATCATTTAATACCCAAGCAGGTACAATTAACAGATTTGAATAATTATCTGATAACAAAACAGTTACAGTAAACAGATTTAAACAAATTGTCTAATACCCAAACAGCCACAGCAAACAGACTTAAGCCAATCATGTAATACCCAAACAGCCACAGCAAACAGACTTAAGCCAATCATGTAATACCCAAACAGCCACAGTAAACACATTTAAACGAATTATCTAATACCCAAACAGACACAGCAAACAGGTTTAAACGAATTATCTAATACCCAAACAGCCACAGCAAACAGGTTTAAACAAATTCTCTAATACCCAAACAGCCACAGCAAACAGATTTAAACAATACTTTACCACTGAGGAAAGAAAACAAGTTTCATCTGTGTGACGTGTGGGACTGTCTCACATATGACATCATGACACGAACCACTAATGCATATCACGGGAGATGGAGTGCCTTCCCCTTCTCGCTTTTTCTTTTGGCAGAGTAGGTCGTGTTGTTTTATGAAGGAGGAGAAATGAAAGTGATATGAATAATGGATGTTACTGAGTTACTGTATCTGCTCTAGTTCTGACATGTGGATGCCCTCGGAAACTAATCGTTATGGGATGGGAAGTAGTCATTTCTCTCGCTCTCTCTCTCTCTCTCTCTCTCTCCCCTCTCTCTCTCTCTGTCTCTCTCTCTCTCTCTCTCTCTCTCTCTCTCTCTCACACACACACACACACACACACCCCACTCTCTGTGTCTCTCTCTGTCTCTCTCTCTCTTCCTTTCTCTCTCTGTCTCTGTCTCACTCTCTCTGTCTCTGTTCTCTCTCTCTCTGTCTCTCTCTCTCTCTCTCTTCCTTTCTCTCTCTGTCTCTTTCTCTCTGTCTCTGTTCTCTCTCTCTCTCTCATCCTTTCTCTCTTTCTCATTCTCTCTCTCTCATATTCTCTCTCTTTCTGTCTATCTTTCTCACTCACACACACACACACACACACACACGCACGCACGGCGCGCGCACACACACACAGACACACACACACACATAGCATATTTCTTGAACCTCTACAAAATGTTATGCACTGGAGATATCTTGAAATTTGGAAAGGGGAAAGGGGTCAGAATCTACGAAACATTAAGCTCATATTTTTAGAATGAGTACCCCATTACAAATAGGCAATTTGTATGCTGGAGACTGGGACTGCTATGGAAATATCAGATTTTTAGTTTACGGCTCTATCAGCAGAACAATTCAGCATGCTGAAAATGTCAATCCACAGAAACTGTTTCTGGCACCAGTGTAACGCCCCTCCCCCCTCCCTACCGCATACATAATCATTTTTGTGAAAATATATGTATCTTGAGTTCAAATCTAACCTGCAACATAAACATTTGCCTGTTTGCTGCCCATTTCAATGTTACACTCATATTTATGGTGCAATCATAGTGCTTCATAAGTCCCTTTCTCTTCCTCTCCGAATCAAAAGCTTGTCATCACATAGGGTTTTGTAAAAAGCTCACAGAATCTGCCAAATAATTTAAAGGAAATTTAGGTGGATCGTCTATAGAATTGTGCAAGTGTGGTGAGCTCTTCTTGAACAAACTTCTAGGTCCTTTTTAAGGATCATCACACTAAGGTAGTTGTATTTGTGTCCAGTTTGTTGTTGTTGTTGTTGTTGTTTTGTTTAATTTTCTAGTTCACCTTAATGGCCACAGAAGCTGGGTCAGTGTTTACAATGCAGAATGATGATGGTGATGAGGGTGTTTGATGATCATGATGCTGTGGAATTCCATCAAGGATTGAGACTGCATGTCTGGGCTGTACTCTACGCTTAGTTTCATAATAGCATCCTGGTGCCAAAAAGATCAGAGAGATTCAAACACTTGCGGTCCTTGTAAGAAGATTTGAGCATCCTCAATGACGTATCATTGAAATGGATAAAGACTCAACTCTCCTGCATTGTCCTAGTCTTCCAAATGGATCCACAGCAAACTCAGCTCTGGGTAGGAACCAGTTTGGGCCAAAACTCCCACTGTCATTTTGATAAAACTGATGGTGATTCGACCCCTCAACCTTCCAATCCTTTGGGCTAACCAGTGTGTCAGTGGCCCAAACTCCGAATATTGTAAAATTAACCACATATCCACCACGCAGGCAACGCCACAGGTGACTCAGACAAGAGCGCACACTTAAGCCAGTAATCTGGACGTCTCACAGGAAATCCTCCTTTCCCCAAGTATGCTGTTCAAACACTATGCTTCCTGTCGGATGGCCCTGGTCCAGTCCTGCATGAGTACTTCTCGCCTGGTGATGGAGAAAGGTGGGGATTTTTCTGAAGTGATCAGTGATTTTGTGATTTAGTTATCTCCATTCAACCGTTAACTATTATTTATGAAAAAGACTAGTGGGACAAAAAGCGTCTTGCTGTATAACCTACTTTATATGGAGCGTCAATTGCTGATGTAGTTGAGTTCAGTAACACACACACACACACACACACACACACACACACACACACAGAGAGAACGAAAGAGACGAGACGAAGAGAGAGAAAGAGAATGTGTGTGTGTATGAAAGAGAGAGAGAGAAAGAGAGACAGAGAGTGACAGAGACAGAGGGAAGAAAGAGACAGACAGACAGACAGACAGAGAAAGAGAGAGAGAGAGAGAGAGAGAGAGAGAGAGAGAGAGAGAGAGAGAACCACTTCCAATACGTCAAGCCAGGAACACTGTTTTTCTTGCCCCATGCAATAGGAACCTTGCTGTGCACGTTAACTACAGTTAACTACAGCAGAAGCAGCCAACTGCATGCATGAGACTGCAAAGAGAAAATGAAGACCTGCCTCTGGAAAGTTCGTGAAACCACGTAATGACAGCAGTTCCCCCCCACCCACCCACCCACCCACACACACTATTGCCACTCCAGTCCAGTGCAGCAAGACACTGGTCATTTGTCACTGCGGATTTTGTTTGTTTGTTGTTTGTTTGTTTGTTTGTTTATTTGTTTGTTTGTTTGTTTTTGAGATGGCACAACTTGTTAAAAATTTAATGCACAAACTCAACACAACAAGCACTCACGTAATCGAAATGGAGTTTTGTAAGCGCACGACACTCAATTCTTAGAATGGTAATGCGATCCGAATGATTTCCATAAAGTTTTATTCTTATTCGTGATTGATTTCGTTTTTTACCTGTTCGCTTGTTTGTTTCTCGATTATTTTCGTTGTTAACCTGCATAATAACAATCAGAACACAGAGCCGCGTGTATGTGTGTAAGCCACATCTATGTCCTTCCAATATGCCTGATAAAACGTGGAATGAACATTGAGGCCAAAATTTGGCCATGAGATAAGGGGGTGTGGCTGTCTCTTCTGTCACCTGTCGGCATCACCTAGTTCAGTGTTGGCAGCTGCACTCTTTGACACTGGTACTCTCCTCCAAACAGCTGTCTTGATTTTTGTGGACAACTTCTCGAATATTTAGGCCACTGAATAGTTTAGGGACAAAACCCGCTTGGGTCTCGTATGTGATATGCATGTCAAATGCTACACAGCCCAAGCAGACTACGAACGTGGATTGGGTAAAGAGCTGGGGACAAGTCAGAACCTATTACAGACAAGTGACACAATTATGCCCGTGCCATTTTTCCCATTCCCTCACTTGTAGTCAATAGTGAAAACCAATTTCCTCCAGATTGCAGCCCCATCAAGCGGGACAACTCCCTGCTTGCCCGCAAAAAAGGGGAGTTAAACAACACTGTGCCAATAACAGGCAACGACAACTCTCTCTGCCGACCATCTTGTCTGCCCATTTCCATTCCCATCAACTTGAATAATCTAACGTGGGCACTCAGGGAGCAAATACTAGAGACTGTTTTTTTAATATGGCTGGGACGTGTGATCGTATTCTTGGAGGTGTGTGTTCAAGAGATGAAATGATCAAAGTGATGGTAGCAACAGAGGAATGGTGAAGACGATGAGAAAACAAACAAACAAACAAACAAACAAACAAACAAATAACAAACACACAACACACAAACACACAAACAAACAAGCAAAAAAACAAACAACAATCACAAACAAATAACATAAATACAAACAAAACAAAAAAGGAAACAAAACCAAAAACGAATAATCGAGATGGTCAAGGCATTCTGCCATACCTCTTTTTACACAAACATTGTCACGGAAAATCGATTCTATACTTCTCGAGGTCATTATTTCATTTAAAATGGTTCAGTTGGAATAAAACTTGACGTGCTCTAAAGACAATGATAGACTGTGGCAATAAGGAAAAACGTTACATAATTTGTCAGCAATTCCTGCGAAAGATCGTTTACATACCTTATCTATAAAAAAAAAAAAAGTACTGATTTGAAGCATTCTGTTTTTGGTGTGTGTCACATTGGCCTTGGATATTATCTTCCAGTCATACGTTTTCAATTCTCCTTAATACCCACAAGTTTGATGAACATTTGATGAAACATCCACCAAAAAAGCGCTTCGAAAATCGTGTTTGCACTTGTTTGTCACACACACACTTAAACAAACAAACAAACAAACAAACAAACAAACAACTAAAATCCACACACACATACTGCAGATACCAGTCTATCCCAATAGATATGATAAATCTCCATCGGCGTATATGTGTTTGTTTGTTTATATATTTATTTATTTATTTTATTCATTTATTTATTTATTCATTTATTTATTCATTTATCTATCTATCTAACTGTCTATCTCTCTATCTATCTATCTGCCTATCTATCCAACTATCTATCTATCTATCTACTATCTATCTATCTATCATCTACCTATCTATCTATCTATCTATCCATCTATCTGTCTATCATCTATCTATTTATCTATCTATCATCTACATGTATCTATCTATCTATCAATCTATCTATCTATCATCTATCTATTTATCTATCTATCTATCATTTATCTATCTATTATCTATCTATCTATCTAGCTATCCATTTATCTGTCTATCTATCATCTATCTATTTATCTATATATCTATCATCTATATATTTATCTATCTATCTATCTACCTATCTATCTGTCTATCTATTTGTCTGTCTGTCTATCCATCTATCTATCTATCATCATCTGTCTATTTATCTATCTATCTATCATCTATCTATCTATCTATCTATCTATCTATGTATCTTTCTATCTATCTATCTGTCTATCTATCTATCTATATATATATATATCCATCTACCTATCTATCTATCTATCTATCTGCTAATTTATTATTATTTTTTGTGTGTGGTTTTTATCTTTTTACGGAAGATGGAAAATTTCACCGTGATTCCTTTTGTGACGGTCATTTGAACTGTATCTTTACTTTAAATCTCATCATCAGCAAATATGAATCTCTTTACATGTCTGGCCACAAACCTTTTAGAAATAACTATTGAAGGATACACAGATATTGTTATTAAAATATGTGTCTATGTTGATAGAAGGCCGCGTTGTGTCCATAGACAAGTCATACCAAAGTCACCTGATAACCTAACATATGGTTTCTTCAGCAATTGTCAATTCTATACTATAAGACTGTATTCAAACAAATAGAAGAAGAAGAAGAAGAGAAGAAGAAGAAGAAGAGAAGAAGAAGAAGAAGAAGAAGAAGAAGAAGAAGAAGAAGAAGAAGAAGAAGAAGAAGAAGAAGAAGAAGAAGAAGAAGAAGAAGAAGAAGAAGAAGAAGAAGAAGAAGAAGAAGAAGAAGAAGAAGAAGAAGAAGAAGAAGAAGAAGAAGAAGAAAAAAGAAGAAGAAGAAGAAGAAAAAGAAGAAGAAGGAGAAGAAGAACAATAAGAAAGAGGATGAGGAGGAGACAGAGATAGAGAGAGACACAGAGAGAGACAGAGACAGAGAGAGAGACACACACACACTCAGACAGAGACACAGAGAGAGAGACAGACAGACAGAGACAGAGAGAGAGTAGGAGAGAGAGACAGACAGACAGACAGACAGACAGAGACACAGAGAGAGACACAGCGAGAGACAGACAGACAGAGAGAGAGACAGAGAGAGACAGACAGAGAGAGAGACAGAGAGACAGACAGAGAGAGACAGAGAGAGACAGACAGAGAGACAGACAGAGACAGAGACAGAGAGACAGCCAGAGAGACAGACAGACAGAGAGAGAGAGAAAGGCAGGTAGAGAGAGCTAAAGTGACAGAGACAGAGATACATAGAGACAAAAATGATGTCAAAACGAAAAACAAACGTTTCCCGCGCTTTACAATACGATCCTCGAACACTATTCCCTCTAATAACATACTGCAAGGGGAAAAAAACCATGAATGCCCAAGTAGAACCTAAATCATGTTCATTCTTTTATCTCCTCTTCCTCCTGCAGAAGAGTGGTAGGAGGTGGCAAACAGTGTGAGGGAATAAAACGTTGAAAACGTATGATACTTCAATCAACAAATGTGGCACTGCAGTTAATAGCAATATGGCAATAGAAAAGTAACACTGGAGTTACTGAAAAAGCAGCACTGGAAGCCAATATAAAAATGACACTAGAGTATATAGAAAGATGCACAAGAGTCAACAGAGAAATGACTCTGGAATCAACAGAAAGCTGGTGCATGGAGTCACTAGAAAAATAGAACTGAAGTCAACAAAACGATAGCATTGGAGTTAACAGAAAGACGGCATTTAAATCAATAAAAAGATGGCACTAAAATTAATAAAAAGGTAGCACTGAAGTGAATGGAAAGGTGATAATATCACTCATAGTGGAAAGACGTTAAATCAAAGAAGGAACGAAAGGTGATACTAGTTAATCGAAAGATGATACTGTAGTTAATGTAAAGACGGTTTGAGGTCAACAGGAAATAGCACTGAAGTGATAGAAAGATGATGTTAAAATTAATTGAAAGAGGACACTGAAATCACTTTAAAAAACAAAACAAAACAAAAAAACACTGGAGTCAAAAGAATTATAACACTGGAGTCAATACAGATTGACACCACAGTTGATCACTTGCCCTGTAGTCTGATAATCATGCTGTGGGCCTGATGATCAGGGGAGCTAATTAAGGCGAATTACTTCCCTTCCTGTAATCTCTCCCTGAGCCGATGGGTATTGGCGGTAGTGACAGGTTGATGCATGGACAGCCTTTAGCATCCCTGACTGCCATGATTAGACCTTCAGTTTTATCATGCAATCCCTCCCTTTCTTTTTGGTCTTCTTTTCTTTCATTTTTACGTCATTCACCTCCTGGCGCTTCCGTTCTGTTTTTGGTTCCTGCTTTTGTGTCTGGCTCACTGCGCTCTTATTCTTGTCGGTCTATGAAGCACAACAACATCATGTGCATATAAACATATCTATGTGCTCTCTCTCTCTCTCCTCTCTCTCTCTCTCTCTCTCTCTCTCTGTTTCTCTCTGTCTCTCTCTCTCTCTCTCCCTATCTCTCTCTATCTATCTCTCTGTCTCTCTATCTATCTATCAATCACCTCTCTCTCTTCTTTCTTTCTCTTCTCTCTCTCTCTCTTTCCTCTCTCTCTCCTGTCTCTCTCTCTCTCTCTCTGTCTCTTCTCCAGTATCTCTGTCTCTGTCTTTGTCTCTGTCTTTTCTCTGTCTCTCTGTCTCTATCTTTCTGTCTGTTTCCCTCTCTCTCTGTCTCTGTCTCTCTCTCTCTCCTTTTCTCTGTCTCTGTTCTCTCGTCTGTCTGTCTTCTCTCTCTCTCTCTCTCTCTCTCTCTCTCTCTCTCTCTCTCTCCTCTCACATTATAAGTACATTATTTGTCAATCCACCCAAACAAGTTAAAACCTGCGTTTAACCTCTGGGCAACTCAATTTTCTTTCTTGCATGTGATTAATGTGTATTCTAGCTTGGAGAAAGACAGGTTTCTCTTTCACATTGGAGGACTTTGCACAGTGCCACTTTTGAGACAATACCAATAAGTTTCATTTAAAAATCGGTCTTGTTGGGACTTCCAAAGTGGATTTTCAGCTGTTCCATCTGACTATGCTTCTGTCTGCAAAATAATCCAGCTCTGAGTTTCCAAGTAAAAATAGGATTTTAAAATCCCCAGGACCCTGGCTTTTCCAAGATGAAAGCTATTTATTGTGATAGCAGATCGTTTTTCAGCACATTCATTTTCGTTTACAGCAGATCTATGTGAGTATGAGAGTTGAATATTACACATTGCTTTGTGCCAGTCAAATCCATCCCACCCTTCATGGGGTAAATTCACAATAAATGTTTGAAGTTCTTTCATTTAATTAAGTGACACTTAACATCTCAGGGCTTGTTTAACTGCCTCAACTTTCAGTGTTAATCTGGAACTTGTGATTTCATATGCAAACTTTATTTGTGATTTTCATTTTTTTTTATTTCTAGCTGGATATCTACCTATCTGCCTGTCTCACTTTGTCCTTTCTTTTGTCTGTCCTTCCTATCTGTTCTTCCATTTTTGATTAAATGTCTTTGTGTCTGCAGTGTGCATTTACGTGTCGTTGTGTCTAATATGCCTTTTCATCTCAATAGGTGAACATTCCAAATCTGGCTCGTCATTGATTTGAAATCCAATCCATGCATGTGTGTGTGTTGTATGTGTGTGTGTGTGTGTGTGTGCGTGCGTGTGTGTGTGTGTGTGTGTGTTGTGTGTGTGCGTGTGTGTGCTCGGCGCGTGTGTGTGTGTGTGTGTGTGTTGTGTGTGTGTGTGTTGTGCGTGTGTGATTGTCTGTGTGTGTTTGTGTGTGTGTGTGTGTGTCGTTGTGTGTGATTGTGTGTGTGCATGCGTGTATGTGTCTGTGTGTGCTGTGTGTGTCTGTGTGTGTCTGTGTGTGTCTGTGTATGTGTGCGAGCGCGTGCATGCGTTTGTGTGTGTATGTGTGTACGCGTGTGTGAGTGTGTGTGTGTGTGTGTGGAGGGGGGATGCGTGTGCGTGTGCGTGTGTGTTTATGTATGTGACAGCACAGACCACCAGATAAACTGACAGAATATTTGGCGTAAGGACAAACATCCAACATGTCAGATACAAGCACCATTATGGACGACAGCTGATCCCCATCGAGAGGGCTTTGTTTTGATTGGCCCATTGAGGTAGCCACTTGGCCATGATCAAAAGAGAAGGATTTTGATTGGCTGCAAAGTCAGGTAAGGGCAGAGAACGTAGCAATCCACGGTAAAGGCTAAGCTGCAATCCACTGACAGGACAGTGGCAGACTAATCAGTCAGAGCTGTGTCTCACACAATAGGACGCGGACAAAGTACACACAGCCAGGAGACAAGAACTCACAGGGTCATTAATTTGGCAAGCCAGGTAATTGGGGATTTTGTGTGGCTCAGGCTTTTGGAGACTAGGGGAGCTCAGGGCTAATTGAAAAAAGAAAAGCTCAAGCTGGGATGGAGACCCCCACAAGTCACAAGATCTAATTGATTTTGTCACTGTGCAGATGATATCATAGTCAATTGGCCAACACGATCAATTACTCTCTCTCTCTCCTCTTCCCCTGTTTCAGTAGCAGACATCTTGCACCTGTCAACCCACACAGCTTTTCCTACAGGAGACACTGATTAAGGAAATGTATCCAGAAAATACAAACTGGATCACTCTTTACTTGTTCCTCTTTCCCTTAAGATCTGATAATTCGAATTCAATCCTAACCCAACATTAAACATTGCACGCCTTAACGTTTCCATCTTTATGATGGTATCAATAAATAAAGTGTAGTTGTTTCAAGATTCTGTCTTAAAAATCAGCAATCTGGTCACGGCAGCTGTATGAATGCAAAATGTATAAACGTGTTTGTACGCATAACTAAGCTGGAAGAACATGCAGGAGATAGTTTGAAAGTTGGGTTGCCCTCAGAAGCTAGTCTCTCTGATTGCTTCCAACTACAAGGACACACTGGTCAGGGTACAACAGAATGGGGAATCATCTGATTGCTAAGGTGGTAGGGCTCCTTCCCATGCTATGTCTCTGAAAAATAATGTACTTCCAGAATTGGTCTTCTGGCTTGTATGAAGAATTGAACCAGACATGCTCATCTGTCAGATCGATGGAAGGGTCCTTCATTATCATCATCATCATCATCATCATCATCATCATCATCATCATCATCATCATCATCATCATCATCATCATCATCATCGACGTCGTCGTCGTCGTCGTTGTCATTATGATACACATGTGTATACACATACACAGACACAGACATAGAAAACACACACACACACACACACACACACACACACACACACACACACACACACACACACACACACACACACATACATATATATATATATATAATGTATTATTATATATATATATATATACACAAAAATATATAATACATATATATATATATATACATGCATACATAAATAGACAGATAGACAGACAGACAGATAGATAGATAGATAGATAGATATATATAGATAGATAGATAGATAGATAAGATAGATAGAAGAAGATAGATAGATAG
>JAPXFY010000024.1:9016746-9019246 GCA_030674185.1 Monoplex corrugatus
TGCTACATTGTGCTACACTGTTTTCTTCTTCTAGAGTGATATGAAGAAATGCCTGCTACACTGAAATTTTCGTTCTTGCTCTAGTCTCAAGGCTACGTGAGGAACGTTGAGCTAATTAAATTTTCGTTCTATCTTTCTTCTGTGCACCATTTCCGTGTTTGTTCTGTCCTTTCTCTCTCTCTTTCTCTCTTCCGTGTTCTTTTTTTGGGTGACGTGTCGGTACTGGTCAGGAGATTTGAGCATCGCCAATGACGTATCATTAAAATGGGATAAGATTTAACTCTCCTGTGCAATCCTAGTCTTCCCGATGAACCCACAGCAAACTCAGCTCTGTTCAACGAAGCTGACCATGAATGAGTAGGCACTGAATGTTTGACAAGCCACACTTCCTCAGAGCTTGAATATCAGGTGTTCTGTTACGTTATGTGATGTTAATCATACAGGGAAATCTGAAAGTATAGTCGGTATGTAGTCCAGGTATCGCAGCCATACGTTAGGAAGTTGAGAACTACTGCTCTGTATACAGCAATCTTTTTGTCGAGCCTGATGACACAGTCTTGCCACAATATGTACATCAGCATTCCAAAGGCAAAGTCAACCTTAAACAAAATTCAGTGTCACATCTGTATCAAAAATCTATCAATGATCGCTGTACTGACCAAGTAGTACAATTTGTCCACAGTTTTTATCGCCCGTTTATTGATGAGAATCAGAGATGGTCAGGCGCCAGAAGACTAAGACAGTGTTGGCTGTAGTCTCTGGCTGGCTGAGGCTAATTGTGAGGCCAAAGCGTTTTACAGGTCACAGCACACTGGTCAGTCTGCGTTGATCATTTAATACCCAAGCAGGTACAATTAACAGATTTGAATAATTATCTGATAACAAAACAGTTACAGTAAACAGATTTAAACAAATTGTCTAATACCCAAACAGCCACAGCAAACAGACTTAAGCCAATCATGTAATACCCAAACAGCCACAGCAAACAGACTTAAGCCAATCATGTAATACCCAAACAGCCACAGTAAACACATTTAAACGAATTATCTAATACCCAAACAGACACAGCAAACAGGTTTAAACGAATTATCTAATACCCAAACAGCCACAGCAAACAGGTTTAAACAAATTCTCTAATACCCAAACAGCCACAGCAAACAGATTTAAACAATACTTTACCACTGAGGAAAGAAAACAAGTTTCATCTGTGTGACGTGTGGGACTGTCTCACATATGACATCATGACACGAACCACTAATGCATATCACGGGAGATGGAGTGCCTTCCCCTTCTCGCTTTTTCTTTTGGCAGAGTAGGTCGTGTTGTTTTATGAAGGAGGAGAAATGAAAGTGATATGAATAATGGATGTTACTGAGTTACTGTATCTGCTCTAGTTCTGACATGTGGATGCCCTCGGAAACTAATCGTTATGGGATGGGAAGTAGTCATTTCTCTCGCTCTCTCTCTCTCTCTTTCTTCTCTCTCTCTCTCTCTGTCTCTCTCTCTCTCTCTCTCTCTCTCTCTCCCACACCACACACACACACACACACACACTCTCTCTGTGTCTCTCTCTGTCTCTCTCTCTCTTCCTTTCTCTCTCTGTCTCTGTCTCACTCTCTCTGTCTCTGTTCTCTCTCTCTCTGTCTCTCTCTCTCTCTCTTCCTTTCTCTCTCTGTCTCTTTCTCTCTGTCTCTGTTCTCTCTCTCTCTCTCATCCTTTCTCTCTTTCTCATTCTCTCTCTCTCATATTCTCTCTCTTTCTGTCTATCTTTCTCACTCACACACACACACACACACACACACACGCACGCACGCGCGCGCGCACACACACACAGACACACACACACACATAGCATATTTCTTGAACCTCTACAAAATGTTATGCACTGGAGATATCTTGAAATTTGGAAAGGGGAAAGGGGTCAGAATCTACGAAACATTAAGCTCATATTTTTAGAATGAGTACCCCATTACAAATAGGCAATTTGTATGCTGGAGACTGGGACTGCTATGGAAATATCAGATTTTTAGTTTACGGCTCTATCAGCAGAACAATTCAGCATGCTGAAAATGTCAATCCACAGAAACTGTTTCTGGCACCAGTGTAACGCCCCTCCCCCCTCCCTACCGCATACATAATCATTTTTGTGAAAATATATGTATCTTGAGTTCAAATCTAACCTGCAACATAAACATTTGCCTGTTTGCTGCCCATTTCAATGTTACACTCATATTTATGGTGCAATCATAGTGCTTCATAAGTCCCTTTCTCTTCCTCTCCGAATCAAAAGCTTGTCATCACATAGGGTTTTGTAAAAAGCTCACAGAATCTGCCAAATAATTTAAAGGAAATTTAGGTGGATCGTCTATAGAATTGTGCAAGTGTGGTGAGCTCTTCTTGAACAAACTTCTAGGTCCTTTTTAAGGATCATCACACTAAGGTAGTTGTATTTGTGTCCAGTTTGTTGTTGTTGTTGTTGTTGTTTTGTTTAATTTTCTAG
>JAPXFY010000024.1:9024246-9029246 GCA_030674185.1 Monoplex corrugatus
CATGATTAGACCTTCAGTTTTTTCATGTGATTTCTCCCTGTCTGATGCTTATTGTTCTTTTGTTTTTACATGATTCACTTCCTGGCAATTTCGTCGTTTCAGATTCTCTACCTGTCTAATTGTGCTTTCATTCTCTTTATACTAGAAAACTCGCAGGGATTGCGTATCAGCATCGCGCCCATCCAAACGTAAGCTCTCTCTCTCCCCTCTCTCTCTGTCTCTGTCACACACTCTCTCTCTCTTTGTCACTCTCACTCTGTCTCTCTCTCTATCTGTCTCTGTCCCTGAGTCTGTTTCTCTCTCTCTCTCTTTCTCTCTCTCTCTCTCGCGTGCGCGCTCTTTCTCTCTCTCCCTCTCTCTTCCTCTCTGTATCTCCTCCTCCTCTACCCCTCTCTCTCTCTTTCTTTCTCCAGTGCTTCAATACTTTCAATGTTTATTATCCAAATCTTTACGTTACCTTCCACTGTCTGTTGATCCACAGCCACTAAAATCCCTCTTCACTCTCTTTTTCTCACACTACACAATTTCTTTCTTTCACTTAAACATCTCACCTCTCCTTCTCTTGACTTCTTCTGTCAGTTACTCTTTCTTTCATTTCTCTTTGCACGTGATTTCCATGTTTTCAGGCAAGCGCAAAGATGGGTTTCTGTTCCATTCTGGAAGAGTTTGCACGGTGCCAGTTTTAGAGGAAATCCAACACAAGTCTCACAGAAAATTGGTCTTCTTGGAACCTTCAAAGTGGATTTTCACTATTTTATCTGGATGTGCTTTTTCTGTAAAATGATACGTAAGAATGAGAGCTCTACGATTCTTGTTGAAATAAGGATTTTTGTTTGGTTAAATGCGTTTCTGTCTGCAAGACATAGTTTTCATCTCTTTAGATGAACCCTCGAAAGATAATCTAAGTGTAGATTTGAACTCCACTCCTTGTCTGTCTGTCAGTCCCTCCCTCCTTCCCTCCCTCCCCCTCTCTCTCTGTCTGTCTCTCTCTCTGTCTCCCTTGTGTGTCTGCATGTATGTGCGTGTGTCTGTGTGTCTGTGTCTGTATCTGTGTGTGTTCGTTCGTTGATGATTTCTTTTAACATCTGTTCACATAATGCATTTTTAGACAATTGTATAAGAGCACATTATATGAATAAACGTGAGTGACTGGTGTGTGTGTGTGTGTGTGTGTGTGTGTGTGTGTGTGTGTGTGTGTGTGTGTGTGTGTGTGTGTGTGTGTGTGTGTGTGTGTGTGTGTGTGTGTGTGTGTTGCGTGTGTGCGTGTGTGCGCGTTTGTTCATTCCTTTGTTATTTCTTTTAAAAAGTCTTTTCATATAATGTGCTTTTAGACGATTGTCTACAAGCACATTATGTACGCGAGCGTACGAGCAGGTGGTGTGTGTGTGTGTGTGTGTGTGTGTGTGTTGTGTGTGTTTGTGTGTGTGGGTGTGTGTGCGTGTGCGGTGTGTTTATGTATGTGACAGCACAGACCACCAGATAAGCTGACAGAAATTTGGCGTAAGGACAAACATCCAACACGTCAGATACAAGGGCCATTGTGGACGACAGTTGATCCCCATCGAGAGGGCTTTGTTTTGATTGGCCCATTGAGGGTAGCCACTTGGCCATGATCAAAAGAGAAGGATTTTGATTGGCTGGAAAGGTCAGGTAAGGGCAGAGAACGTAGCATTCTGTGATAAAGGCTAAGCTGCAATCCACTGACAGGACAGTGGCAGACTAATCAGTCAGAGCTGTGTCTCACACAATAGGACGCGGACAAAGTACACACAGCCAGGAGACAAGAACTCACAGGGTCATTAACCCATTTAAGCCCGCTGTCCCTTTTTAGGGACGGAGAATAAAACCCACCCCCACGGTAACTTTCCTGTTATTGTTCAGATTTTTGTTTTTAGACGAACAATGGAAGCAATCATTTTCACAAAGAAGCAGTTGTTTTCAGTGAATGCCCTTGCCGTTTTTGTTGGAGGCGGCCATTTGCATCTCATGAGGTGCTTTTTCTTGCAGCAGTGAGTCAACATCAAAGGTAAGCATACAATTTTCTTATTTTTAAAGTTTTTATACATCTTTATGAAGAGAAAGTGTTTGTTATAGTATGATACAGAAACAGATTTTTGGTTTTTGTCAGAAAATTATTATTGTATATTTTATGTTATTGTAAACATGCGTCCCTATTTAGGGACAGCAGGCTCAAATGGGGTGGGGTTTTCTCCCTTACTTCATCAATGTATTATGATATTAATGCTACCAATTTTGAAGAACAAGGTCTCCCAACAGTGTAAAAATCGCTACTCACAGTTCCGTAGCTTTCGATGGCGTTCTCGCCATCTTCGTCAGCGCTCTAATGCTGTCTGCGTGAATCTCTACTCAGATCTCGCGAACATGGGATGAACCCAGTTCACGAGATCGAATCAGAGAATGGTACACCGGGGGCAGGGTGTAACGGCCCCGGTCCCTGTTGAGCGGGGGGTTGGTGGCTGCGATGTAGATGGCCTCCTTGACTCCTCGCTGGAACCACTTATTTTCTCTGTCCAGGATGTTGACATTGTCCGCACTGAATTGATGTTTTTCGGCGTGTAGGTGAGCTCCTACTGGAGAAGAGTCCCTCTTGTGTTCTGTTGTGTTCTCACCATCTCGGGCTACAAAAAGTGGGCCTGGAACAGCCCGGGAGGCAGGAAATCCAACACCGCATCCCAACAGCCAGTGAAACAACACCAGCGCAAGGGACACATCACCATCCCATACGTAGGAGGTGTGAGTGACGCTCTGTCCAGAAAGATCAGAAAACTGGGGTGGGCTGTACATTCCAAACCTTCCAACACCATACGCAGCCAGCTGGTCACCCCCAAGGACAAAACCAGCAAACTCGACAAAGCTGGCATTATATACAGAATAGACTGCCAGGACTGTAACCAACATTATGTCGGTGAAACTGAACGCCCCCTTCAGAAGAGACTAACAGAACACAAGAGGGACTCTTCTCCAGTAGGAGCTCACCTACACGCCGAAAAACATCAATTCAGTGCGGACAATGTCAACATCCTGGACAGAGAAAATAAGTGGTTCCAGCGAGGAGTCAAGGAGGCCATCTACATCGCAGCCACCAACCCCCCGCTCAACAGGGACCGGGGCCGTTACACCCTGCCCCCGGTGTACCATTCTCTGATTCGATCTCGTGAACTGGGTTCATCCCATGTTCGCGAGATCTGAGTAGAGATTCACGCAGACAGCATTAGAGCGCTGACGAAGATGGCGAGAACGCCATCGAAAGCTACGGAACTGTGAGTAGCGATTTTTACACTGTTGGGAGACCTTGTTCTTCAAAATTGGTAGCATTATGTCTACCCCCCAACTGTTGAAACTTCCCCTACGTATTATGATATTGTTTCATAGTTTGGGGTTCTCATGTTTGTTTGTTTTTCAGACAGTACACAGTTCATGAGGTCATTAGCATGCTTGAGGATGATGCTGACTTTCAAGAAGCAACAATTGGCATTGATCCACCTGAGGAAGTCGGGTTCGATACAGACGAGGACAGTGGCGAGGAAGACGGAGGAGGCACTGTTCCAAACTTGAACAGATGTCAGATGATGGCTGGAGCAATAGTAACTTTTCTGGGGAATGGTGTGCGAGAAAATCTGGACGTATTGTTGAAATGTCAAAAGAGTATGCTAGGTCAAAGGGGAACACCACCTTCTCCACTTCTCCTTCAGAGGTGAAGGTTTTCTTGGCCATACTTATTGTTTCAGGTTACAGCCCTGTTCCCAGGAGGATGTTCTGGAGCTGTGATGATGATGTTTGCAATGCCGCCATCAAAGCAGCCATGACAAAAATCCGCTTTGAGGAGCTCATGAGGTACCTTCATGTGTGTGACAACAGCAGGGTGGATCCTACAGACAAAATAAACAAAGTCCGACACCTGCTGACAATGTTGAACGAAAGATTCTTGCTCTACTTCAAGAAGCTGGAGACTCAGAACTTCAGCATAGATGAGTCCATGATTCCATATTACGAATGGCACGGGGCTAAACAATTCATTTGTGGAAAGCCCATTCGTTTCGGCTACAAGATGTGGTCACTGACAACACCAATGGGCTACCTCCTGCAGACAGAGCCATACCAAGGTGCCAGAGGACGACAAACCGAAGTTCCAGGTCTTGGCATGGGAGGGTCGGTGGTTGTTGATTTGATAGCCGATCTTCAGCAGGAGGAAGGTCGTTGCTTCCACCCTACCTTTGGCAACTTGTTTACGAGCCTCCGGCTAGTCGACTACCTCAGCAAGAAAAACATTGCCTCCACAGGAATGATCCATGCTAACAGACTGCAAGACTGCCCACTGAAGCCTGTAAAGGAGATGGAGAAGACCAAGCGAGGATCCTTTGACTATGCCACGGATGCCAAGGCAGGTTTGGTTGTTGTGCGCTGGCACGACAACAACGTAGTCAACACAGTGTCCAACAAGATAGGAGTTGAACCAGTCCAAACAGCAAAACGTTGGTCTAGAGCTGAACGACAGCGAGTGGACATAACGCAGCCATTCTTGGTCAAACACTACAACCAGACCATGGGGGTTGTTGATCGGATGGATCAAAACATCGACAAATACGGGATCTCTGTCCGTTCGAAGAAGTGGTAGTGGCCGCTGTTTGCTTTTTGTGTTGATGTCAGCGTCCAGCAGGCTTGGCATCTATACAGAGCCACACCAGCATCAGCTACAGACCCCAAGGATCTCCTCACCATCAGATGCTCCATAGCCAGGGTCTACCTGCTCAGAGCAGCACAAACATCTTCTGCTGGTCGTCCAAAACAACCCACCCTGAAAGTGAGCAAACGGGTGCCCCTGAGGTCCCCTTTGACAGGGTGGACCACATCATCCAGCCATGGAAGACCCAACTGAGATGTGGCTACTATGGAAAGAAGACATACCGCAGGTACCAGCAGTGCCTGGAAGGCGTGCACGACAAGTGTTTCAGCTTGTTTCATACGCGCTAATGGGAGTT
>JAPXFY010000024.1:9046746-9049246 GCA_030674185.1 Monoplex corrugatus
TGGCCTGACAAACTGCATACCAAGTCTGTAAACAGAGAGTATCATTGGCCACAAGTTCTGTCTTATCTTGTCTTCCATCTCTGCATATGTTGACTGCTTTATAAAATGAACGAGAAACATATAGCCAGACTGAGAGGAGGAGGAGGAGGAGGAGGAGAGGAGAGAGAGAGAGAGAGACAGACAGACAGACAGGCAGACAGAGACAGAGACAGACAGTCAGAGACAGACTGAAGCAAAGAGTCAGACAGACAAACAGACAGAGGCAGACACTTAGACACAGAGAGAGACTGACAGACAGACAGACAGATAGTCAGAGACAGAGAAAGAGACAGAGAGAGACAGGGAGAGACAGAGACAGAAACAGAGGCAAACAGAGACAGAGGCAGAGAGACCGATAGAGACAGAGAGAGACAGAGAGAGACAGAGACAGAGGCAGAGAGACAGGGACAGGGGAAAGAGAGAGAGAGAGAGACAGACAGACAGACAGAGAGACAGAGACATATAGAGACAGACAGATAGACAGACAGAGCCAGAGGCAGAGATGGAAGACAGACAGACAGACAGACACACTCATATAAACAGACAGCAGATAGACAGACAGACAGACACACAGACACACAGACAGATAGAGACAGAGAGGGAGGGTGGATGGTGTGTGAGCGGTGGGAGAAATGAGACGTGAAAATGGCCTTCACTCAGCTTTAAACCAGTATGGTAAAAAAGGGAGTGGATATTTGTTATCAACTGAATGTGCGCGTGCATGCGTGCGTGCGTGTGCATGTGTGTGTGTGTGTGTGTGTGGTGTGTGTGTATGTGTGTGTGTGTGTGCGTGCGTGTGTGTGTGTGCGTTCGTGTGTGTGTGTGTGTGTGTGTGGTCTGTGTGTTTTCCATCCACCCCTCAACATGAACCCCACACACAGATATCGACACAAACTGAAAACTCTATACTGATCTGTTGCGAAGCATTGTTAGCTTTAAGGCTGCTAAGACATGATATTTTTACAAGGCAGACCTGAACACTGAAAGAGCGGTGGCCTCTCCTTCCCCACATCTCTTATTGCCAATGGAAAGGAGGAAAACATAGATTGGAAAGGGAGACAAGACTGCAGGGAACACGCTGTATTCAGTTTCGTTTAAAACCATTAGGTTATCACAACCACCAGTCTGCCTGCATGCATCTCGTTCTATTCCTTCCCCTCCCTCTACCAACAACACACACACAACAACACACACACACACACTCACACACACACACACATCACACACACACACACACACACACACACACACATCCCAATCACACACACACACACACACATCACACACACACACACCACAACACACACATCACACACACACACACCACACACACACACACACACATCACACACCCCATCACACCACACACACACACAATCACAACACCATCACACACCACACACACATCACACACATCACACACACACACACACACACACCACACACACACACACATCACACACATCACACATCACACACATCCACACACACACACACACACACACACACACATCACACACACACACATCACACACACACACACACATCACACACACATACACACACACACACACACATACAACATCACATCACACACACACACACACACACACACACACACACACACACACACATCACACACACACACACACCACACACACACACACACACACACACACAACACACACACATACACACACACACACACACATCACACACACACACACACACACACATCACACACACACACACACACACACACACACACACACACAACATACACACACACACACACACAACACACACACACACACACACACACACACACACACACACACACACACACACACACACACACACACACACACACACACACACACACACACACATCACACACACACACAACACACACACACACACATCACACACACACATCACACACACACACACACAATCACACACACACAACACATCACAACACACACACATCACACACACACACACACACACACACACACACACACACACACACACATCACACACACACATCACACACACATCACACACACACACACAACACACACACACATCACACACACACATCACACATCACACACACACACATCACATACACACACACACACACACATACACACACACACACAACACACATCACATACACACACACACACATCACATACACACACACACAACACACACACATCACACACACACACACACACACACACACACACACACACACACACACATCACACACACACACATCACACACACACACACACACACACACACACACACATCACACACACACACACATCACACACACAACATCACACACACACACACACACACACATCACACACACACACACACACATCACACACACACACACACACACATCACACACACAACACATCACACACACACACACACACACACA
>JAPXFY010000024.1:9054246-9066746 GCA_030674185.1 Monoplex corrugatus
AACCAGCAGCAGGGCTTCCTGATGTTTATTTGAATAGGTCAAGATGGCAGATATGAAATCACATTTTCTTCTGACTTGACAAAATATCATAGAGAAATTTTGTTTCTGTGTTTTTCTCCTTAGTTTTGTGTATTTTGTTCTTTGTTTTCGTGTGTGTACGTTTGTCAATAGCAAGCTAGCCGAAAGTCTGTGTTTGTCCTATCTTGTGTATGAAAAACGTGTTCTCATGAACTATTGTGTCAATAATAAACTAATCTATGTCTTATCGCCTGTGGGGATGCCAGGGGCTCTTTCAGTATAAATAGTATCCCCGTCTTCTGGAAGTTCTGTGCTAGAAAGTTCCTCTTTTCTGTCATTCTCTCTGTTTCTTTCTTCCTCCTTTGCTTTCTGTCATTTCTTCCTATCATTTTTTTGCCTTGCTGGTCCATTTACCTGTACGTGTTCGAGAAAGTCTCACGTACTTTTTCCTAGGATTGATAATAGGGTACATGTATTAAGTGCATTTTTGGCTCTAGTAAAATGACATATGCGGAAGCAATTTAAGGTAATTTAGGCCCGTTCTAACATATGTTTTAGTGTCCTCAGTTATGTTTAAATTTGTATTCAGGTTGTTTTTTTTAAATCCCCTGTGCGATAAATTGGACGGAGTGGTCAACGCCAGGGGCATGTTCTCAGATTATGTGCTCGAATGCATTGATATGTGTACTTAATTATCTGTTCCTTTTTTTCTGTTGAAGCATTGTGTATGTATCGAAACGGTTACAGCCCTGATATGGCTCTACGCAGTCGACTGGGCTTTAAGCAAAAATGACAGTAACAATCTATGTCTTTGTCACAGGACACACCTCGTCCAAGCGCGAGCTGAATCATGGTCGCACTTAGTTTAAACTACAACTGTCCCCGTTTTCTTTTTTTTTCGATTGTTGTATGCGTTACAGCGTTACAAAGGCCTGTTTGCAGGATTGTTTGTTTTTCCTTCCCCCCTTTCCCCAACGAAAAGTCCACGTGAGGGACATTCCGTAAGCCACGTGCATGTATCTATGTGTGGATTCCTGTGCATGTTTGTGTGCTTACAATTACATCTGTGTGTGTGTGTGTGTGTGTGTGTGAGTGTGTGTGTATCTGTGTGTGTGTGTGTGTGTGTGTGTGAGTGTGTATCTCTGTGTGTGTGTGTGCGTTCTTGTGTATGTGTGTGTGTGTGTGTGTGTGTGTGTGTGTGTGTGTGTGTGACACAGAGAGAGAGAGAGAGAGAGAGAGAGAGAGGACGTTCACTGAGTTTCCTGTAAGTATGCCATTTCATGTTTTGTGGGGTTTTCGAGAAGCGTATGACACTCGTGTACTTGTGTTGAGTTGTTGTGAACTCTTGATTACAACTTCCGGGTTATATCGAGAAAGATCTCCCAGTACGATTGGACAGAAGGTTGAGCCACTGTGTGTGGACGGCAGCGAGTGAATTGTCGCTGGTCTGACAAGAAATTCAGCTTTCTAGATGGGCCTGCTGCTGTAGGACGTTGAATGGAAATCGTCGCCATCTGGATGTTACCTTGGGACGTCGACCAAGGCAGTGTATGTATCCCTCTCTGTCACGTCCTTGTTGTCGTCGTCCCTGACTGTCATCATTCTGGATGAAAGCGTGAGTGGCGTGCCAAGCTATCTCTGGGTCTTGAGGTTCTAGTCCCGTGTCTTCTGGTTTATTGTATCTGAGGTACTCTAATTTTGTTTTTGTTTATTAGGTATGTTCATTTGCAGTTGGGGCGTGCAGTGTGTTGGTAATGTGATATTAGTGTCCGTACTTTTCTCTTCGGATTGATGATTGGATACATATATTCAGTGCATTTTTGGCTGTAGGGAAGTGAGATATGCAGAAGCAATTTAGGTAATTTAGACCTGTTCTTATAGGTTTTACTGTCCTTAGTTATAAATTTATATTCAGGTGGGTTTTTTTAAATATCTTGTGCGATAAATTAAAGATCTGTGTACTTAATGTTATTTTCCTGGTTGTTTTTTTTTCCTGTTGAAGTGCTGTATGTGCATTGAAATCGATATAGCCCTGACATGGCTTTACGCAGTCGATTGGGCTTTAGGCGACAATGACTTAACAAATACCTTGTAAGTAAAAACAGGTTTACCCCTAGAAGTTGGAAAGCCAACTTTCTGCTGTTGTGGCGCCAATTCTTGCCTTCGTTTATATATTTTCATATTTACGTACGGATGTACCCTCGGTTATCTAGGTTACGTCGGTATTCAAGAATAATTGGCAGGTCCGGATGTTTAAAGAGTTTGGGAAGCGAACTGATGCTGATGGTTATGCACCAGATTTTGCGCTCACTGTGAGGGTACATAACCATCAAATTCATATGCAGAAGTGCGTACAAGGGTCAGTGAACAAAAAGGGTTAACTGTTCAGAAATCGAAATTGTGCTGTTATATGAGCGCCAATGTTTACGTTCGCTTCGAGGGTATAAATTTATGTGTGGAAGTACGTTTGGTTTGTCAGGAATAAAAAAGTAACTCGGGTTGTTTAACCCATGAACTCCCGCACTATGTCCACCAGCGTCCCGCATTGCCAGCCATAACGGCAAAGCCAACTTTTTGACTGACTCCTCATTCTATCCACCAGCTTCCTGCAGGAAGCTGGTGGTTAGGGTGAAGGAGTCAAACGGTTACGTTTCTGCATTTGGTGGATATGGTGCGGTAGTCAAAGGATATTTGTGTGCTCACGTGTGACAATGGTATGTAAATAGTCGACGTGGATTCAAGTTAAGTTTTTGATTAAAAAATAAATTGGTTGGTTGTTTCATTAGAACAATTTTCGAAGACTTGGCCAGCATACCGAGTATGTGCTGTTATTAGCTTAGGAAAATGTTATGTCGCAATAATTTTTGTTTTTTTGTGAAATAGTTCTGAAGAGAAGGAAGCAGTTTGTCTCAGACATTTAATTTTTTTAATAGAACCCGTGGCTTTGTAAATTCTTGTGCTCTGATGCGCGCGCGCGGGCACATACACACACGCACGCACACACACAAACGCACACGCATGCACACACACACACACACGCACAAACACACACACACGCACAAACACACACACACACAAACACACACACACACACACACACACACACACACACACACACACACACACACACACACACACACACACACCCATGAATCACTCCATACTAGTCTCCAATGTTTAAAAGTTAACCGCTTGATGTCTTCACATCCCATAGCAACACAGAAAAAAAATGTTTGGGGGAAGAGGGAAGGAGGGAAAGGGGGGAGGGGGAAGGGACTGAAGGGTTGTGAGACTTGGTGGGACATGGTCAGCATGCTACTCTGTAACCAACAAGGGATCAACAGGGGGATTAACACACTGGCCAACTGTTAGAATTGCACACCCTGTAGAGATGGAAATGGGAAGGAGGCCTGCAAGATGATTAACCCTTTGACTCTCCCGCACCTTGTCCACCAGCATCCTGTATTGCCAACAATGCTAGCAAAGCAAAACTCACCCTATCCACCAGCTTCCTGCAGGAAGCTGGTGGATAGGCTGAGGGAATCAAACGGTTAAGTTTTTGCTGCTGGTGGATAGGATGCGGGAGTCAAATGATTAAGCCTTTGAGTTCGAAGTTTGTTAAAAAGGTATTCATTGTACTGGGGCAATAATAATAACGGTAATAAAAGTACTAACGTTGATGATTATGCTGCTGCTGATGATAATGATGGTGATGAGGCAGATTTTGAGAGTTATAGTAAGAGTAATGATGATGATGCTAATAATGATGATAATAATTGTAATAATTGAGCAATAGATATTGATGTATAAATCAAATCAAAGAGTACACTTGTCATCATCACTCAAGTATTCAGTCACACTGACAATAACTTAAGGGAACAAAACCCATGTGTGTTGGATGGGAGACAACTGCAGGGGAGTGGGACGAAGGGGTGGGTCTGTGAAAGGGGAAATCACTACTGCACAAAAGGCAAACTTGTGCATCTGTGAAAGGGGAAATCACTACTGCGCAAAAGGCAAATTTGTGCATCTGTGAAAGGGGAAAGCACTACTGCACAAAAGGCAAACTTGTGCATCTGTGAAAGGGGAAATCACTACTGCACAAAAGGCAAACTTGTGCATCTGTGAAAGGGGAAATCACTACTGCACAAAAGGCAAACTTGTGCATCTGTGAAAGGGGAAAGCACTACTGCACAAAAGGCAAACTTGTGCATCTGTGAAAGGGGAAAGCACTACTGCACAAAAGGCAAACTTGTGCATCTGTGAAAGGGGAAAGCACTACTGCACAAAAGGCAAACTTGTGCATCTGTGAAAGGGGAAAGCACTACTGCACAAAAGGCAAACTTGTGCATCTGTGAAAGGGGAAATCACTACTGCACAAAAGGCAAACTTGTGCATCTGTGAAAGGGGAAAGCACTACTGCACAAAAGGCAAACTTGTGCATCTGTGAAAGGGGAAATCACTACTGCACAAAAGGCAAACTTGTGCATCTGTGAAAGGGGAAAGCACTACTGCACAAAAGGCAAACTTGTGCATCTGTGAAAGGGGAAAGCACTCCTGCACAAAAGGCAAACTTGAAGGAAGAAAGATTTTGTGACTGTTGAAGAGATAGAGAAAAACTCGTTTCATTTCCACGAACTAGAAACAGAATATGAACGACGACCGACTGTGGAATGTCTGCAGTGGAGAACTTGTTAAAAAAAAACAACAACAGTGTCAGAAACAGAACGTAACGGTCGAGCAGTCGAGCAGGAAGGTGGTTGTAATGGTCGAGAAGTAAGGTGGTTGTAACGGTCAAGCAGGGAGGTGGTTGTAATGGTCAAGCAGGAAGGTGGTTGTAACGGTCAAGCAGGAAGGTGGTTGTAACGGTCAAGCAGGAAGGTTGTTGTAACGGTCGAGGAGGAAGGTTGTTGTAACGGTCGAGCAGGAAGGTTGTTGTAACGGTCGAGCAGGAAGGTGGTTGTAACGGTCGAGCACGAAGTTGTAACGGTCGAGCAGGAAGGTGGTTGTAACGGTCGGGCAGTAAGGTGGTGATAACGGTCGAGCAGGAAGGTGGTTGTAACGGTCGAGCAGGAAGGTGGTTGTAACGGTCGAGCAGGAAGGTTGTTGTAACGGTCGAGCAGGAAGGTGGTGGTTGTTACGGTCGAGCAGGAAGGTGGTGGTAACGGTCGAGCAGGGACTACATTCGGAGATTGTCACAACGATGAGAAAGAGCAAACCAGTCGCCGTGGTGTAGTGGTTAACGCAACGGACTACTGACTGGGAGGTTGTTGGTTCGAATCCCCATCAGCACCTTCAAAAATCATTGTGGGATTTTTCGGCTCTAACCGGCTCCTACCCGAACTGGGCGTGGTATGGGCTGGTTGGGAAAACTGGGGACCACACAGTCCAGTCTCATCCACTTCACGGATGCGTCATTGAGGGTGTTGCTCAAATTTTTGGACCAGCACCACAGGTGTCTGTATCTCTCGGGCCCGGTTGACGCCAGAATATATTATGATAGTAAGCGTAGAGTACAGCCCTGTCACGCAGTCTCAGTCCCAGATGGAACTCCATAGCATCTTGATTATCATCGTCATCGACATCATCATCACAATGTAAAAAAAAAATCATACCAGCTTCTGTAGCCATTAAGGTGCCGCAAAAATGGGACGAAAGAAAAAGTGAGCACAAAGGTGACCTCCCTGGTTGCGATGATCCTTAAAAAAAATGCAAAACCGTGCAAAGCAATTCCATACGCGTTCCAAACCCAAATCCACCAGCAACATGTGGCACACACGTTGAACCTGAGCAAAACCCTATGCGTCGAGAAGTTTCTGACATGGCGGAGGGGGGGGGGGGAATGAACGGATCCTACAGCTCTAAGCATAGGCCGTAGGAAGGACTGAAACATTAAGATGGGCAGCGATCAGGCCAATTATTGTTTCATGTTACCCCTATGGGGATCACCGGGGCTCTTCCAGTATGAATAGTATCCCTACGTTCTGGAAATTCTGTGCTAGAAATTTTTTGTTCAGACACTGTCTTGCTCCTTTATTTTGTCATTTCTTCCTGTAGATTTCTGCCTTGCTGGTCCATTCACGCGTATTTGTTCGATAAAGTCTTACATACTTTCTCTAAGGATTGACAGTTGGGTACATAATTATATAAGTGCATTTTTTGGCTTTAGGGAAATAGATATGAGGAAGCAATTTTAGCTCATTTAGGCCCATTTCTATGTTTTAGTGTCCTGAGTTATGTTTAAATTTGTATTCGGTTGTTTTTTATATCCCCTGTTTGATAAATTGGACAGACTGGTCAACGCTAGGGGCATGTCGTTAGAGTATGTGCGCGAATGCATTGATCTGTGTACTTCATTTTCTTTTCCATCTTTTTTCTGTTGAAGTATTGTATGTTTTGAAACGGTTGTAGCCCAGATATGGGTCTACACAGTTGGTTGGGGTTCTGGAGTCAAAGGGTTAAAGGGCTAAGGACTACTGCTCTATACACAGCATTCTTTGTCCAAAGCCTGATGACAATGGTCTTGCCACAATTTCTTGGTTAGCTTTCTGAAGCTTCCCGGTTGGGATGCCGGGGCTCTTTCAGTATAGATCGTATCCCCTCCTGGAAATTCTATGCTAGAAATTTCCTCTTTTCTGTCACTCTCTTTGTTTCTGCCATGTTGCCTTGCTTTCTTTCATTTCTACTTATTTTTTGCCTTAATGGTCCATTCATCTGTATTTTTTCGATAAAGTCTTACGTACTTTTTCTTCGGATTGATAATTGGTTACATGTATTAAGTATATTTTTGGCTCTAAGGATGTGAGATATGCGGAAGCAATTTTAGGTAATTTATGCCTGTTTTTATATATGTTTTGGTGTCCTTATGTATGCTTATATTTGTATTCAGGTGTGTTTTTTAAATCTCCCCTGTGTGATAAATCAGACGGAATGGTCCTACGCCTGGGGCATGTCCTTAGATTATGTGCGCGAATGCATTGATATGTGTACTTCATTTTGTTTTGTATGTGTACTTAATTTTGGTTCAGTATAAATATCCCCACCTTCTGGAAATTCTGTGCTAGAAATGTCCTCTTTTCTGTCACTTTGTTTTTCGCCTTGTTCCTTTGCTTTCTGTCATTTCTACTTTTCTGCCTTAATGGTCCATTCACCTGTATTTTTTCGATAAAGTCTTACGTACTTTTTCTTCGGATTGATAATTGGGTACATGTATTAATTTAAGTGCATTTTTGGCTCTAAGGAGGTGAGATATGCGGAAGCAATTTTAGGTTATATATGCCTGTTTTTATATATGTTTTGGTGTCCTTATGTATGCTTATATTTGAATATTCAGGTGTGTTTTTTAAATCTCCCCTGTGCGATAAATCAGACGGAATGGTCCTACGCCGTGGGCATACCTTAGATTATGTGCGCGAATGCATTGATATATGTACTTAATTTTTTCTTTTGTTTTTCCTGTTGAAGTTTTGTGTTTTGAAGCGGTTATAGCCCTGATATGACTCTGCGCAGTCGGCTGGGCTTTAAACAATAAAAGAAAAAAAGAGAAGGCTGGACTAGCCATGCAGATGCGTAGTATCATCCCTGCATCGGAGGTCTATTGTTGCTGTGTTGCCTAAGTAGTAGAATGTGTATGTTTTGTTGTCCTAGTAATTGATGATGACAATCGGAGATCGTAAAACACCAGAAGACCAGACATCGAGCCGGGTCCGTCTGGCTGCAGCTAATTGTAAGGCCCCCACCCCGTGGGGATGCGTGGGGGCTTTTTCAGTATAAATAATATCCCCACCTTCTGGATATTCTGTGCTAGAAATTTCCTCTTTTCTGTCACTCTTTGTTTCTGCCTTGTTGCCTTGCTTTCTGTCATTTCTACTTATTTTATGACTTAATTATCCATTCACTTGTATTTTTTCGATAAAAAGTCTTACGTACTTTTTCTTCAGATTTATAATTGGGTACATGTATTAAGTGCATTTTTGGCTCTAAGGAGGTGAGATATGCGGAAACAATTTTAGGTAATTTATGCCTATTTTCATATATGTTTTGGTGTCCATATGTATGCTTATATTTGTATTCAGGTGTTTTTTAAATCTACCCTGTGAGATAAATCGGATGGAATGGTCCTTCGCCGGGGGCATGTCCTTAGATTATATGCACGAATGCATTGATATATGTGCTTAATTTTTTTTTTTTTTTTTTCTTTTGCTCTTTGAAGTTTTGTGTGTTTTGAAGCGGTTATAGGCCTGATATGGCTCTGCACAGTCGGCTGGGCTTTAAACAACAATAAAAAAAGAAAAAGAAAAAGAAGGCTGGACTAGCCATGCAGATGCGCAGTATCACATCTGCATCAAGAGGTCTATTGTTGCTGTGTTGCCTAAGTAGTAGAATGTGTGTTTTGTTGTCCTGGTAATTGATGATGACAATCGGAGATCGTGAGACACCAGAAGACTAGACATCGAGCCGGGTCCGTCTGGCTGCGGCTAATTGTAAGGCCCCCACCCCGTGAGGATGACGGGGGGTGGGGGGTCAGTATAAATAATATCCCCACCTTCTGGATATTCTGTGCCAGAAATGTCCTCTTTTCTATCACACTTTGTTTCTGCCTTGTTCCTTTGCTTTGTTATTTCTACCTATCATTTTCTGCCTTGCTGGTCCATTCACCTGTATGTGTTCGATAACGTCAGGTACTTTTTCTTAGGATTGATAATCTGGTATGTGTATTAAATTAAGTGTATTTTTGGCTCTAGGGAGGTGAGATATGCGGAAGGAGTTTTAGGTGATTTGTGTCCGTTTTGATGTATATTTTAGGTATGTTTATAGTTGTACTCAGGTAGGTGTGTGTTTTTAATACCTGTGTGTGATAAATTGGATGGAGTGGTCAACACCAGGGGCATGTTCTTCGATTATGTGCGCGAATGCATTGACATGTGTACTTAATTTTCTTTGTTTTTTTCCTGTTGAAATTTTGTACGTTTTGAAGCGATTATAGCTTTGATATGGATCTACGCAGTCGGCTGGGCTTTAAACAACAATAACAATATTTTACGCCCGAGGTTTTTGCATGTCACAGCAAAGCGGTCAGTCTGCATTGATTATTTGGTATCTGGACAGTCATTGTAAGTAAACAGATTTTACAAGCAAATATTCTATCACTGCTGAGCCCAAACAAATTGCAAAACAAAGTAGATCTGTATGACGCTTGGCACAGCGTCTCAAACGTGACATGACACGAACCAGAAGCATATGAGGGGGGAGATTACCGAGCAATTTTCTGACGATGCCTTCGTCTTCTCTCATTGTTCTTTTGTAGAGTAGGCTGTGTTTTATGAAGGAGGAGAAATGAAAGTGATGTGAATTATGGATGTTACTGTGTTGCCGTAACTGCTCTGGTTCTGATACAAGAATGTCCTCAGAAACTGATCGTGGTGGGGTGGGAAATAATTCATCTGATTTTTCTCTCTCTCTCTCTCTCTCTCTCTCTCCTCTCTCTCTCTCTCTCTCTCTCTCTCTCTCTCTCTCTCTCTCGTGCGGGCCTCTGTAGCTCAGTTGGTTTGAGCGTCGGATTCACATGCTAATGGTTGTGGGTTCGAATCCCGGGGTGCGCTACATTAAATCTGGCCTCCTCACTGTCCCATCTTAGCATCATTGTTGTTCTGGTGGTGTCAGTATAGGATTAGATAAGTCCCCCGTTGCCCCCATTTTCCTGGGATGGTTATCCCCGTCGGCCATATCACCTGAGGTGGGTGCTGATGTAAAACTGAATCCAATCAATCAATCAATCAATCTCTCTCTCTCTCTCTCTCTCCCTCCTCTTTCTCTGTCTGTCTCTCTTTCTCTCACACACACGCACGCACGCACACACGCACACACGCACACACGCACACACACACACACACACACAGAGTAATTATCAAGCAGATTCCCTTAGCCTCCACAAAACCCTATACGCTGGCATGGGGATGGAACCTAAGAAACGCTAAGCTGATACGCCCAGAATGATTAGACCCTTTAGATGAACAGTTTTTATACTGCATGTAGGGACTGAACTTGAAACATCCACTCTCTGACTCTTAACATCATGGTTCTATCAGCCAACATGCTAAAAATCTCCCCTCCCTCCCTCTCCCAGGAACCGCTTCTGTCTCCAGTGTAGCGTCATAACTGCATACAGATGCCAACATTTTGTAAAAAAAAAAAAAGAAAAAAAAAATACCAAGTTTAACTCCCAGCTTGCAACAAACGAATTTGCCTGTTCACTGTCCATCTTAATGCTACAGTCGTGTTGATGGTGGAAGCTTCGTGTTCATAGGTCCCAGTCTCTCCCTTCTGGATTCAAAATGTTGCCGAAGAAAAGGTTTTCACAAAGGCTCGCAGAATATAAGATACTTACTGGCAGATATAAGTGAATCGCATATGGAATAGCCCCAGAATGATGAACCCCTCTAAAACAAACACCAAACTTTTTTTTTATTTTCTGTCCAAGGATCATCGCACTTACGTACCCCCATGGGGATGCCGGGGCTCTTTCAGTATAAATAGTATCCCCACTTTCTGGAAATTCTGTGCTAGAAATTTCCTCTTTTGTCACCGTCTTTGTCCCTTTCTTCCTCCTCTGCTTTGTCATTTCTTCCTACCATTTTCTGCCTTGCTGGTCCATTCATCTGTATGTGTTCGATAAAGTCTTGCGTATTTGTTCTTAGGATTGACAATTGGGTACTTATTAAGTGCATGTTCGGCTCTAGGGAGGTGAGATATGTGGAAGCCGTTTTAGGTAATAATTCCTTTGTATAGCAATTTATTTTATATTTTGTAATACTTTTTGTATTTTATGTTCATATTTGAATTTCGTATGATGCTTTTCTTATGTTCATGATTAATTATTAAATGTTGTATTGTGTATTTTATGTTTATTATGCAGAAATCAAATATTTCGAATACATGGAGACCAGAATTAATCTAACAGAGTGAGGCCATCTTTGGGATTAATTTGGTCTGACTTTTGTCAAAATGGATTTTCTCATGTAAAATGTGGGCTGTTCTCCTTGGGAAAAGCACGTCGCTATAGTGCAACCCTACTCTTTTACAGTGGGCTATATATCATTTACCTATGAGAGAGGATTCTTCTACACAATGGTGCCAGAGAGCTTTTTTTCTTTTTCTTTTTTTTTTGCCATGGGATCTTTAACGTGTGCTTGACGCATGCTGCTCACCGATCTTCAGTTTATCATCTCTTCTGAAAGATTAGCACCTAGACAACTTTGGAGGGAGGGGGCAGAAAGAGGGCAGAGAGAAAAGTTGTTATATGATCAGGAAGTGAGCCCACGTTTTTGTCACAAACGACGCTTTATCCATTATGCCACATTTTGTGGAGAAGGGAAACAACTCGTACAAAACACACGCCAAGTCTGACGGCTTGTTTCCCCGATAGTTTAGAGACGAGCCGTGGTGCGTGCGTGCGGGTGGTATGTGCGTGTGTGTGTGTTTGTGTGCGTTCCTGTGCTGTGTGTGTGTGTGTGTGTGTGTGGTGTGTGTGTGTGTGTGCGTGCGCGCGCATGCAGGCTCAATGGAAATGGAGGAGCCGTCAGGGGGACAGATTCTGGCTGATCAAGCTTTTTTGGTGGCAGGCGTCATTTCCTGTTAGGATCATAAGCAAATTGGATGTGGGTTAACCCTGCATGGCTGCTGCTGTGTGCATCCAGTGATAATTTCTTCCCCCATGGAGGGCTCTGGCACAAGAGGGTCATGAGACAATGACAGCCCATACATCCTTACCTCTGAAAGCCACTTCTAGATTTCAGAGGGGGTTGAGGGGGTGTTCCCTGCCGCAAACTTCATCCGCATTCCTGACACACACACAACCACCACCACCCCTCCCAACTGTATTACCCTCATCTCTCTTCCAACCCACCTCACTTAACATTCCTGTTATGAAAATTGCGAAACATGGCCCCCCCCCTCCTCCCTTACACCACCACCAACCACAAGTGCAACCCCCCTTCCCACCCCCATCATCACCCCAACAACAGAAAACGCTGTCATTCCCTCTGTGCTTGTCCCTCCAGTCTCTATCTTCCTGCTCTCCTATCTGCTGTCTGGAAGAGTGATTGATTTCAAATTCTCTTTATTTCGTTTTTGCCGAATTGTGTGTGTGAGTGCCGTCATTTTGTTGTTACTGTCACTATTTTTCTTTCCTTGACATGTTTTGTCTGTGTTTGTCTCTCTCTGTCTCTGTCTGTTTGCCTTTCTGCCTGTCTGTCTGTCTGTCAGTCTGTCTGTCAGTCTGTCTGTCTCTCTGTCTCTCTCTTTCTGTTTGTGTGTACATGAACGTGTGTGTGTGTGTGTGTGTGTGTGTGTGTGTGTGTGTGTGTGTGTGTGTGTGTGTGTGTGTATGTGTGTGTGCACGCGCGCACGTGTTTTTTCTCAGATACCTTTGAGTCAGGCCATAGTGCGTGTGTGTGCGCGCGCGCGCGCGCGCATGTGTATTC
>JAPXFY010000024.1:9069246-9071746 GCA_030674185.1 Monoplex corrugatus
GATAATTTCTCCCCTGGGGGGTTGCTCTGGCACAAGAGGGTCAAGAGACAATGACAGCCCATACATCCTTACCTCTGAAAGCCACTTCTGGATTTCGGGGGGGGGGGTGAGGGGATGTTCCATGGCTGCAAACCTTATACGCATTTCTGACTCCTCACACCCTCCTCCCAACTGTTTTACCTCTGTCTTCCAACCCACCTCACTTACCATCGAGTTTCCTGTTATCGTGAAAATTGCGAAACATTCCCCCTCTCCCCCCAACGCAATATCACCACCACTATCCACAAGTGCAACCCCCTTCCACCCCCATCACCCCCAAAAACCAGAAAACGCTGTCATTCCCTCTGTGTTTGTCCCTCCAGTCTATCTTCCTGCTCTCCTATCTGATGTCTGGAAGAGCGATTGATTTAAAATTCTCTTTAGTACGTTTTTGCCCAATTTGCGTGTGCGAGTGTGGTCATTTTGTTGTTACTGTCGTCGTTGTTTTTCTTCCTTGACATCTGCCTGTTTCTATGTATGTATGACTCATCTTTCTCTGTCTCTGTCTCTCCTCTTTCTCTCTGTCTCTATGCGTCTTTCTCTGTCTCTCTGTCTCTCTACTTTCTCTCTCTCTGTGTTTCTCTCTGTCTGTCTCTCTCTGTTTGTGTGTACGTGAATGTGTGTGTGTGTGTTTGTGTGTGTGCGTGCACGGGGGTGCATGCGTATGTGTGCGCACGTGTGTATCTTTGGTTTCACAGATAGCTCTGAGGCAGGCCATATTATGTTTTCTTTTTGTGTGTGTGTATATATATGTGTGCGCGCGCGCGCTCGTGTGTTTGTGTGGGAGTGTTCGCATGCCTGCATGTGTTCGCATGCCTGCATGTGTTCGCATATGTGTATGTGCGCGCATGACCTGGTGCATGCGCCTGGTGGCTTAATGGGAATGGAGGAGCCGTCAGGGGAAAAGATTTTGGCTGATCAAGCTTTTTTGGTGGCAGGCGTCATTTCCTGTTAGGATCATAAGCAAATTGAATGTGAGTTAACCCTGCATGGCTGCTGCTGTGTGCATCCAGTGTAAAGAGGGGCAAGTGATTTGATAATTTCTCCCCTGCGGGGGGGTGGGGTGGGGGCTGCTCTGTCACAAGAGGGTCATGAGACAATGACAGCCCATACATCCTTACCTCTGAAAGCCACTTCTGGATTTCGTGGTGGTGGTGGTGGGGGGGTGTTCCCTTCTGCAAACCTTATCCGCATTCCTGACACCTCCCCCCCCCCACCAAACTGTTTTACCCCTGTCTTCCAACCCACTAGACTTACCATCCAGTTTCGTGTTATCATGAAATTTGCGAAACATCCCCCCCCCCCTCTTCCTCCCTTACAATATCACCACCACTATCCACAAGTGCAACCCCCTTCCCACCCCCATCATCCCCCAAAAACAGAAAACGCTGTCATTCCCTCTGTGTTTGTCCCTCCAGTCTCTATCTTCCTGCTCTCCTATCTGCTGTCTGGAAGAGCGATTGATTTCAAATTCTCTTTAGTTCGTTTTTGCCGAATTGCGTGTGCGAGTGTGGTCATTTTGTTGTTACTGTCATTGTTGTTTTTCTTCCCTTGACATCTTTGTCTGTGTGTCTGTCTCTCATCTTTCTCTCCATGTCTGTTTGCCCGTCTCTCTGTCTCTGTCTTCTTTCTCTGTGTCTCTTTGTCTCTCTGTCTGTCTGTCTCTCTCTCTCTCTCTCTCTCTCTCTTTCTCTGTGCCTCTTTGTCTGTCTTTATCTGTCTCTGTCTCAGTCTGTTTGTCTCTGTCACTCTGTGTTTGTCTTTCTCTGTATCCCCGTCTCTGTCTGCCTGCATTCATGTCTGTCCATTGCCTGCCTGCCTGTCCATCCATCCATCCATCCGTCTGTCTGTCTCTCTCTCTCTCTCTCTTCTCTCACCCCCTCTCTCTCCCTCTCTCTCCCTCTCTTCCGATCTCTCTCTCCCTCTCTTCCGATCTCTCTCTCACCATGTATCTGTATGTTTGTGCCTGCGTGCGCGCACACGCGTGTGTATATGTGTGTGTGCTCTCGCGCCTTCGGTTTCATTGGTAGCTCATTCAGGCCATGGTGTGTGTGTGTGTGTGTGTGTGTGTGTGTGTGTTTGTGTGTTTGTGTTTTGTTGTGTGTGTGCTTGTGTGTGTGTGTGTTTTTGTTTGTGTGTGTGCTTTGTGTGTGTGTGTGTGTGCACATTGTGTGGGATTGTGTTCGCATGCCTGCATGTGTGTGCGTATGTGAAGGTATATGTATGCGCACGCCCACGCGCACTCGCCTGCTGGCTCAACAGAATGGAGGGATCCGTCAAGTGGAAAGATTTGACTGGTCTGGCTTTCTGGTGGTAGACGTCAATTCCTTTTTGGATCATAAACAAATTGGATGTGGGACAGCACTGAATGGCTGCTGCGTGCATCGAGCGTAAAGAAGAGAAACGATTTGCTAATTTCTCCCCAGGGGGGTGGGTGGGGATGGGGGTAGGGAGGCTGACA
>JAPXFY010000024.1:9076746-9086746 GCA_030674185.1 Monoplex corrugatus
ATGGTCAGACGACGACTCCTGAGTCAGGATCATCATGTGACGGCTTATATCGGGATCACAGACTGACAAGTCCTTTTTGAGTGAGTAAGTGGAGACAGTCTGTGATAAGAGTCATGTTCACAATCGCTGGCTGATGACTCAGAATCTTCAGCAGTCTTTTTCTCCTGATTTTTGTATTTGGTGTTTTTGTTTGTGATCTTACGCTTGACAAAGGCCAGTTGGCCGAACATTTGCGCCTGTCTTATCTTGTTAGATTGAATACACGTTTTGATTCTATTTTCGTGTTTTTTCTTGTTCCTGTCTGCTTGAACGTGGGCAGTCGCACTTGTTGTGGATATCGTGTGAATGGTTTAAATCTGATTCAGTGTCATTGACTGTTTCTCAAATGAGTCTTGGTCAGCTCCTCTTTGCTCACCCCCCCACCCCCACCCCACCCCGTGGGGATTGCCGAGGGTTCTTTTAGTATAAATAGTATCCCCACCTTCTGGAAATACTGTGCCAGAAATTTCGTCTTGAGATGTGCGATGGGCGGGTTTTACGTGAGTGGTGTGCGTATTAAGACGGCACGGGTTGTACCACACTGCTCTGAGTGTAAAGCCTTGGGCTGCCGTGAGGGGTGAGCGTCGTCGGAATCACTCACTGCCTGGTGATTCAAAATGGTCAGACGATGACTGAGTCAGGGCCATCGTGTGATGGTTTATTCTCGGGATCACAGACTGACAAGTGCTTTGAGTGAGTGTGTGGATGCAGTCTCTGATTAGTCATGTTCTGGAGTAAGTGTCTGTGTGAAGTGCGTGGTAAGGAATGTGTGTTTGGTGATTTGGTGTTAGTGCGCGAAGCTATATCGGATAAAGCTATGTCGGATGAAAGGTTGTGATGCGCGAAGATACTGCTCGCCTCGGTCGATTCCGATCTATCTAGCGTTCGGTTCTGTGTGCCATTGCCATCAGCGTCAATCTGCTGCAATAGACACATCTGCTCCTGCTGCAGCCTTTGAAATGTTTCCGGGATGGCCACCACACTTGTCACATCGACATCTTCCTCTTCTGAATCCGACTCATCCACCTGTCTTTCCGGTACCGCAAAATACCCCCCCCCCCCCCCCCGCCTTTGTTGACGAAACTTGGTCGTGCTTCCAGCATTTCATTAATCTTCACTTCGAAACGTTTCTCCATCTCTCTCCCGATTCGTATACCACATCTTTGTTGTTGTATGTGAAACAGTTTGTGAACATGAGTCTGAAATTGGTGATACACTCGCAGTACAAGAAGTATCTGCGATTGGTCTGCTTCTCTTTGCCCCCCCCCCCCCCCCTCCCCGTGGGGATGCCGGGGTCTCTTTTAGTGTAAATAGTATCCCCACCTTCTGGAAAGTCTGTGCTAGAAATTTCCTCTTTTTGTCACTCTTTGTTTCTGTCTTGCTCCTTTGTTTTCTGTCGTTTCTATCATTTTCTGCCTTGCTGGTCCATTCACCTGTCTGTATTCGATAAAGTCTAATGTACTTTTTCTTAGGATTGATAATTGGGTACATGCATTTCATTAATCTCACTTCGAAACGTTTCTCCAACTCTCTCCCTGATTCGTATACCAGATCTCCTTTGTTGTTGTATGTGAAACAGTTTGTGAACATGAGTCTGAAACAGGTGATAACACTCGCAGTACAAGAAGTATCTGAGACTGTTTAGCTTCTCTTTGCCCCCCCCCCCCCCCCCCCGTAGGGATGCCGGGAGCTTTTTCAGTATAAATAGTATACCCACCTTCTGTAAATTCTGTGCTAGAAATTTCCTCTTTTGTCACTCTCTTTGTTTCTGCTTTGTTCCTTTGCTTTGTCATTTATTCCTATCATTTTGTCTTGCTGGTCCATTCACCTGTCTATTCGATAAAGTCTAACGTACTTTTTCTTAGGATTGATAATTGGGTACATGCATTAAGTGCATTTTGGGCTCTAGGGAGATGACATATGCGGAAGCAATTTCAAGGAAGTTTATGCCCATTTTTATTTATGTTTTAGCGTCCTTAGGTATGCTTACATTTGTATTCAGATGTTTTTTAAGTCCCCTGTGCGATAAATTGGACGGAATGGTCAAGGCCAGGGGCATGTCCTTAGATTATTTTCGCGAATGCATTGAGAAGTGTTTTTGATTTTTTCATATTTCTTTCTTGACGTTTTGTATGTTTTGAAGCGCTTATAGCCCTGATATGGCTCTACGCAGTCGGCTGGGCTTTAAACAAAAATAATAACAATGGCCCCTGCACTCCTGATCTGATACGATGTCTGCTGTGTCTGTGAATGCGCGGGCTGTGAGGTGTGTGATAGGTGCTGTGCTTGTGGAGACAAAGGCCTTGAGATGTGCGATGGGCGGGCTTTACGTGAGTGCAGTGCGTATTAAGACCGCACGGGTTGTCTACACTGAGTGTAAAGCCTTGGGCTGCCGTGAGGGGTGAGCATCGTCGGAATCACTCACTGCCTGATGATTCAAAATGGTCAGATGACGACTCTGAGTCAGGGCCATGGTGTGACGGTTTATTATCGGGATCACAGACTGACAAGTGCTTTTTGAATGCGTGTGTGGAGGCAGTCTGTTTGTGATTAAGTCATGTCCACAATCGCTGACTGATGATTCAGAATCTTCAGACAAGGAATCCGAATGTCCTCTGGAAGAAGCAGCAAGGAAGTTTCAGTCTTTTTCTCCTAATTTTTGTATTGGTGTTTGTTTGTGATCTTACAAATTTGCGCCTGTCTTGTCTTGTAGTATTAAATATGCATTTTGATTCTGTTTTCGTATTTTTCTGGTTGCTGTTTGCTTGAACGTGGGCAGTCGCACATGTTTTGAATATCGTGTGATGGTTTAAATCTGATTCAGTGTCACATAACTGTTTCTTGATTGAGTGTGTAGAGGCAGTGTGTTTATGATTACAGTCATGTTTAGAATTCGAATCCGAGCTATAAGCAGTGTCGGAATGTTGTGACTGTTTCTGGAGTAAGTGTCTGCGTAAAGTGCGTGTGTAAGGAATGTGTACGTTTGGTGATTTGGTGTTAGTGCGCGAAGCTATGTCAGATGAAGCTATATCGGATGAAGCTATGTCAGATGAAAGGTTGTGACGCGCGAAGATACTGCTCGCCTCGGACGATTCCGATCTATCTAGCGTTTGATTCTGTGTGCCATTGCCATCAGCGTCAATCTGCTGCAATAGACACATCTGCTCCTGCTGCAGCCTTTGAAATGTTTCCGGGATGGCCACCACACTTGTCACATCGACATTTTCCTCTTCTGAATCCGACTCATCTACCTGTCTTTCTGGTACCGCAAAATACCCCCCCCCCCCCCCCCCCCCTGCCTTTGTTGACGAAACTTGGTCGTGCTTCCAGCATTTCATTAATCTTCACTTCGAAACGTTTCTCCATCTCTCTTCCTGATTCGTATACCACATCTCCTTTGTTGTTGTATGTGAAACAGTTTGTGAACATGAGTCTGAAATTGGTGATACACTCGCAGTACAAGAAGTATCTGCATTTGTTCAGCTTCTCTTTACCCCCCCCCCCTCCCCATGGGGATGCCGAGGGCTCTTTCAGTATAAATAGTATCCCCACCTTCTGGAAAGTTTGTGCTAGAAATTTCCTCTTTTTGTCACTTTGTTTCTGCCTTGTTCCTTTGCTTTCTGTCATTTCTACCTATCATTTTCTGCCTTGCTGGTCCATTCACCTGTATGTGTTCAGTAAAGTCTTGCGTACTTTTTCTTGGGACTGATAATTGGGTACATGTGTTAAGTGCATTTTTTGCTCTAGGGAAGTATGACATGCGAAGCAATTTCAGTAATTTAGACCCGTTTTTATAGATGTTTTGGTGTCCTTGGGTATGCTTAAATTTGTATTCATGTGTGTTTTTAAATCCCCTGTGTGATAAATTGGACGGAGTGGTCGGCGCGGGTGCGTGTCCTTGGATTGTGTGCATGAATGCATTGATATGTGCACTTAAATTTTCTTTTCGTTTTTCCCCTGTTGGAAGTTTTGTATGTTTTGAAGTGGTTATAGCCCTGATATGGCTCTACGCAGTCGGCTGGGCTTTAAACAACAATAACAACAATAACAGCTTCTCTTTGATCGTGCCCAAGTCCATTGGTTGTTTGATGACACTGTAGTACCGCCAGGATGGTACCACCACCTTGTATTGGTCGGGGGGTTTGAGGTCCCAATGATCCCTTGAGCTATACCAACGGGGCTACTCGTTATAAAGCTTTGGTTTATCAGTGACAGTCCTGATTTACCAAGGCAGTTACGTGGACTGGACTTGACAGTATTTGCCTGGACGGGACCACTCCCCCCGTTGGGTTGCTCGGGGCTCTTTCAGTATAAATAGTTTTCCCACCTTCTGGAAATTATGTGCTAGAAATTTCCTCTTTTCTGTCACTCTTTGTTTCTGCCTTGTTGCCTTGCTTTCTGTCATTTCTACCTGTCACTTCCTGCCTTAATGGTCCATTCACCTGTATTTTTTCGATAAAGTCTTACGTACATACTTTTTCTTCGGATTGATTATTGGGTACATGTATTAAGTGCATTTTTGGCTCTAAGAAGATGAGATATGCGGAAGCAATTTCAGGAAATTTATGCCGTTTTTATTTATATGTTTAGTGTACTTATGTATGCTTGTTTTATTTATATGTTTTAGTGTACTTATGTATGCTTGTTTTTTATTTATATGTTTTAGTGTACTTATGTATGCTTGTTTTTTATTTATATGTTTTAGTATACTTATGTATGCTTGTTTTTTATTTATATGTTTTAGTGTACTTATGTATGCTTGTTTTTATTTATATGTTTTAGTGTACTTATGTATGCTTGTTTTTTATTTATATGTTTAGTGTACTTATGTATGCTTGTATTTGTATTCAGTGTCTTTAAGTCCCTGTGCGATAAATTGGACGGAATGGTCGGCGCTGGGTGCGTGTCCTTGGATTGTGTGCATGAATGCATTGATATGTGCACTTAATTTTCTTTTCGTTTTTCCCCTGTTGGAAGTTTTGTATGTTTTGAAGTGGTTATAGCCCTGATATGGCTCTACGCAGTCGGCTGGGCTTTAAACAACAATAACAATAATGACAGCTTCTCTTTGATCGTGCCCAAGTCCATCGGGTGTTTGATGACACTGTAATACCGCCAGGATGGTACCACCACCTTGTATTGGTCGGGGGATTTGAGGTCCCAATGATCCCTTGAGCTATACGATCGTATACCGATGGGGCTACTTGTTATAAAGCTTTGGTTTATCAGTGACAGTCCTGATTTACCAAGGCAGTTACGTGTGACGGGACTTGACAGTATTGGGTTGCCGGGGACTCTTTCAGGTTACATAGTATCCCCACCTTCTGGAAATTCTGTGCTAGAAATTTCATCTTTTCTGTCACTCTCTTTGTTTCTGCCTTGTTGCCTTGATTTCTGTCATTTATACCTGTCATTTTCTGCCTTAATGGTCCATTCACCTGTATTTTTTCGATAAAGTCTTACGTACTTTTTCTTCGGATTGATTATTGGGTACATGTATTCAGTGCATTTTTGGCTCTAAGGAGGCGAGATATGCGGAAGCAAGTTTAGGTAATTTATGCCTGTTTTTATACATGTTTTGGTGTCCTTCGGTATGCTTAAGTTTGTATTTAGGTGTGTTTTTTAAATCTACCCTGTGTGAAAATCGGACAGAATGGTCCTATGCCGGGGGCGTGTCCTTAGATTATGTGCGCGAATGCATTGACATGTGTACTTAATTTTCTTTTCTTTTTTTTCCTGTTGAAGTTTTGTGTGTTTTAAAGCGGTTATATCCCTGATATGGCTCTGCGCAGTCGGCTGGGCTTTAAACAACAATAAAAGAAAAAGGATGGGACCACCACTGGTGGTAGTTAAGGTGGCGTGAACTTCTGTGCTATTAGAATTGAACTGAAAGCTCAAACTGACACCTTCACCAGTCTGTCCATGTCGTCAGAACCACCTGGCTGTACAAAATATTGAAGTATGCTCAGTGGAACATCTCTGTCAATGTTCTCTCTGCTGGAAACGGTTTTTTCTTCATGACATGTTCTTAAAACTTGATGTACACACAAAACCTTCATTGATCTGGATATTGTCATGTATGTTTTGCTTTAAAGATTGTTCGTATGTAAACAATACTTGTTTTATATAGATTGATATCATTTTTGTTATCACATTCGTTGATGTTTGATTATCGTACTGTAAAAAGATACCAATTTGAAAAACAAATTAATGAAATGTTGACATGCGCTTAGATTTTGATCATTTTTCAACTTCAAATGTATAATAGATCGTTATTTACATTCTGTTAGCTATATGGAGTTAATGTGTCAACGATGTCTTTTCAAATGTGTGAAAACTTTTGTCGTTTTTCGTTGGCATATTGTGTGTTTGATGTCAGTTTGTTGTGAATCGAAAGATAAAAAGATAAATAAAAAAAGTTTATGAAAAAAACACCTATTTATCTATCCATCTATCTATCCATTTATCCATCTATCTGTCTGTCTGCCTATCAGTCAGTCTGTCTGTTTGTCACTCTCTCTCTCTCTCTCTCTATATATATATATATATATATATATAAAATACACACACACACACACACACACACACACACACACACACACACACACACACACACACATATATATATATATATATATATATATATATATGCTACGCACAAAAAGTTAAGGATCACTATGAGAAAACAGGTGCGTAATAAACTCAGTTCGCTACTGTTATTTGTTTCTCAGTCCAGCCAAATTGTTATGAATTCTTGTTCAGCTGTAAGTGGGCGATGTTGTGTTAGTGCGAAAATTGCACGGGATTCTCTATACTGAGCTTGGCCGCAAACGGAAAAGCGGAAACTTGCGAAAAAGGACCTTGTTTTGGGACCGTTCTGCCTGAACACATTGCACAAGCCAGATGGAAAAACCATTATGCACGTGCAAGCACTGCTGTTTATGTGTGAGATGCTGTCTCTTGCTTGGCTTTATAAGAAGACATTCCACCAGTAGTAGGCCTGATCTGACAATGCCTCCACGACGAAAATTGAGCGAGTTTGAGAGGGGACGAGCTGTTGCATGGTTCCAAGATGGTGTTCCCAAGCGAGAAGTGGCCAGGTGACTTCAGGTGTCCATCTCGGTCATTGTCAGACTGATTCAACGCTTCACAGCCACTGGGAGGGTCCATGAAAGACGCAGATCTGGTCGACCGAAGAAGACAAACCCACGTGAAGATCGTCTCATTGAACGACAAGCCCTGCAGACAAGAACAGCCTCTTCCAGCATCATTCGAAGGCAGCTGAGGGTGGCTACTAACATCAACATCAGCCAGCAGACCATACGGAACCGCCTTCATGGGTTTAACCTCCGTTCTCGTCGCCCAGCTGTACGGCCACGCTTAACTCCAGCCCATAGGGCAGCACGCCGCGCCTTCTGCAGACGTCACGTGAGGTGGACACGTCAGCAATGGTCCCAGGTCCTGTTCAGTGATGAATCACGCTTCACCATGAACCACAACGACGGCCGACTGAGAGTCTGGAGGCGCCCAGGGCAACGCTTTATTGACACCACTGTCCAAGAAAAGGTGGCCTTTGGTGGAGGTTCTGTAATGGTCTGGGGGGCCTTCAGCCTTCACCACAGAACACCCTTGTATCATGTACAGGGTAACCTGACTGGCCTCCGATACCGGGATGAGATCCTTCGACCGCTGGCTGTGCCTACACTGCAGCAGATGGGACCGACGGCTGTCTACCAGGATGACAACGCTCGCCCCCACAGGGCAAGAGTGGTCAACGACTTCCTGCAGCAGTCTGGAGTCAACAGAATGGAGTGGCCAGCATGCAGTCCCGATCTCAACCCGATTGAGAACCTCTGGGATGAGCTGGATCGCAAAGTGAGGAGCAACCACCCCCCTCCCAGGGATGCCCAACACCTCTACCAGATGCTGCAGGCTGCGTGGCAGGCGCTTCCACAGAGGATCTTCACCAACCTGGTCAACTCGATGAGGACTCGCTGCGTCGAGTGCCAGAACAGCCATGGCGGTTACACGCATTACTGAACTTTTGGGAGCATCAGAATGCCCTGTCTTGTGATTTCAATGACTTTGGGAAATCAAATTTCGATACGTACCCACTTTGATCAAATGTACACACCAAACGATTGCTCGAAATTGAAGGCAATTGTGTATCGTTATCACTAAAGCATGGAATTAAATGTTTGCCAAACTTCAACGCATTGGCTTTCTTATTTTGAAAGTTATGAATTTTTGTGCAAGTGATCCTTAACTTTTTGTGCATAGTGTATATATATATATATTGAAGCAATCTGGCCTCAGTCAACTGAACGATAGGGGACATGGCTCATTGCAACTCCTCTGACCACCAAGTTGTATGGCAGCCCGTAGGAACTGAAAGAAAGCAAACTACTACAACAACAAAAACATGTTCACTTTCATTGCCAGATGCTGAATGACCATATAGACTAAATGCAAAATGATTTATTTAAAAGACCATAGCCATTTCTTAGTCATATCAACCATAGCAAGAACTATTACAAAAATCTATATAGCGTAAAAACACCATTGTTAACATTAATAGTCATAGCAAGCACACTGAAGCTTTCTATTTTATTACTTTTTTTCATGTTTCGTATTTTCAAAGACTTGTGCACTTAGGTAATTTGCGAAATATATTGTCATTCCTTGTGAATAAAAGTCAGGTTTATGTGTAACATGGGTTTTAATAAAACTGTTCAGATAAAATTTTGATTTGATTGATTTGGTTCATCACACTGGTCGAGTGTGACGGCAAAGCATCAAGCTGAAATCTTGAAATTACTATGATACACGTGTACACACACACAAACGTTTCGTTATGTCTTAAGAAATATGAATTATTGTTAATGTGTACAATTTGGAAAGCAAAAGCAAAAGAAAATTTTACGATAAACATGTCCCATATCAATTTCTGTGAAGATGACCACAAAAAATAATCAGGTTGATAGAAAATGCAAAATAAAATCAAGAGTTACTGGCCGTCTTTCACGTGATTGCTGGTTGTATAGTCTTAGGGGTCTTAGGGGGAGTGAGGGGCAGAGACCAACTTTTCCCAGGGCCAGCACCACGAGGGTGGCGTCCATACCATCTCCCTCGCACAAGTAGATCACTCATAAGGAAGATTAGGAAAAGACGGGCAACATTTGTAGGCCATTTTGTGAGGAAGGGGGATTTGGAGCACCTGGTCACAACGGGAAAGCTGGAGGGAAGAGAGCACCAGGTAGACCCAGGGAGAGAATGCTGGACGGACTTGCAGAGTGGCTGGGGACGAGGAGGGTGGGGGAGATGCTGGGGGCAACAAGAGACAGACAGATGGAAGTCCATGATCGCCAACGCCATGCGGCAGGGCACCTGATGATGATGATGATGATGATGATAGTCTTGTTTACTTGTGATTGGCTACTAGGTAGTAGGGTCTTCGTCCATCCGTATAAACAGCACGTTGTTTGGGGTGGACTGGTATCATTAAACATCAGTAATAGAGAATCCTACGATAGCGTCAGTATCTCACAATGCAACACAATGTTTCAAGACTTCTTTGAGCAACATTCTTATAGCTAGTCCTCATATACACAGAGTGGTAGGATTTAAAATTCAACAAAACAGAACAGGTGGACTCGTAAAGACTTTTGCCACGAGGTTCGTAACACTGAAATATATCGGGGGACTGACTAGTACATAGCTTTGGAAACATTGCCTAGAGAAAGTGAAGAGTGGTCATCCAGTCATCTTCCTTCACTTCTAAATCCTTGAAGCTCAGACCATCAGGTGGCCACAAGATTTATCATAAACAACAAACAATTTTACCATCTAGTTTTCGTGTGGACAACTTTCCTCTCGAGATCAACGAACGACCGAACGTGATTGAAGCCTACTGTACGAAGGAACGACATTTTTCAGTTTCAATTTCAGTTTCTCAAGATGA
>JAPXFY010000024.1:9094246-9096746 GCA_030674185.1 Monoplex corrugatus
TGTTAGGATCTTGTTTTAAGACGAGTGTGTTTTTATATTTGTTTGTTTGCTTTGTGTGGGTTTTTTTCTCACTCGGACGGTGTCATTCCATACGCGCTCCACCCAAATCTTTCATTAGGTACCCGGCAGAGTACCCCCCATTGGGTTGCCGGGGGCTCTTTCAGTATAAATAGTATCCCCACCTTCTGGAAATTCTGTGCTAGAAATTTCATCTTTTCTGTCACTCTCTTTGTTTCTGCCTTGTTGCCTTACATATTTTCTGCCTTAATGGTCCATTTACCTGTATTTTTTCGATAAAGTCTTACGTACTTTTTCTTCGGATTGATAATTGGGTACATGTATTAAGCGCATTTTTGGCTCTAAGGAGATGAGATATGCGGAAGCAATTTTAGGTAATTTATGCCTGTTTTTATATGTTTTGGTGTCCTTATGTATGCTTATATTTGTATTCAGGTGTGTTTTTTTAAATCTCCACTGTGCGATAAATCGGACGGAATGGTCCTACGCCGGGGGAATGTCCTTAGATTATGTGCGCGAATGTATTGATATATGTACTTCATTTTGTTTTTTTTTTTTTTTCCTGTTGAAGTTCTGTTTGTTTTGAAGCGGTTATAGCCCTGATATGGCTCTGCGCAGTCGGCTGGGCTTTAAACAACAATAAAAGAAAGAAAAACCCGGCAGAGTGCTTGAGCCAGAGCAAAAACACTTGGCGTTGGCAAGGGTCTGTATAACGGGACCCATCAAACGTGTGGCTGGCACCGCTGGAATTATCTGAACATTGAAAAGGGCATGAAAAAGCCAGGTTCCACTTTTGCAGCTGGCACTGAACTCGAGACATCAGAATCTTGAGCCCACAGCTGTGGCAACAGAGTCAGCTTAATTTAACCCTTTGACTCCCCGAACCTTATCCACCAACTGCGAAAACTTCAACCATTTGACTCTCTCACCCTATTCACCAGCTTCCTGAAGGAAGTGGTGGATAGGGTGAGGGAGTCAAGGGTTAAGTTTTTGCAGTTGGTAGGTCTAATGGTGCAGAATCAAAGGTTAAAGTCTTGCGTATAGATCATAGGTAGAGAGAGGGTGCAGGAGTCAAAGGGTTAAGTTTTTGCAGTTGGTAGATCTATAGGGTGCAGGAGTCAAGGGTTAAGTTTTTGCAGTTGGTAGATCTATAGGGTGCAGGAGTCAAAGGGTTAAGTTTTGCAGTCAGTAAATCGATAGGGCGAGGGTCAAAGGTTAAGTTTTGCAGTTGTAGATTGATAGGGCGAGGGAATCAATGGTTAAGTTTGCAGTTGTAATCTATAGGGTGAGGAGTCGAAGGGTTCAGTTTTTGTACTTGGGAGATCTATAGGGCAAGGGAGTCAATGGGTTAAGTTTTTGCACTTGGTAGATCTATAGGGTGAGGGAGTCAATGGGTTAAGTTTTTGTACTTGGGAGATCTATAGGTTGTAAGAGTCAAAGCGTAAGGCACTAACTTCTGAACCACTACTAAGGCAGTCGAGGAGCGATGAAAATATGAAATGTTTTAGTGTGGGTCGCCTATCTAGATAACCAAGTGACATGCATAACCCATACTCTGTACCTCTGTGGGTTATTGTGTGTGTGTGTGTGTGTGTGTGTGTGTGTGTGTTGTGTGTGTGTGTGTGTGTGTGTGTGTGTGTGTGTGTGTGTGTGTGTGTGTGTGTGGTGTGTGTGTGTGTGTGTGTGTGTGTGTGTGTTGTTGTGTGTGTGTGACATATATGTATATATGTATATATATGTATTATATGTATGTATGTATGTATGTATGTATGTATGCATGTGTGTATGTATGTGTGTATGTATGTATGTATGTATGTATGTATGTATGTGTGTATGTATGTATGTATGTATGTACATATGTATGTATGTATTTATGTATGTATGTATGTATGTGTGTATGTATGATGTATGTATGTATGGTATGTATGTATGTATGTATGTATGTATGTATCTATGTATATATGTATGTATGTATGTATGTATGTATCTATGTATGTATTATGTATGTATGTATGTATCTATGTATATATGTATGTATGTATGTATGTATGTATGTATATCTGACTCTGTGGCTTACTGTGATAAACAATACCATTGTCCATAATAGTGTGGCAAAATGGTACAGGATAGGGAGCGGGGGTAGAGCTTGCTGTATGAACACCAATCGATTGATTTTGTTTCAGTTTTTACGTCAACACCCACCTCAGGTGATATGGCCGACAGGGAAAACCATCCCAGGGAAGGGGGGGGGGGGAAGGGGGACCTCTCTGATCCTACACTGACACACCAGAACAACAATGCCGAAAGTTGGGGGGGGGGGGGGAGGGGGTTCGGGATAGATTATTTACTTTTTTGATTGAAATTATTTTACAGCCTGCAGGTAGAATCATTAACCCTTTCATTACTGATCACATGTAAATGTTCACTATCACTGGCTTCTGCCAGCTGTTTGGCCCACTGCTTGGGGAGCTGTCTGAAGGAC
>JAPXFY010000024.1:9101746-9106746 GCA_030674185.1 Monoplex corrugatus
CTCTTTTACAGAGTATGAGATTCACACACGCAAAAATTAAAATGTACATGCATACGTCATTGTACTCATACAAACAAGCAAATGGTGCACAGTCACACACAAGCATGCACACACAATTACCCACGCATGTAACTAACGGTACACAAACACTGAGTCATACCCACACCCACACCTGTAGCTTAGCACTGACAGGTAGGTTTGTGGGGATCATGCCGTTGTGTCTGTGTGCCATTGTGTCCGCGTGCCATTGTGTCCCAGTGCCATTGTGTGCATGAATACCGGGAATGGGATACGATGGGTCAAATTGGGTCATGTTGACCCAAACTGTAATATGTATAGTATGTATGTATGTATGTATTGTATGTATGTATGTAATGTATGTATGTGTGTGTATGTATGTATGGATGTGTGTATGCATATATGTATGCATGTATGTATTATGTATGTATGTATGTATGTATGTGTGTATGTATGTATGTGTGTATGTATGTATGTATGTATGTATGTATGTATGTATGTATGTATTGTGTATGTATGTATGTATGTATGTATGGTGTATGTATGTATGTATGTATACATGGTTGTATGTATGTATGTGTAGATGTATGTATGTATGTATATATACATGCGTGTATGTATGTATGTATGTAGTGTGTGTATGTATGTATGTGTATATACATTGTATAATGTAGTGTATGTATGTGTTGTATGTATGTATGTGTGTATATTTATATGTGTTATGTACATATGTATGCATGACTGTATTTATGCATGTATGTATGGAAATCACGTCTTTTTTCACCCATAGGAATGTAGATTACATGCCCGTTTTTTAACTACCATTTAGCGTTATAGATGACAAGTCTATTCATTTTTTCTCTGCTCACTTCTTTTTCAGGCACAACCATTTTATTACTACTGTAGTCGTTGTCAGAAACCGTGCCGATATTGTGTTGGTTGTTTTAGCCATAAGCGTCGCTGTGTTTTAAAGATAACTAATTTTCGGCTGCCAATCGACGCCATCGACGAAAACGGCCACACAACTGCTTTTGCATGGAAATGTAATACGGGGGCGGGGCGGGTGTTTATGCCACACGCTTGCAGGAGTGAGTTAACTGTAGCAGATTTTGCCCCAGGGTGTCAAAATAACATGAACAGATAGTTTTCCCCGTTCGAAAGTAGACACAGACTATAAGCGTTTCCTCAACATAAAGAAAAAAATTCTCCCACTTTGTATGTGTGTGTGTGTGTGTGTGTGTGTGTGTGTGTGTGTGTGTGTGTGTGTGTGTGTGTGTGTGTGTGTGTGTGTGTGTGTGTATGTGTGTTATTCATTACGAAACGAAGTGGATGTCGATCAGTTTTCTTCTTTAATTAACCCATTGACTCCCGTACCCTATCTACTAGCATCCTCCAGTTTCATCCGTGATAGCAAAGCAAAAACTTAACCCTTTGGTTCCCTCACCCTATCCACCAGCTTCCTACTCAATTTCATCAGTGATAGCAAAGCAAAAACTTAACCCTTTGACTCCCTTATCCTATCAACCAGCTTCCTACTACACGAAGCTGGTGGATAGGATGAAAGAGTCAAAGGGTTAAGTTTTTGTAGCTGGTGGATAGGCTGCAGGAGTCAAGGGTTAACGTTAAATGGTTAGTAAAATACACATAAGGAAGATAGAAAACACTTGTGCTGTTTCTTTTAAATGAGAGACACACTGAGATACGTCGAATCAGTTTAACAGAGAATCACCTTTAATATTTATGGGCATTTTATGAGGAAAGGGGAATTAGAGCACCTGTTCACAACAGGAAAGCTTGAGGGAAAGAGAGCACCAGGTAGACCCAGGGAAATAAAATATTGGACGGACTTGCAGAGGGGCTGAGGACAAAGAGGGTGGAAGATGTGCTCGCAGTAACAAGGGATAGACGCATATGGAGGGCCATGATCGCCAACGCCATGTGGCAGGGCACTTGATGATGAGATGAGAGAGATGATGATGATGAGATGATGGATGATGATGATGATGATGATGAAAATACAATTTGGAAGGGGTGGATTCTGATAGACTAATTATAAACTAGGTACAAAAACGCCCTGGACCGTCTCCGTAACCCCAGTCCGTTGAAACTGTACACATACACTTTTTTCGCTTGTAATCTCCACGTGACTTGATTATATAGTTTAGTCAGGAAACTGAAATGTATGGTTCAGAGTAATTCTGTATCTGTTGTATGTCAAACCCGTGACGTGTGAAAACGCCCCCTTGTCAGCATTATCCAGTTTGAATGACAATAATCACATAATGAGTCATCATAATCTACTCATACTTGCTGTACTATGTAGCCACCATATCCACCTGGGGGGTAGAAATGAGATTTGCTTTCGTTGTACGAGTGCCACACGCACTATGGGACATCGTGATGTTCTTGGAGTTCTACGGCCCAGTTCCCCCCGAGGAGATGCCGAGGACTCTTCAGTATGAATAGTATCCCCACCTTCTGGAAATCCTGTGCTAGAAATTTCCTCTTTTCTCTCACTCTTTGTTTCTTCCTTATTTCTTTGCTTTGTCATTCCTTCCTATTATTTCCTGCCTTGCTGGTCCATTCACGTGTATGTGTTTGATAAAGTCTTACGTATTTTCTCTTAGGATTGATAATTGGGTACATGTGTTTAGTGCATTTTTGGCTCTAGGGAAATCAGATATGCAAAAGCAATTTCAGGTAATTTAGGCCCGTTTTTCACGTATGTTTTAATGTCCTTATTTAAATTTGTATTCAGGTTTATTTTTTAAATCCCCATGTGTGATAAATTGGATGGAGTGGTCAACACCAGGGGCATGTCCTTCGATTATATACTCGAATGCATTGATATGTGTATTTAATTTTGTTTTCAGTTTTTTCCTGTTGAAGTATTGTATATGTTTTGAAATGGTTATAGCCCTGGCATGGCTCTACGCAATCGACTGGGCTTTAAACAACAATAACAATAACAATAACGGCCCAGTTTGGGCTGTCAAGCTCCGTTTTGAGCGTTAACATGGTATTTGGACACAATGATACGTGGACACAAGTGGTACGTGGACACAATGATACGTGGACACAAGTGGTACATGAACACAACGGTACGTGAACACAATGGTACGTGGACACAATGATACGTGGACACAAGTGGTACGTGAACACAATGGTACGTGGACACAATGGTACGTGGACACAATGATACGTGGACACAATGGTACGTGGACACAAGTGGTACGTGGACACAATGGTACATGGACACAATGGTACATGGACACAATGGTACATGGACACAATGGTACATGGACACAATGGTACATGGACACAATGATACGTGGACACAATGGTACATGGACACAACGATACGTGGACACAATGGTACATGGACACAATGGTACATGGACACAACGATACGTGGACACAATGGTACATGGACACAACGATACGTGGACACAATGGTACATGGACACAATGGTACATGGACACAACGATACGTGGACACAATGGTACATGGACACAATGGTACATGGACACAACGATACGTGGACACAATGGTACATGGACACAACGATACGTGGACACAATGGTACATGGACACAATGATACATGGACACAACGATACGTGGACACAATGGTACGTGGACACAATGGTACATGGACACAATGGTACATGGACACAACGATACGTGGACACAACGATACGTGGACACAATGGTACATGGACACAACGATACGTGGACACAATGATACGTGGACACAATGGTACGTGGACACAATGGTACGTGGACACAACGATACGTGGACACAACGATACGTGGACACAACGATACGTGGACACAATGGTACGTGGACACAATGGTACATGGACACAATGGTACGTGGACACAATGGTACATGGACACAACGATACGTGGACACAATGGTACATGGACACAATGGTACATGGACACAACGATACGTGGACACAATGGTACATGGACACAACGATACGTGGACACAATGGTACATGGACACAATGGTACATGGACACAATGGTACATGGACACAACGATACGTGGACACAATGGTACGTGGACACAATGGTACATGGACACAATGGTACATGGACACAACGATACGTGGACACAACGATACGTGGACACAATGGTACATGGACATAACGATACGTGGACACAACGATACGTGGACACAACGATACGTGGACACAATGGTACATGGACACAATGATACGTGGACACAACGATACGTGGACACAATGGTACATGGACACAACGATACGTGGACACAACGATACGTGGACACAACGATACGTGGACACAATGGTACATGGACACAATGATACGTGGACACAATGATACGTGGACACAGTGGTACGTGGACACAATACGTGGACACAATGGTACATGGACACAATGGTACGTGGACATAATGGTACGTGGACATAATGGTACGTGAACATAATGGTACGATGAACAAATGGTACGTGAACATAATGGTACATGGACAAATGGTACGTGGACATAATGGTACGTGGGCATAATGGTACGTGAACATAATGGTACGTGAACATAATGGTACGTGGACATAATGGTGCATGGACATAATGGTACGTGGACATAATGGTACGTGAACATAATGGTACGTGAACATAATGGTACGTGAACATAATGGTACGTGGACACAATGGTACATGGACATAATGTTACGTGAACATAATGGTACGTGGACACAACGGTACGTGGACATAATGGTACGTGAACATAATGGTGCATGGACACAATGTTACGTGAACATAATGGTACGTGGACACAACGGTACGTGGACATAATGGTACGTGGACACAATGGTACAGGACATAATGTTACGTGAACATAATGGTGCATGGACACAATGGTACGTGGACATAATGGTACGTGAACATAATGGTACGTGAACATAATGGTACGTGAACATAATGGTACGTGGACACAATGGTACATGGACAT
>JAPXFY010000024.1:9119246-9126746 GCA_030674185.1 Monoplex corrugatus
TATCTGCAGCGATTTTTTCGGTGACACAAATTTCGTATAGGAGTGTTAATAATTGGGTACATATATTCAGTGCATTTTTGGCAATAGGAAGGTGAGATGTGCGGAAGCAATTATAGATAATTCATGCCCGTTTTTATGTTTTGGTGTCCTTGGGTATGCTTAGATTTGTATTCAGATGTGTTTTTTTTTCATCTCCTGTGTGATAAATTGGACGGAATGGTCAACGCCAGGGGCATCTCCTTAGATTCTGCGCACGAATACATTGACATGTGTTCTTTAATTTTCTTTTCCTTTTCTCCTGCCGAAGTTTTTTTATGCTTTGCAAAGCGTTATAGCCCTGGTATTGCTCTACGCCATCGGCTGGTCTTTTAAACAAAAAAGACAAATAACAAATTCTACACAGAAGTTAAGTCATTAGGTTAGTGCTGGCGGTTGCTGATGCATGATGTACTTGGATGATGTTGTTGTCAAATGGCTTGCCCTCCAATCTAACCAGTACAACGTGGTCTGATATGGCCCTGTATATCCTTTGACAGACTTGAACTTGTCATTGTCCATTTGTGATACCTACCCCTTTCCCATGTGTGTTTCCTCCAACAGAAATAATTTCATGTTTGTCCGATGTTATCATGCTTGCTCCTTTGTATCTCACCTGTCCTATTCCCAAAAGATTAATGTTCAATCTTTCCATTTCTTTCTTGACATTTTCTTGTTTTTTAACTTGTTTTTATTCATTTTCAAAAATATAGCTTTTACAAACATCTTGAAATGTACACGATGCATAATCAACAGATCTAACAAAATGTAGAAAGAAAAAAGCATTCATTGCAATATGTATATATGCATAAATACATATACATATCCGTAACACAAAAAATAAACATATATATATATAAAATACATATGTATGCAGACATACATAATTTATGCATATGCATACACACATCTGCATATACACCCATACATATACATACATTCATACATACACATACACACACATATAATATATATACACATACACGTACATACATACATACAACCAGTTTTCCCTTCTGGTGCGTTGTTCTAACATTCCATGTTGCAAATCTTTTTTTCTTTCAATCTAATAGCTGCAGCTTGATTACTGTCTTGTGTCACTTTGGAGAAGAGTAGCAGAATAATTCAGACGTTCGCCTGCCAATAATTGAACTGGAGGTTCCAGGGTTCGCTCCCCGTAGAAGCCTCGATTTTTCTCCTCAGTTTGGCCCGAAGATCGAACTGAAACATCTAGTCCTTCGGAAGGGGAAGAAAAATAAGTCGGACCCGTGTGCCTTCTGGCTGCGCACGCTAAAGATCCCACGGCAGTTGAAAATCGTGAAGAGCAGGGCATTGCCCGGCTGCCTTGGTAAAAATCATTGGGGAGACAGGTTGATTTCCCAGGTCCCACCCCTTGAAGATCAGTTCGCCTTCTTGCCTTTCTGAAATCTTGGTTAAAAAAATGTGAATATGAATATGGATGTGAAGTGAGGGAGAAGGGATGGGTGCCGCCCTCGTGGTGCTGGCCCCGGGAAAAGTTAAGGTCTCTGCCATCTCACTCCCCTACGCCCACAGGGTTATGGAACTATCTAGGTAGGACCTCAGGAAATGGCCAGCTCATGGGTTTATGTGCAGGCTTAAGGCTTGTGCTGTGATCATTCTGGATCTTCTCCATCACATGGCATCTGTGACGTTAATGCCTATGGAATTCATTCCGAGCGCGGAGACGTCATCTGAGAAATTAAAACTAAAGTAAACTTGTGTTACTTGATTAACACGGCCTTCCCTATCAGACGAAGGTGCCCCAGTGGAGCCCCTATTCATGTCGTTCACTTTTCTTTTATTCACACCTGGAGGCATGACATTCTTGGGACACTGTGGTGTATATCATGTGACGAGCCATTGAATCATCAGACACCTCCTTCTTGATTGCTGGGACTTGTACAATACGAGACAAAAGCACCACACGGCGGACTCCTTAAAGATCCTCTTCCGAGGCGTCCCTTCTGATGCAATTTTCCAGTTTTTACAAGTGATCAATAGATTTCACCTGATACGATTTTAGGTCTGAATATGTTTTTCTTTAATTGCATTTTAGACTTGTCAGGTTAACAGTGAGCATGGTTTTTAACTGTTGTCTTTTATCTTAAATTTAATCTAGTTGTCGTTTTTTTGACGTGGTGTTAGCTCTGATATGGCTCTAGTAAGCCGACTGGGCTGGGCCATAAGCAATATGAACTTGAACTTGGACTTGAACATTCTTGGGAAGATACAATGGTGTTTTCCTGTTGCCTTCCATCAGGTTTTCTTATAATGGACTCTCCGCAAGTCTTTCTCATTCCCACGATACTCACGAGGTAGTGGGGGCTGTACGCAGGCTTTATGGCGCTTCCCTTCATCGAAACGGATCCCTTTTTTTGAGTATATGAGGCATTTAATGACACATCTGTGCTTACCAGATGTACTCCTCGCTCTTCACGACCACCATCATTTGGCGACAGCTAAGCAGCTAACCACCATATCTGGAGGTCCTGCCCCTATCTATAGCCTGGATAAGCGCTGGTTTGGGTATGGTAGCCCACACTGTCACTATGGTGACCCCCAAAGCCTGTCGAATAAAAGGTCGGTTTAGTGTCTTTGTTGTCTCGTTATTTCTGTTCTTGTTTTTCGCTTTGAGCGAGCGAAATAACTCTTCTCCCTCTCTCTGTTTCTCAAGGCTGTGATTATCTATTTAAGCTGATATATGCCTTACTTTTTTAGTCGGTCGTTGACGGTCATTATTTTATCTGTCCCCTTTTATCCCTCTGTCTGTCTGTCTGTCTGTGTCTGTCTCTGTTTCTCTGTCTGTCTGACTCTGTCTCTGTTTCTCTGTCTGTCTGTCTGTCTGTATGTCTGTCTGTCTGTGTCTGTCTCTGTTTCTCTGTCTGTCTGCCTGTCTCTGTTTCTCTGTCTGTCTGCCTGTCTGTGTCTGTCTCTGTTTCTCTGTCTGTCTGACTCTGTCTCTGTTTCTCTGTCTGTCTGCCTGTCTGTGTCTGTCTCTGTTTCTCTGTCTGTCTGACTCTGTCTCTGTTTATCTGTCTGTCTGCCTGTCTGTGTCTGTCTCTGTTTCTCTGTCTGTCTGACTCTGTCTCTGTTTCTCTGTCTGTCTGCCTGTCTGTGTCTGTCTCTGTTTCTCTGTCTGTCTGCCTGTCTGTGTCTGTCTCTGTTTCTCTGTCTGTCTGACTCTGTCTCTGTTTCTCTGTCTGTCTGCCTGTCTGTGTCTGTCTCTGTTTCTCTGTCTGTCTGACTCTGTCTCTGTTTCTCTGTCTGTCTGCCTGTCTGCCTGTCTCTCTCTCTCTCTCCCTCTCTTCCCTCTCTCTCTCTCTCTGTCTCTGTCTGTCTGTCTGTCTGTCTGTCTGTCTGTCTCTAGTTATCTCTCTCACTTATCTCTGTTTCTCTGTCTCTCTCGGTCTCCTTCGTTCTGTCTGTCCCTTTTGCGTTCTTTCCCCCCCCCTCTCTCTCTCTCTTTCTCTCTCTCTCTGTCTCTCTCTCCCTCTCTCTTTCTATCTCTTTCTCTCTGTGTCTGTCTGTCTCTCTCTATAATATCTATGTATCTCTTTGAGACGGCGGCCTCTTTACATGTACATCTCAGGAGATGATAGTCTGCACCAGGAGGCGTTGTGGTCATGACGTGCACTTTCTTCTGTGGCTGTGCAAGCCGATTCTTGAGTGGCAATCTCTGTCACATCTGCCACATACAAATTGAGTCGCTGTTGTCTGGTTTCTGGAACGTTGCTTGCGAAGAGCCCTTTTCTCATCTGCGCTTTCTGCTCTCCTCTTCTCCGCATCCACAACGCCTTGCTGAACAGCTGTCCGCCACGCTGCCCTGTCTTCCGCCAGAGTCTCCCAAGAGCCTGGATCAATCCCTGAGCTTCTAAAGTCCCTTTTGCATGCGTCTACAAAGCGTAGCTGTGGGCGTCCTGGAGTTCGCTTCCGGTTTGCCAGTTCGCCGTAGAGAACGTCTTTTGGTATGCGTCCATCCTCCATTCGACGCACATGGCCAAGCCAGCGTAATCGGCGTGGGCTTAGAAGGGCAAAGATGGTCTGTAGGCCCGCACGACGGAGGACCTCTGTGCTGGTCACCTTGTCTTGCCATTGGATGCCGAGGATGCGTCGCAAGCAGCGGAGATGGAAAATGTTGAGCCTCTTTTCTTGGCTGGCGTATGTGGTCCAGGCTTCACTTGAGTAGAGAAGTGTGCTCAACACACATGCTCTGTACACCTGCATTTTGGTGTTCGCAGTGAGACTGTTGTTGGACCAGACCCGCTTGTTCAGTTTAGCCATAACAGATGAGGCCTTTGCAATTCTGGCGCTAATTTCAGCGTCCAGAGAGAGGTTGTCACTTATGGTGGACCCCAATTACTGAAATTTGTGGACAGTATTGAGGTCGTAGTCTCCAGTGTGTAGAGATGGTGGTTCTTCACGGCCTTGGCCTAAGATCTCAGTTTTCTTCAAGCTGATTGTGAGACCAAACTCTCTGCAAGCGTGGGCGAAGCGATCAACGTGCCTCTGGAGATCTTGTTCACTGTGGGAAGCCAGCGCAGCAGCATCTGCAAAGAGAGCTTCTCTGATGGTCTTTTCCACCTTGGTTTTGGAACGAAGCCTGGCAATGTTGAAGAGCTTTCCATCGGTCATTGTATGAAGATATATCCCTTCTTCAGATCTGCAGAAAGCATAGGTCAGCAACATCGAGAAGAAGATCCCGAACAGAGTTGGGGCCAAAACACATCCCTGTTTCACTCCGCTGCTGATTCTAAAAGGCTCTGATGTGGCACCATTATAGCACACAGTGCTATGCATATCCTCGTGGAAGGACTCGATGACAGCTGATAGTCTTGGGGGGCAGCCGATTTTCTTCAAAAGCTTGAAAAGACCACTCCGACTGACCAGGTCGAACGCTTTCGTGAGATCAATGAAGGCGAGGCAAAGGGGCATGTGCTGCTCACGGCACTTTTCCTGTAGTTGCCGGACAGAGAAGATCATGTCGATGGTCGATCTTCCGGCCCTGAAGCCGCACTGGGACTCAGGGTAGATGCGAGCTGCCAGCCTCTGAAGACGGGTTAAGACGACTCTGGCGAATGCTTTCCCAACAATGCTGAGGAGTGAGATTCCGCGATAATTATTACAATCACTGCGGTCGCCCTTGTTCTTATATAGAGTCACTATCCTGGCGTCTCTCATGTCTCTCGGAATGAAGCCTTCCTTCCAGCATAAGCACAAAAGTTCATGCTGCTCGTTGAGAAGAGCAGGCTTCCCGCACTTGATGACCTCTGGAGGTATCCCGTCTTCACCAGGGCTTTTCCCGTCGCCAAACCGTCAATCGCCTTGCTTAGTTCTTCAATGCTTGGCTCAGCATCCAACTCCTCCATGACAGGCAAGTCCTCAATGGCATTCAGGGCAGCATCGGTGACAGAGTTCTGCGTGGAGTACAGCTCCAGGTAGTGCTCTACCCATCTCTCCATCTGCTTTGCTGAGTCTGTGATGCTCTCTCCTGCTTTGGACTTAAGAGGAGCTGACTTGGAGGCTGCTGGACCAGTCGCTTATTTGATGCCAGCGTACATGCTGCCAGTGTTGCCTGAATCTGCTGACTGCTGAATACTTGAGCTTCACTGTAGCCAATAGTCGTTGGCGCATCGCCGAGCAATTTGTTGGGCCTTGCTGCGGGCAGCTCTGTAAGCATCACGAGTAGTTTGGATATTGTTGTTTTTATACGCAAGTAAAGCCTTGCGTTTCGCTTCCACCTACTGGTTCCATTTCCTGCCAGTTTGCCTCAAACCAGTCGGGATTCTTTCGTTCTTTTTTCCCAAATATACTCAGGGCGGACTGATAGATTGTGTCCTTTACGTGATTCCACTTTTCCTCAGCGTTTTGGATCTCAGAGCCACTCTTGGCGCTTCATTCAGGGTTTCTACAAACTCCCCGGCCTTGGTTGGATCGGACGTGCGACAGGCATCAATCCTTGGGCGACCTTTCTTCTTTGAGTGGTGCAGTCTTCTGGGTAGAAGCTTGATCTTGCTGCGTACCAGGGTGTGGTCTGTGTCGCAATCAGCGCTGTGGAAACTCCTCGTGTTGAGGACGTTGTTAAGGTCCGACCTCCTTGTTAAGATGAGGTCGAGCTGATGCCAGTGGTGGGATCTGGGGTGGCGCCATGACACCTTGTGCTTCTCTTTATTGTTGAAGAAGGTGTTGGTGATGGCCAGCTTGTGGTAAGAGCAAAGTTCCAGGAGTCTTTGACCGTTCTCATTTTGCTTCCCAGCACCATGATGTCCAATGCTGGTTGGCCAGGCCTCAAAATCAGCACCTACGCGTGCGTTCAGGTCTCCCAATATGAAGAGACCTTCCTTGCTGGGAACTCCTCTGACAACAGCATCCAGGACCTCATAGAACTGGTCCTTGACGTCGGGTGAGGAGCTTAATGTTGGGGCATAGGCACAGATGAAGTTGACTGTGCCTGAACTGGTCGTCATTTTTAAAGTGAACAGTCTCTCCGTACCTCCCGTGGGGAGCTCTACGGTTGCTAGGAGAGAGTTCTTTACAGCGAAGCCCACACCATGAATACGTGGCTCTCTGGGTTCTTCCCCTGCCAGTAGAACGTGTCTTTCTTTATATATATATATACATATATCTATATACATATATCTGTCTACCTATCTATCTAATCAATCTATCTAATCTATCTAATCTCTCTATCCAATATATCGAATCGAATCTATTAAAATATCTAATCTATATGTATATATACATAACAGACCAAAAACAGCAGTTTCATGTATTCCTCGACTTTTCTACACCAATAGACCTACATATCTGGATAATGATCATGAGTTTCACATACATTTTAATGTTAGACTGATTGATCAATGAAGCCAATCCCTGAATTCCTTGGCCTGCTTGACTGTGGACAGTATTTCGATCACGAGCGTGGACTGCAGCCCAGCTGAGTGGACTCAAAGGCTGGGAGATGTGGGTTACCCCTGGGTGGGGAAAGGCTATGGGAGTAAACCTAGACAGAAAATCCTGCAGTCGCATACTGCATACAGGCATTGCCACAGAGCACTGCTTTTTCGCATTGTCACTGTTATCTTCATTTGGACAAAATAAAAATAAAAACTGTCAAAACATATTAATCTATTCTAAGTGGTCCTTCTTTCCAAATTTCTATCTTAATCCTTCCCCCTTCCCCAGTCTCAGATGCACATCAGAAATAGCCAGCAGAATCGGCCAACCCAAAACAGCATTCAAGAAGATGACAAGCATTCTTACCAACAAATGCCTGTCAATTAACATCCGGAAGAGAGTTTTTGAATGTTACATAGAGCCATACTGTTGTACGGATGTGAGGCGTGGACAGTCAACAAACAAAGCCAGAACAAGATTGAGGCAGCCGAGATGTGGTTTCTGAGAAGAATGTTGAGAGTTCCATGGACAGCAAAGAAAACAAACGAA
>JAPXFY010000024.1:9131746-9141746 GCA_030674185.1 Monoplex corrugatus
TTCCTGTGGCTGCAACAGGCTAACGATCTCGCTACATACAACAAAAGAGTTGTCCCCAGTAAAATTTCTGTGCAGCAATCCATTGTGTTATGGAAACACGCACACACTCAAACACACACACACGCACACACAAACACACACACGCGCGCACGCACGGAAGCACACACACACACACACACTCACACTCACACTCACACAGTCCTCTCTCTCTCTCTCTCCTCTCTCTCTCTCTCTCTCTCGCTCTCGCTCTCTCTCTCTCTCTGCTGTTTCTTTTTTTTTTTCAATTGCATTTTAGACTTGCAAGGTTAACGGTGAGCATGGTTTCAACTGTTGTCTTTTATCATAACCGGGTTGTCGTTTTTGACGAGGTGGTAGCCCTGATATGGCTCTAGTAGTCGGCTGGGCTATATGCAATATGATCTTGAACTTGTCTCTGTCCGTCTGTCTGTCTGTCTGCTGTCTGTCTAACTGTCTGTCTGTCTGTCTGTGTCTCTGTCTGTCTGTCTATCTATCTGTCTATCTATCTGTCTGTCTGTCTGTCTATCTGTCTTTCTGTCTCTGTCTCTGTCTCTGTCTCTGTTTCTCTCTCTCTCTCTGTCTCTCTCTGTCTCTCTTTCTCTCTCTTTCTCTCTGTCTGTCTGTCTGTCTCTCTCTCTCTCTCTCTCTCTCTCTCTTTCATCATCATCATCTTCTTCTTCTTCTTCTTCTTCTTCTTCTTCTTCTTTCTTTCTATCTTTCTTTCTTTCTTTCTTTCTTTCTTTCTCTCTCTCTTCTCTCTGGGGGGAGAGGGGATGATATTGGAGGGTGGTTATGGGAAGTTCTGGTGTGGCGAGTAGGGACTGGAGGTATGTTTTTCAGTGCATAGTCATTGGTTTCACCCTCTGGAAATCTGTGCTGCAATATTTTTATAATTTTTCTATCATCGTTCCGTACTTGAAGTATATAATTATGTTCAACATGAGCGTACCTTCGTGTCTGTTCTACCGAAACCATTGTCGTGTATGTATGTACACATTATAATAAAAGAAAAGACAGCGTGCCAACGGATCGTTCAGACCACAGCTAGTTAATGCTGACGTTTAGCTCTTCTCGTCCCTGAAAGGCTTGGAAAGAGAGAGACTGAAAAGGACAAGGCTTTCATGTAGATTTTATGGTTGGCTGCATACGATTGACTGGAAGAAAATGTATGCAGAAATAAGTTTAAAGGAACTGACTTTCATGCCCTGAACTGAACCATTTGTCGTTTTGTTTCTTTCTTCGTTTCCTTCCTTCCTTCCTACTTTCCTTTTTTTTAATTTTACTTTTTTTTTTTGGCCTAGCTAAAACAGCATTCAAGAAGATGAAAAGCATTCTTACCAACAAATGCCTATCAATTAACATCAGGAAGAGAGTTCTTGAATGTTACATAGAACCGATGATGTTATACAGTTGTGAGGCGTCACTAAGCCAAGCCAGAACAAGATTGAGGCAGCCGAGATGTGGTTTCTAAGAAGAATGTTGAGCGTTCTATGGACAGCAAAGAAAACGAACGAGACAGTCTTGATGGAGGCAGACACAAGAAGATCATTGATAAGGAAGATTTGGAAAAGACAGGCAACATTTGTAAGCCAATTTAAATTAGAGTACCTGGTCACAACAGGAAAGTTGGAGGGAAAGAGAGCACCAGGTAGACCCAGGGAGAAAATATTGGACGGACTTGCAGGGTGGCTGAGGACAGAGAGGGGTGGAAGATGTGCTTGCGGCAACAAGGGACAGATACATATGGAGGGTCATGATCGCCAACACCATGCGGCAGGACACTTGATGATGATGATGATGATGATGATGATGATGATGATGATGATGATGATGATGATGATGATGATGATGATGATGATGATAGATGATGATGAACTTTTTTGTCAGTCTTCTTTATGACTAAACCGAAAGTTCGGACGACTTTTACCACACGATCAATCCAACTTGTCTAACGTAAGACTTACATTTTGTCTGACATGGGGCTATATAGCCTAAGCAGTCGTCTTAAATGGTACTTTAAATGCTGAACCCAAATGAAATTTTAGTACCTCTATAACATGTATTTTTCAATACCCATCTCTTTTAGAAATCTACGTACCCAATTCACATAACTTTTTAAGTACCAGTCTAACATGAAATTATACGTGCCGATCTCACATGAAGCTTTAGGTACATGTTTCACATGGCGCTGTGGGTACTTTCTGATGTGGAACTTTAGGTAATCATCTAATGTGGGACCACATGTCATTTACATGTAACCAAGATTATTCCAGAAATAGGCTGATAGGCTGATACAATACCAGTATATAATATAGACTAGTTCAAACATAGGCTAGGTAGGACCTCAGGACCTGGCCAGCTCATGGGTTTATGTGCAGGCTTAAGGCTTGTGCCATGATCACCATACACATGGCACCTGTGACGTTTGTGCATATGGAATTCGTTCCGAGCGCGGAGACGTCGTCTTGAGAAATTGAAACTGAATACAGGACCTTAGGGGCCAAACACAAATGGACCTTTAGCTACCGGACTGATATGGAAATCTAAGTACCCTACTTTCCCCCCAATGGGATGCCAGGGGCTCTTTCAGTAGAAATAGTATCCCCACTTTCTGGAAATTCTGCGCTAGAAATTTCCTCTTTTTGCTCACTCTCTGTTTCTGCCTTGTTCCTTTGCTTTTTGTCATTTCTTCCTATCATTTTCTGTCTTGCTGGTACACTCACCTATATTTTTTTCGATAAAGTCTTACGTACTTTGTGTTAGGATTGATGATTGGGTACATGTATTAAGTGCATTTTTGGCTCTGGGGAAATAATGAGATATGTGGAAGCATATGTAGGTAATTTATGCCCGTTTTTATGTACAGTTTGGTGTCTTTAGCTATGCTTACATTTGTATTGAGGTGTGTTTTTTAAATCCCCTGTGCGATAAATTGAACAGAGTGGTCAATGCCAGTGGTTTGTCCTTAGATTATATGCACGAATGCATTGATATGTGTATACAATTTTCTTTTCTTTTCCCCTGTTGAAGTTTTGAGTGTTTTGAAGCGGTTATAACCCTGCTATGGCTCTATGCAGTCGGCTGGGCTTTAAACAACAACAGCAATAACATTAAGTACCTTACCTACATAGAACTTTAGGTCCCCGACTCACTCGGAACCTTGATTACCCATCTAACATGAAAGTCTGATATGACATTGACACTTTAGGTATCCATCTCACATGACACATTACGAACCCATCTAACGTGGATAAGTAAGTATCCATCCCACTGAAACGTTAGGTACCCATCCCAATAATATTTTAGGTACCCATCTCACCTGAAAACTTAGGCAAGATTTCATTTGTAACTGTAGGTACCCGTCTCATATGAAACTTTTGGTATCCATGTCACATGGCATTTCAGATACCCATTTGCTCTGAAAATCTCGGTAACATCTCATTTGGAACTTCAGATACCCATATTGCTTGAAAACGAAGGTACCCATCTCACTTGAAACTTTGAGTATCCACCTCACCTGAAGCGTTATGTACTACTCACTTGATACTGTAGGTGACCAGTTCATTTGGAAGTCTAGATAGTCATCTCACTTGAAAATTCAAGCACCGATCTCATTTGGAACTTTAGGTACCCATCTCATATGAAATTTTAGACACACTTCATTAAAAACGTTTGGTACATATCTCACTTAGAATTGTAGGTACCATATCGTTTGAGACTTCAGGTACCCATCTCTCATGAAACTTTAGACACACATCATTAAAAACGTTTGGTACATATCTCACTTAGAATTGTAGGTACCATATCGTTTGAGACTTCAGGTACCCATCTCTCATGAAACTTTAGGTAACCATCTCTAGTGAAACTTTAGATACTCATCTCTTTTGAAATTTTAGCTACACATCTCAGTCATCTGACTTGAAACGTTAAATGCCTATTTATTTGATCTTTATGTACGCATCTCGCATGGAACTTTAAATTCTTATCTCACATGAAACTTTAGATACCCAGTCCACATGAATCGTGAGACACCTATCTCACGTCAAACTTTAGGTACTCACCTCACGTGGAATTGTATGTGCTCTAATTGACACGAAATTGTAGGTACCCATCTCACGGGAAATTTTAGATACCCGTCTGAGATGGACCTTTAAAAGCTATCTTACAGAGATCTTTATAAACCCATCTGATTTGGAATTTAAGGTCCAAAATGACCAGGAAATTTAGGTACCCATCAGACAAGGAAATTTTGTTACTCATTCAATGTGAAACGTTAGGTACCCATTTAATATGGAACTTCAGGAAGTCATTAGATATGAAAATTCAGATATCCGTCTGATCAGGAACAGCAACCCTCTGACTTAAAAATGTAGGTACCATTTGACGTGGAACATCAGGAACGCATCTGACATAAAAACTTTAGATACCTGTCTCACATAAAATTTGAGGTACCCATCTATCAAAAGGTAGGAACCCATCTGGCCCGACGGGCTAGGAAAAAAAATTGCATAAAGCTGTAGGTACTCGTCTCTCTTAAAATTTCAGATGGCCATCTCATATAAAACTTTAGTTACCCAGTTCACTTGAATCTTTAGGTATCCATCTCACATGACACATTAGATGTCCGTATCACTTGAAAGTTACTTATCTCAAATCCCATTTTACATATCCATCTCACATGACACATTAGATATCCGTATCACTTGAAAGTTACTTACCTATCTCACATACCATTTTACATATCCATTTCACACGACATATCAGATATCCTTATCACTTGAATGTTACTTACCTATCTCACATACCATTTTACATATCCATTTCACACGACATATCAGATATCCTTATCACTTGAATGTTACTTACCTATCTCACATACCATTTTACATATCCATCTCATATGACACATTAGATATCCGTATCACTTGAAAGTTACTTATCTCAAATCCCATTTTACATATCCATCTCACATGACACATTAGATATCTATATCACTTGAATATCCATCTCACATAACACATTAGATATCCATATCACTCGAATGTTACTTACCTATATCAAAATCCATTTTATATATCCATTTCACATGAGACTTTAGGCACCTGCACCCATCTCACATGGCACTTTAAGCACCCATCTCACATGGCACTTTAGATACTTATCTCACGTGAGATATTAAGGTATCCAGCCCACATGAGACTTTAAGCACCCATCTCAACTGCCACCTGAGCACCCATCTCAAAACGCCCTTTGAGCTCCCATACCTCACATGGCACTTTAAGCACCCATCTCACATGGCACTTTAAGCACCCATACCTCACATGGCACTTTAAGCACCCATCTCAAAATGACACTTTAAGCACCCATCTCAAATGACACTTTAAGAACACATCTCAACTGCCACCTGAGCACCCATCTCAAAACGCCCTTTGAGCTCCCATACCTCACATGGCACTTTAAGCACCCATCTCACATGGCACTTTAAGCACCCATACATCACATGGCACTTTAAGCACCCATCTCACTTGACACTTTAAGCACCCATCTCAAATGACACTTTAAGCACCCATCTCACTTGACACTTTAAGCACCCATCTCACTTGACACTTTAAGCACCCATCTCAAATGACACTTTAAGCACCCATCTCACTTGACACTTTAAGCATCCATCTCACTTGACACTTTAAGCACCCATCTCAAATGACACTTTAAGCACCCATCTCACTTGACACTTTAAGCACCCATCTCACTTGACACTTTAAGCACCCATCTCAAATGACACTTTAAGCACCCATCTCACTTGACACTTTAAGCACCCATCTCACTTGACACTTTAAGCACCCATCTCAAATGACACTTTAAGAACCCATCTCAAATGACACTTTAAGAACCCATCTCAAAAGACACTTTAAGCACCCATCTCACTTGACACTTTAAGCACCCATCTCAAATGACACTTTAAGAACCCATCTCAAATGACACTTTAAGAACCCATCTCAAAAGACACTTTAAGCACCCATCTCACGTGTCACCATAAGCACCCATCTCAAATGACACTTTAAGAACCCATCTCAAATGACACTTTAAGCACCCATCTCAAATGACACTTTAACAACCCATCTCACTTGACACTTTAAGCACCCATCTCACTTGACACTTTAAGAACCCATCTCAAATGACACTTTAAGCACCCATCTCACTTGACACTTTAAGCACCCATCTCACTTGACACTTTAAGCACCCATCTCACTTGACACTTTAAGAACCCATCTCACTTGAAACCGTAAGCACCAATCTCACTTGACACTTTAAGCACCCATCTCAAAAGACACTTTAAGCACCCATCTCAAAAGACACTTTAAGCACCCATCTCAAAAGACACTTTAAGAACCCACCTCACTTGACACTTTAAGCACCCATCTCAAATGACACTTTAAGTACCCATCTCACTTGACACTTTAAGCACCCATCTCAAATGACACTTTAAGAACCCATCTCACTTGACACTTTAAGCACCCATCTCACTTGACACTTTAAGAACCCATCTCAAATGACACTTTAAGAACCCATCTCAAATGACACTTTAAGAACCCATCTCAAAAGACACTTTAAGCACCCATCTCACGTGTCACCGTAAGCACCCATCTCACTTGACACTTTAAGAACCCATCTCACGTGTCACCGTAAGCACCCATCTCAAATGACACTTTAAGCACCCATCTCATGTGTCACCGTAAGCACCCATCTCAAAAGACACTTTAAGCACCCATCTCACGTGTCACCATAAGAACTCATCTCAAAAGACACTTTAAGAACCCATCTCACGTGTCACCATAAGAACCCATCTCAAAAGACACTTTAAGAACTCATCTCAAAAGACACTTTAAGCACCCATCTCAAAAGACACTTTAAGCACCCATCTCAAAAGACACTTTAAGAACCCATCTCAAAAGACACTTTAAGAACCCATCTCAAAAGACACTTTAAGCATCCATCTCAAATGACACTTTAAGAACCCATCTCACGTGTCACCATAAGCACCCATCTCAAATGACACTTTAAGAACCCATCTCACGTGTCACCATAAGAACCCATCTCACGTGTCACCATAAGCACCCATCTCAAATGACACTTTAAGAACCCATCTCAAATGACACTTTAAGCACCCATCTCAAATGACACTTTAAGAACCCATCTCAAATGACACTTTAAGAACCCATCTCAAATGACACTTTAAGAACCATCTCAAATGACACTTTAAGCACCCCTCTCACTTGACACTTTAAGAACCCATCTCACATGTCACCATAAGCACCCATTCTCAAATGACACTTTAAGAACCCATCTCAAATGACACTTTAAGAACCCATCTCAAAAGACACTTTAAGCACCCCTCTCACTTGACACTTTAAGAACCCATCTCACGTGTCACCATAAGAACCCATCTCAAAAGACACTTTAAGCACCCATCTCAAATGACACTTTAATAACCCATCTCACGTGTCACCATGAGCACCCATCTCAAATGACACTTTAAGAACCCATCTCACGTGTCACCATAAGAACCCATCTCACGTGTCACCATAAGCACCCATCTCAAATGACACTTTAAGCACCCATCTCAAATGACACTTTAAGAACCCATCTCAAATGACACTTTAAGAACCCATCTCAAAAGACACTTTAAGCACCCATCTCACGTGTCACCATAAGCACCCATCTCAAATGACACTTTAAGAACCCATCTCAAATGACACTTTAAGCACCCATCTCAAATGACACTTTAACACCCATCTCACTTGACACTTTAAGCACCCATCTCACTTGACACTTTAAGAACCCATCTCAAATGACACTTTAAGCACCCATCTCAAATGACACTTTAAGCACCCATCTCACTTGACACTTTAAGCACCATCTCACTTGACACTTTAAGAACCCATCTCACTTGAAACCGTAAGCACCAATCTCACTTGACACTTTAAGCACCCATCTCAAAAGACACTTTAAGCACCCATCTCAAAAGACACTTTAAGCACCCATCTCAAAAGACACTTTAAGAACCCACCTCACTTGACACTTTAAGCACCCATCTCAAATGACACTTTAAGTACCCATCTCACTTGACACTTTTAGCACCCATCTCAAATGACACTTTAAGAACCCATCTCACTTGACACTTTAAGCACCCATCTCACTTGACACTTTAAGAACCCATCTCAAATGACACTTTAAGAACCCATCTCAAATGACACTTTAAGAACCCATCTCAAAAGACACTTTAAGCACCCATCTCACGTGTCACCGTAAGCACCCATCTCACTTGACACTTTAAGAACCCATCTCACGTGTCACCGTAAGCACCCATCTCAAATGACACTTTAAGCACCCATCTCATGTGTCACCGTAAGCACCCATCTCAAAAGACACTTTAAGCACCCATCTCACGTGTCACCATAAGAACTCATCTCAAAAGACACTTTAAAACCCATCTCACGTGTCACCATAAGAACCCATCTCAAAAGACACTTTAAGAACTCATCTCAAAAGACACTTTAAGCACCCATCTCAAAAGACACTTTAAGCACCCATCTCAAAAGACACTTTAAGAACCCATCTCAAAAGACACTTTAAGAACCCATCTCAAAAGACACTTTAAGCATCCATCTCAAATGACACTTTAAGAACCCATCTCACGTGTCACCATAAGCACCCATCTCAAATGACACTTTAAGAACCCATCTCACGTGTCACCATAAGAACCCATCTCACGTGTCACCATAAGCACCCATCTCAAATGACACTTTAAGAACCCATCTCAAATGACACTTTAAGCACCCATCTCAAATGACACTTTAAGAACCCATCTCAAATGACACTTTAAGAACCCATCTCAAATGACACTTTAAGAACCATCTCAAATGACACTTTAAGCACCCCTCTCACTTGACACTTTAAGAACCCATCTCACATGTCACCATAAGCACCCATCTCAAATGACACTTTAAGAACCCATCTCAAATGACACTTTAAGAACCCATCTCAAAAGACACTTTAAGCACCCCTCTCACTTGACACTTTAAGAACCCATCTCACGTGTCACCATAAGAACCCATCTCAAAAGACACTTTAAGCACCCATCTCAAATGACACTTTAATAACCCATCTCACGTGTCACCATGAGCACCCATCTCAAATGACACTTTAAGAACCCATCTCACGTGTCACCATAAGAACCCATCTCACGTGTCACCATAAGCACCCATCTCAAATGACACTTTAAGAACCCATCTCAAATGACACTTTAAGAACCCATCTCAAATGACACTTTAATAACCCATCTCACGTGTCACCATAAGCACCCATCTCAAATGACACTTTAAGAACCCATCTCACGTGTCACCATAAGAACCATCTCACGTGTCACCATAAGCACCCATCTCAAATGACACTTTAAGAACTCATCTAAAATGACACTTTAAGCACCCATCTCACGTGTCACCGTAAGCACCCATCTCAAATGACACTTTAAGAACCCATCTCAAATGACACTTTAAGCACCCATCTCACGTGTCACCGTAAGCACCCATCTCAAATGACACTTTAAGAACCCATCTCACGTGTCACTATAAGCACACATCTCAAATGACACTTTAAGCACCCATCTCACGTGTCACCGTAAGCACCCATCTCAAATGACACTTTAAGCACCCATCTCAAATGACACTTTAAGCACCCATCTCAAAAGACACTTTAAGCACCCATCTCAAAAGACACTTTAAGCACCCATCTCCCGTGTCACCATAAGCACCCATCTCAAATGACATTTTTAGAACCCATCTCAAAAGACACTTTAAGCATCCATCTCACGTGTCACCATAAGCACCCATCTCAAAAGACACTTTAAGCACCCATCTCACGTGTCACCATAAGCACCCATCTCAAAAGACACTTTAAGAAACCCATCTCAAAAGACACTTTA
>JAPXFY010000024.1:9146746-9156746 GCA_030674185.1 Monoplex corrugatus
TTTGCTTGTTTGTTTGTTTGTTTGCTTGTTTGTTTTTTTGTTTGTTTGTTTGTTTGTTTGCTTGTTTGTTTGTTTGTTTGTTTGTTGTTGTTTGTTTGTTTGTTTGTTTGTTTGTTTTGTTTGTTTGTTTGTTTGTTTGTTTGCTTGTTTGTTGTTTGTTTGTTTGTTCCCCTTGTTCCTTTGTTTTCTATCATCTCTTGCTATCATTTTCTGTCTCGCTGGTCCATTCACCTGGATATGTTCAATAAAGCTTTCCATACTTTCTGTTAAGATTGCTAACGAGATACATGTATCAGAGCATCTGTACGAATAAGAATAAGAAAGCGTAGTGTATGCAAGCAGTTTCAAATAATTTGGACCTGTTTTTACATACGTATATGTTTGTATTCAGATTTGCTTTTTCTTAATCCCGCTAGTGATCTATCGGGCGGAATGGTCAGCGCATGGGGGTATATACTTAGATTATGTGCGGGAATACCTTAATATGCGTTCTTTTTCAGATGTTCCCTTTTTGATATTTTGCTTGTTTGTTTTGTTTGTTTGTTTGTTTGTTTGTTTGTTTGTTTGTTTGTTTGTTTCGACGAGCTGCTGTGTACATTTTGTGGTTATAATAGTCCTGATATTGTTCTGCACAATAGGCTGGGCTTTTACGAGAACAGCAACAAGATATAATAAACATGATAATTACAACAACAACAACAATAATAGTAATGATAATAGTAATAATAACAATCATAATAATAAATTAATAAACTAATAATAATAACAATAATAGTAATGATCATGATGATCATGATAATAATGATAATATAAAAAAATAGTAATAATGATAACGTCAACAAAAATAATAATGATAGTGATAATACTCATCATCAGCAGCAGGTGCCTTGCCGCATGGAATTGGCGATCATGGACTTCCATCTGTCTCTATCTCTCGTTGCCCCTAGCATCTCCCCCCACCCTCCTCGTCTCCAGCCACTCTGCAAGTCCGTCCAGCATTTTCTCCCTGGGTCTACCTGGTGCCCTCTTTCCCTCCAGCTTTCCCGTTGTGACCAGGTGCTCCAAATCCTCCTTCCTCATAAAATGGCCTATAAATGTTGCCTGTCATTTTCCTTACCTTCCTTATGAGTGATCTACTTGTGTCTGCCTCCATCAAGACTGTCTCGTTTGTTTTCTTTGTTTTCCATGGAACTCTCAACATTCTTCTTAGAAACCACATCTTGTTCTGGTTTTGCTTGTTGACTGTCCACGCCTCACATCCGTACAACAGTATTGGTTCTATATAACATTCAAGAACTCTCTTTCTGATGTTAATTGATAGGCATTTGTTGGTAAGAATGCTTGTCATCTTCTTGAATGCTGTTTTGGCTTGGCCGATTCTGCCGGCTATTTCCGATGTGCATCTGCTGTCTGATGAAATGATCGTTCCCAGGTATTTAAATTTATCAACCTGTGTCAAGGTTGTGCCATTTGCTGTTATTTTGCAGGAGGGGATTTCATGTTTTTTACTGATCACCATGACTTCAGTCTTCCTGCTGTTTAGTTCCAGCCCCTTACCTTTGCTTTTTATTTCTAGTATATTCACAAGGTTTGTAGGTCCCTTTCATTTTCTGCAATTAGCACGGTGTCATCTGCGTACCGAATGTTGTTTATCATTTTCCCTCCAACCTTTAATCCAGGGTCTTCTCCTAGGTTTGTCATGATGTTTTCGCTGTAAAGCGAAAACAGATCTGGTGACAAAACACAACCCTGTCTGACTCCTCTTTTGATGTTTTGGAAAGAGCTTATATTGTTTTCTATTCTCATTGCAGTTACAATAATAATAATGATAATGATAATAATAGTAATAATAATAAACAAATAATGGTGAGTCTCTTTGTTTCGTTTGTTTCGTCTCTTTTCTGGAATTTCTTTGATCTCCTATTCTTTACACCGCACGAAAGGCCATAGATTCTGGGAGACTAACAGCAACACTACGCTACGGTACGGTACACACACACTCAGCTCTTTCACATACCACCATCACGCCTGACCGCAGAAGTAATCAGTTCTCTCCACCGCTTGGGACTTGGTGTTGGGTTACCCTGTGAACGATACAAATAAAACAGAAAAAGAAAACGCCCTCACCCAACATCTTCTACATGTAACACGAGAAATGTCGCAGTGGGTTCCCCTCCCCCCCCCCTCCCTTAGTGTCAAAATACCATCTGGATCTCCTGTTCTGGCATCCTCCATACGCCCCCTCCCCCCCCCCCCCTGCCTCACAACTTACTGTTACCTTCTTCTTCTCTGTCTTCTTCGAACTTCACAGTCTGTTTATTCAATGATCAGTCTGTGTGCCATGATCAAAAAACTGATTCTAATTTGATTTTTTTTTATTTGGTTTTGTTTTGAAAAGAAACTTGATTTGATTTTACTGACAGAGACTTGGCTGAAACCGAGAGGTCATGAGCCAAAAATTTAACCTTTTGAGTCCCGCACCCTATACACCAACTGCAAAAACATAACCCTGTGACTTCCTCACCCTATCCACCAGCTTCCTGTAGGAAGCTGGTGGATAGGGTGAGGAAGTCACAGGGTTATTTTTGCTTAGCTAGCATGGATGATAGAAAAAATAACAGTCCTCCTAAATGAAATTTATGACACTGGAAAAATCCCCAAAGATATGTCAAAATCAATTTTCATTGCACTTCCAAAGAAGACAGGGGCTATAGAATGCGAACTCCATCGCACAATCAGTTTGATGAGTCATGTAACAAAAATCCTGTTAAGAATAATCATGATGATGACAAGGAATAGAATCAAAAGAGAAATAGCAGAAGAACAGTGTGGATTTGTGGAAGGGAAAGGAACTATTAATGCCATATACATCCTAAGAACTATCATAGAGAGGTCAGTTGGGATGAATAAGGATTTGTATTTATGCTTTGTTGACTATACCAAGGCTTTCGATCGGGTACGACATGAAGAATTGATCAACCAACTAGAAAGACTCAATGTCGATGGAAAAGATCTACGAATAATCAGGAATATGTACTGGAAACAAACAGCTGCAATGAGAATAGAAAACAATATAAGCTCTTTTCAAAACATCAAAAGAGGAGTCAGACAGGGTTGTGTTTTGTCACCAGATCTGTTTTCACTATATAGCGAAAACATCATGAGATGAAGAAGACCCTGGATTAAAGGTTGGAGTGAAAATGATAAACCAACATTCGGTACGCAGATGACACCGTGCTAATTGCAGAAAATGAAAGGGACCTACAAAACCTTGTGAATATACTAGAAACAGAAAGCAAAGGTAAGGGGTTGAAACTAAACAGAAGGAAGACTGAAGTCATGGTGATCAGTAAAATACATGAAATCCCCTCATGCAAAATAAAAACAAATAGCACAACCTTGACACAGGTTAATAAGTTCAAATACCTGGGAACGGTCATTTCATCAGACGGCAGATGCACATCGGAAATAGCTTGCAGAATCGGCCAAGCCAAAACAGCATTCAAGAAGATGATAAGCATTCTTACCAACAAATGCCTATCAATTAACATCAGAAAGAGAGTCCTTGAATATTATATAGAACCAATACTGTTGTACGGATGCGAGGCGTGGACAGTCAGCAAGCAAAGCCAGAGCAGGATCGAGGCAGCCGAGATGTGGTTTCTAAGAAGAATGTTGAGAGTTCCATGGACAGCAAAGAAAACAAACGAGACAGTCTTGATGGAGGCAGACACAAATAGATCACTCATAAGGAAGATTAGGTAAAGACAAGCAACATGTATAGGCCATTTTATGAGGAAGGGGGATTTGGAGCACCTGGTCACAACGGGAAAATTGGAGAGAAAGAGAGCACCAGGGAGACCCAGGGAGAGAATGCTGGACGGACTTGCAGTGTGGCTGGGGATGAAGAGGGTGGGGGAGATGCTGGGGGCAACGAGAGATAGAGATGGTTGGAAGTCCATGGTCGCCAACGCCATGTGGCAGGGCACCTGATGATGATGATGATGAGCATGGATGACAATGCAGGATGCTAACAGACAGGGTGCGGGAGAAAAAGGGTTAAATTAAACAACTATCATTTCCAGTTTACAAAGTCTGTTCCTTCTCTCCCTACCTGCAGAGGTGGCGTTGCTGTTGTACAGAAAGATATATCTGATCCCCTGTCTCTCCTTCTTTCGCTCTTTTCCCCTTTCTACTGTTTCATTCGAATCCGCTGAAGTCGTTCTTAGTATCATCATCATCATCATCACCAGGTGCCCTGCCGCGTGGCGTTGGCGATCATGGACTTCCATCTGTCTCTATCTCTCGTTGCCCCCAGCATCTTCTCCACCCTCCTCGTCCTCAGCCACTCTGCAAGTCCGTGCAGCATTTTCTCCCTGGGTCTACTTGGTGCTCTCTTTCCCTCAAGCTTTCCTGTTGTGACCAGGTGCTCCAAATCCCCCTTCCTCATAAAATGGCCTATAAATATTGCCTGTCTTTTCCTAATCTTCCTTATGAGTGGTCTGCCTCCATCAAGACTGTCTCGTTTGTTTTCTTTGCTGTCCATGGAACTCTCAACATTCTTCTTAGAAACCACATCTCGGCTGCCTCAATCTTGTTCTGGTTTTGCTTGTTGACTGTCCACACCTCACATCCATTAAACAGTATTGGTTCTATATAACATTCAAGAACTCTCTTCCTGATGTTAATTGATAGGCATTTGTTGGTAAGAATGCTTGTCATCTTCTTGAATGCTGTTTTGGCTTGGCCGATTCTGCTGGCTATTTCTGATGTGCATCTGCCGTCTGATGAAATGATCGTTCCCAGGTATTTGAATTAATCAACCTGTGTCAAGGTTGTGCCATTTGCTGATATTTTGCATGAGGGGATTTCATGTTTTTATGTTTGTATATCTGGGACAAACTGTAATTTTCTCTTGTATTAAGTGTCCTGCTCCCAGCCGTTCGAACAAACTCTCTCCTTCCATTGAAGGTAAAACAAAGTATGACCACTGGATTCTTGCCTTGGTGAGAGTGCATCTGAGGTATGAAATGCCGACGCTTTACTGAATGGTGGGCAGCGTCCGTAATCTGGCGAAGGCGGCACTGAAGAAAGTGGAATCGAGAGGCATTGTAGATCTTTTACAAACAAGGGAGTTTTTCATGTTTTGTGTTCTGTTCTTCCATGTTTCTTGACGAAGTTGAGTCTCTCCTTGATTACTACACTCTGAAATCAGGAAAATGTGTTTTTCTTCACGATCATCATCATTATCATCATCATCATAGGTGCCCTGCCGCATGGCGTTGGCGACCATGGACTTCCAACCATCTCTATCTCTCGTTGCCCCCAGCATCTCCCCCACCCTCCTCATCCCCAGCCACTCTGCAAGTCCGTCCAGCATATTCTCCCTGGGTCTACCTGGTGCTCTCTTTCCCTCCAGCTTCCCCGTTGTGACCAGGTGCTCCAAAAACCCCTTCCTCATAAAATGGCCTATAAATGTTGCTTGTCTTTCCTAATCTTCCTTATGAGTGATCAACTTGTGTCTGCCTCCATCAAGACTGTCTCGTTTGTTTTCTTTGCTGTCCATGGAACTCTCAACATTCTTCTAGAAACCACATCTCGGCTGCCTCGATCCTGCTCTGGCCTTGCCCGCTGACCGTCCACGCCTCGCATCCGTACAACAGTATTGGTTCTATATCACATTTAAGGAATCTCTTTCTGATGTTAATGATAGGCATTTGTTGGTAAGAATGCTTGTCATCTTCTTGAATGCTGTTTTGGCTTGGCCGATTCTGCCAGCTATTTCCGATGTGTATCTGCCGTCTGATGAAATGACCGTTCCCAGGTATTTGAACTTATTAACCTGTGTCAAGGTTGTGCCATTTGCTGTTATTTTGCAGGAGGGGATTTCATGTTTTTTACTGATCACCATGACTTCAGTCTTCCTGCTGTTTAGTTCCAACCCCTTACCTTTGTTTCTATTTCTAGTATATTCACAAGGTTTTGTAGGTCCCTTTCATTTTCTGCAATTAGCACGGTGTCATCTGCGTACCGAATGTTGTTTATCATTTTCCCTCCAACCTTTAATCCAGGGTCTTCTTCTAGGTTTCTCATGATGTTTTCGCTATATAGTGAAAACAGATCTGGTGACAAAACACAACCCTGTCTGACTCCTCTTTTGATGTTTTGAAAAGAGCTTATATTGTTTCCTATTCTCATTGCAGCTGTTTGTTCCCAGTACATATTCCTGATTATTCGTAGATCTTTTCCATCAACATTGAGTCTGTCCAGTTGGTTGATCAATTCTTCATGTCGTACCTGATCGAAGGCCTTGGTATAGTCAACAAAGCATAAATACAAATCTTTATTCATCTCAATTGACCTCTCTATGATAGTTCTTAGGATGTATATGGCATTAATAGTTCCTTTCCCTTCCACAAATCCACACTGTTCTTCTGCTATTTCTCTTTTGATTCTATTCCTTGTCCTCATCATGATTATTCTTAATAGGATTTTTGTTACATGACTCATCAAACTGATTGTGCGATGTAGTTCGCATTCTATAGCCCCTGTCTTCTTTGGAAGTGCAATGAAAATTGATTTTGACATATCTTTGGGGATTTTTCCAGTGTCATAAATCTCACTTAGGAGGACTGTTAGTTTTTTCTATGCCAAATTCCTCCAGGGCTTCAATCATCTCTGTAGTAATGTTGTCTGGTCCTGGGGCTTTTCCTGGTTTCATCTTTTCCAGTGCTGCTCTAACTTCATCTTTCATGATGGGTGGTCCTTCAAAGTTCTTTTTTATAATGTGTTCTTCGTTTCTGTCATCCTCAAAAAGGTCTTTAATGCTCTCCCCATCTGTCCAGTATTTTGTCTTTTTCCATGATAAGCGTGCCATCTTTCGATTTTAAGCAACCAGTTGATGTGCATGTATTTTTCCTGTAGACAATTTCTTCACTTCATCTGTACATACCCTGAGGATCCATTCTGTGTCGTTCTTCTATCTCTTTGCATTTTGTGTTCAGCCAAGCTTCCTTAGCTTCATTACACCTATGCCTGATTTCTTTGTTTATCTTCTTGTATATCTCCTCGTTTCTCTTTGCCTTCCTCCTTTCCTCCATCAAGCCCAAAATTTCATTAGTCATCCAGCTCTTTTTTGCTTTTCTATCCGCCTTAAGGATTTCTTCACAAGCTTCATTTATAGAACTTCTCAACTTTGTCCATTGTTCCTCACTGTCACCAACGTCTTCCAGAGCACTGCATTTGTTTTGAACATGTACATTAACTTTTTGACGTATCATTTCGTCTGTCTTTAAGAGTCCAAGGTTTAGTTTGATGTTGCTTTTGGTCCGTTTCCTTTTCCTCAATTTCAGCCTAAACCTTCCCACTACAGGATTGTGGTCACTGTTGCAGTCTGCGCCCGGTAGTGTTTTTGCTGACAGTAAAGAATTTCTGAATCTTTTGTTGATCAGGATGTAGTCAATTTGATTTTTGGTATTATCTCCTGGACTCATCCAAGTCCATTTTCTTCTGTTAGGCTGCTCAAACGAGGTGTTTCCTACTATAAACTCATTCATCTGTGCCCATTCTACAAGTTCCCCCCCCCCCCTTTCATTTTGTGTACCAAGGCCATGAGGTCCAACTATATCCTCCACCCTATCCTGTCCCACTTTAGCATTAAAATCTCCCATTATGACTGTAACTTCTTGTAATTTACATTGGACCTTGACCATCTCTAAAACTTCGTAGAAGTTGTCGATGTCTTCCTGAGTACTTGCGGATGTTGGCGATGTCAATATATATTTTGACGAGAACTATGACGCGGAAACCAAGCTCTTGTGTTTATCTCTGTCTAACCATAGTCTGTCTCGGCTTGTAGTCCAGCCCACACACATCAAAGGCCATATCATTGACTGGCTGATTGTCCGTAACACAGATAAACTCGTTGCACCAGTCTCAGTCCTAGACTAACTTCCTTCAGACCACTCCGCTGTGTTATTTTCACTATAGTTGTCCAAACCTATACGTCAGAAGCGAATTGTTACCCGTCACAACCTGAAGTTTATTGATCTTAACGCCTTCGTTTCTGAAGTGACTGAACTTCTCTGTCCGGTCAGGGATTCCACTGATCCTGCTACTACTTTTTTTTCACCTTTTTTATTAATTTTTAACAGTGAATAGACACCAACAATATAGTAACAAAAACAAAACTCAAAATAACAATAATTTCAATTCATACACACAAGAGGAACGTTTTTGACATCTGACAACATAAACATACAGAAGACAAAACAAAAAAATCATACATGGGAGATTTCAAAAGTGAACATCAAGATTTCAAACATATCATAAAGATGAATTTGTTCTCTATTAAGAAAACAGTGGTTTACAGCTATTCCATGAGCATTAAAAGACGGACAAATGAAAGTCGTCCACTCTGGCATTACACTGTTCAATTCTGAATCTTATTTAATAGTCTTTGAAAAGTACATATATTCGATATACATTTGTCAATATACCAGTTTATTTTTTTCCACTCTTTTCCTCTCTCTCCTCTCTGATCCTGCTATTTTGTATACTTCGATTCTTCGCCGTTTGTTTGACAAACATGCCCTACCCTCCACCCGTGTTCTGCCCGATTGTCTGTGTGCGTCTTGGTACACGCCTCAGTTACGCAAAACAAAGCAGACATGTCGAAAGGCTGAGTGCTAATAGCGGTCTTCTAAACTTAGAAGTACACCGTCAGATTTATCTGTCTATGCCAAATAAGGTTACCGAGTTGCTCCCTAAAGGAAAACTGATTACTTTTCTTCACGAACTCTTGAAGCCAAAACTTCTGTTCTCCACCAAGTCTGGTTTACTTGCCACTGAAAAATCAACGCCCTTGCCATCAAATTTTGGTCCAGATGGTCTCCCTTTTGCGTTTTCCACATTTTTTTCCCCACGAAAATTTCTAATTAATTTGTGTTCCAAACTGGACTCAACTCCCTTCCACCCAACACTTACAGATCCTCCATTTACTGGTACTCCTCTTCCTTCTCTCCATCTAATATCCGAGACTGAGATCTTAATGATCCTCAAAGAAACGTTTCAAATCTTGCGAACTTGACCTCATTCTGGCCTTTCCTTTTTCACGAACTTACCAGCAGCTTCATCCATCAGTCAGCTCCATCATGAGTTCTTCTTTGGAAAGCTGGAGGGAAAGAGAACACCAGGTAGACCCAGGGAGAAAATATTGGAGGGACTTGCAGGGTGGCTGAGTACAGAGAGGGTGGAAGATGTACTTGCAGCAACAAGGGATAGTTTTTTTATAGAGGGCCATGATCGCCAACGCCATGCGGCAGGGCACACGATGATGATGATGACATAGTGTGGCTGAGTTAACTGTGAAAAATAAACTATGCACCAATCAGTTCTGTCATTGTTTGAACCAGACCAGAGATCCGTTTCTTACACGCTAGCACTTCAGTGCGTAAGTGGCGAGATAGCAAGTGGCGAGACAGCGAGTGGCGAGATAGCAAGTGGCGAGATAGCAAGTGCGAGATAGCAAGTGGCGAGATAGCAAGTGGCGAGACAGCAAATGGCGAGACAGCGAGTGGCGAGATAGCGGGTGGCGAGATAGCAAGTGGCGAGATAGCAAGTGGCGAGACAGCAAGTGGCGAGATAGCGAGTGGCGAGACAGCAAGTGGCGAGACAGCAAGTGGCGAGATGGCGAGTGGCGAGACAGCAAGTGGCGAGATAAAAAATGGCGAGATAGCGAGTGGCGAGATAGCGAGTGGCGAGAGCGGGAAAAAGTGTGCTACGAAACGGACGCGAGGCGGAAGTAGACTTCAGCCAATGTACAGCGCTTATTTCACAATGGAAGACGGACTCGTCGTCAAATACAAACATCTGTCACATTTTCTAGACGTTCTCACCAGAAAATCCACATGTTGTACTTCTCACCACGATTGATTTTGTAAATTAGGGGGAAAAAAAACCCTCGCATGAACTAAAACATAGATTGTGAAACGAGGAATGA
>JAPXFY010000024.1:9164246-9166746 GCA_030674185.1 Monoplex corrugatus
ATTATCAAAATACAAACAAGATCTGAAATGATATTGGATATTACTCACTTGATTCATAGTTTATCCTTAAGATATTACTTTCTGCTGGATGTCATCTCATTGTTCTTTTCATTATAATGATATGGTTGATAGGGTTGCCAGACGGGGGGCAAAGAGCTCACCAGATTCAAATAATGTACAACTTTCCCTCTCATTGCATGAGTGTATACCTTAGTGGACGCCTATGTATGGAAGCAGTTTCAAGATAAACAGAAAAAGTATGAAAAATGTTACATGAAATTTGAAATAAGCGAAACACCTAAGCAGTTTCCTGCCAGCAGAAGTATACAATCCCTTAAGTATAGGTGGAAACTTGATGCATTCAAATCAAAATACACCAGGAATATAGCGTGCCTGTGTGGAAAGAAGATACACATAGTCATATTCTTTCATGCGTTCTGGTAAAACGACATATTCCTACACTATCTACGAAGACAGTTTCTGACATATTTGCCTCACCATCCTTAACATATGAATTTTTTTTGTTAGCCTGTCAGAAAGTCCTATAGCGAATTATCTTTAACGCGCCGTTATTTCACATGTTCAGTGTTATGGTTAGCCAATGTTACTGTTTCAATCGTTAATTGTGAAAACATTATTTGTGAATTTTTCCTTTTCGTCTTCGGCACAGTTGTTTTCTGGTTCATTTCTTTTTCCAGAAGATTAACCATTTACATGCATCCTTTTCACTCCTCATGTATCATCATTTTTTTTGTTTTTGTTTTTTTTTGTTTTGGGGATTTTGTTGTTGTTGTTGTTGTTGTTTTGTGGGTTTTTTGGGGGGTTTTTTGGTTTTTGGTTTTTGGTCTAAAATCACTAAATGGTTTTTGGTCTAAAATCACTTTAGTGAGTAGACATTAAATCAAAGACCACCACACACACACACACACACACACACACACACACACACACACACACACACACACACACACACACACACACACACACACACACACACACACACATACACACACAATACACAGACAACACACACACACACACACACACAACACATACACAATACACACACACAACACACACACACAACACAAACAAACAAACACACACACACCTCTGACTCCCTCACCCTATCCACTAGCTTCCTGCAGGAAGCTGGTGGGTAGGTTGAGGGAATCATAGGGTTAAGTTTTTGCTTTGCTAATATGGTTGACAACGGGAGGTGGACACAAGTAGATCACTCATAAGGAAGATTAGGAAAAGACAAGCAACATTTCTAGGCCATTTTATGAGGAAGGGGGATTTGGAGCACCTGGTCACGACGGAAAAGCTGGAGGGAAAGAGAGCACCAGGTAGACCCAGGGAGAGAGTGCTGGACGGACTTGCAGAGTGGCTGGGATTGAGGAGGGTGGGGGAGATGCTGGGGGCAACGACAGATAGAGATGGTTGGAAGTCCATGGTCGCCAACGCCATGCGACGGGGCACCTGATGATGATGATGATGATGATGACTATACAAGACCTGCTGAAGACGGAAAGGGTGGAAGATGTGCTGGCCTCTGCAAGGGATAGATACATATGGAGGGCCATGATCGCCATGATCTGGAGGGGTTATCATCATCAAGTGCCCTGCGGCAGGGCACTTGATGATGATAACCCCTCCAGATGGAAGGTACCCAGGGAGGATCCAACCCTCTCCCTTCTCCCCCCTCCCCTACTCTTATCTGGGGATGCCAGGAACTCTTTCAGTGTAAATAGTATCCCCACCTTCTGGAAATTCTGTGCTAGAAATTTCCTCTTTTCTGTCACCCTCTGTGTTTCTGCCTTGTTCGTTTGCTTTCTGTCATTTCTTCCTATCATTCTCTACTTTCACATGTATGTTTTCGATATAATGTCTTACGTACTTTCTCTTAGGATTGAGAACTCGGTACTTGTATGAAGTGCATTTTTAGCTCGAGGGAAAGGAGATATGCGGAAGCCGTTTTAGGTAACTTAGCCCCGTTTTTATGCATGTTTTAACGTCCTTAGTTACGTTTGAATTTGCACTCAGGTTTGTTTTTTTAGATCCCCTGTGTGATAAATTGGACGGAGTAGTCAACGCTAGGGGCCATCTCCTTAGATTATTTGCGCGAATGCATTGATACGTGAAATTAATTTTCTTTTTTTTTTTCTCCTGTTGAAGTATTGTGTATGTAATGAAACGGTATTAGCCCTGATATGGCTCTACGCAGTAGGCTGGGCTTTAAACAAAATTACAATAACACTAATGAAAGGATCGAACCCCAGACTTGCCCGAATGGAAGTTTGATGACTTATTCCACTTGATTATCGTACCCTTCAGCTTCATAGTGGTACCATATCTGTAGGACTGGAAGTGCAATTGAATAGAGTCGGACTTCGTGGTGTGTTGGAGAGCTGTGGGAATCATCGACGTGGAACCAACGTTGACAATAACGAGTAACACACGGGGGTGCTGTATGGTACCCACAGCCACAATGCCTTTC
>JAPXFY010000024.1:9176746-9184246 GCA_030674185.1 Monoplex corrugatus
TCTAATAAAACATTAAACTTTATGCCTGATACAGAAGTACTAGAGAGAGCCAATCTCCCCTCCATCCACACTTTACTTCAAAAGAGTCAAGTTCGCTGGGCTGGCCATGTGTACCGGATGTCTGACACCAGAATTCCGAAGCAACTCCTCCGCGGGGAACTAGCGCCTGGCAAAAGAACAGTTGGAGGCCAGAGAAAACGGTTTAGAGACAGCTTGAAGGCATCGCTAAAGTCCCTCAACATAGACTGGGAGAATTGGGAAAACATTGCCCTCGACCGTACAGTCTGGCGTAGAAGAATCGAAACCGGATGTACCACTTCAGAAGGGTCTCGTATCCAATCTGCACAAGAAAAACGAGCTGCACGGAAAGCTAGGGCTGCAAACCCTTCAACCACAGTAACCGACCACAGATGTCCAACCTGTGGACGTTACTTCCGTGCCCGGATCGGATTGATCAGTCACCTCCGGACACACTGACTCAAATCAACTTCATGAAGCCGTGGTCATTGTCGACGACGACACACGAACTCCACCACCAAAGTTTATGCCAATAGCTCATGCTCTTGACGAAAGCGTGAAAGACAAAGGCAGACATTTGTAAATAAATGCACGTCAACCGTTAACGATAGCAACAAGAACAACAAAATAACAGAACAGTGTCGCTGTCAGTTTGTATTAATATCGAATGTAAAATGTAAATCACAGACGTACAATCAACAGAAGAGAAGGAAGCAAGGAAAGCATTGAGAACAAACGAGGGGACTGAAGGAAACATGTCAACTAATGCAAAGATGAAAACAGATTAACGATAAAACATGCCGCTTCATAGAAGTTATGAAAAGGAATTCTAATGAAATATCAATTTCAATATATATAGATAGAAAAGCAAAAAAAGATTTGGATGACAAAAGAAATTCTAAGCTCGATGGAAGAACAGAGGAAGGCAAAGGGAAAAGAGGAAAGATATAGGAAGATAAACAAAAAAATCAGGAATAGGTGCAATGAAGCTAAGGAAGCTTGGCTGAAAACAAATGCAAAGAAATAGAAGACTGACACAAAACAGAGCCTCAGGATATGCACAGAAGAACTGAACAAATTGCCCACAGGAAAAAGACATGCACATCAACTGGTTGCTTAAAATCGAAAGATGGTACGCTTATCATGGAAAAAGACAAAATGTTAGAAAGATGGGGAGAGTACATTAAAGACCTTTTTGAAGATGACAGAAACGAAGAACACATTATAAGAAAGAACTTTGAAGGACGACCCATAATGAAAGATAGAGTTAGAGCAGCACTGAAAAAGATGAAACCAGGAAAAACCCCAGGACCAGACAATATTACTGCAGAGATGATTGAAGCCCTGGCGGAATTCGGTATTGAAAAAATAAAGTCCTCCTAAATGAAATTCATGACACAGGAAAAATCTCCAAAGATATGTCAAAATCAGTTTTCATTGCATTTCCAAAGAAAACAGGGGCTGTAGAATGCGAACTCCATCGTACAATCAGCATCATGATTCATGTAACAAAAATTCCTATTAAGAATAATCATGATGAGGACAAGGAATAGAACCAAAAGAGAAACAGCAGAAGGACAGTGTGGATTTGTGGAAGGGAAAAGGGACTATGAATGCCGCATACATCCTAAAAACTATCATAGAGAGGTCAGTCGAGTTGGATAAGGATTTACATTTGTGCTTTATTGATTATACCAAGCTTTCGATCGGATAAGACATTAAGAATTGATCAACCAACTAGAAAGACTAAATATTGATGGGAAAGATCTACGAATAATCAGAAATATGTATTGGGAACAAACACCGGCAATGAGAATAGAAAACGATATAAGCACTTTCCAAAATATCAAAAAGAGGAGTCAGGCAAGGTTATGTTCTGTCACCAGATTTGTTTTCACTTTACAGCGAAATCATCATGAGAAACCTAGAAGAATGCCCTGGATTAAAGGTTGAAGGAAAAAATGATAAACAACATTTGTTATGCGGATGACACCTTGCTAATTGCAGAAAAATGAAAGGGACCGACAAAATATTGTGAACATAAAAGAAATAGAAAGCAAAAATAAAGTGTTTGAGCTATTAGCAAGAAGACTAAAGATGAAATCCCCTCATGCAAAATAACGGCAAAAATGGCACAACTTTGAGACAGGTTGATAAACTTAAATATCTGGGAACGGTCATCTCATCAGACGGGCAGATGCATATCAGAAATAGCCAGCAGAATCAGCCAAGCTAAAACAGCATTCAAGAAGATCAAATGCATTCTTACCACCAACAAATGCCTATCAATTAACATCAGGAAGAGAGTTCGTGAAGGTTATACAGAAACAATAATGTTATACGGTTGTGAGGCGTGGACAGTCAACACGCAAAGCTAGAACAAGATTGTGGCAGCCGAGATGTGGTGTCTAAGTAGAATGTTGAGAGTTCCATGGACAACAAAGTAAACAAACGAGACAGTCTTGATGGAGGCAGACACAAGAAGATCACTGATAAGGAAGACTACGAAAAGACAAGCAACAATTGTAGGCCATTTTATGAGAAAAGGGGAATTAGAGCACCTGGTCACAACAGAAAAGCTGGATGGCAAGAGAACACAAAGTAGACCCAGAGAGAAAATACTGGACGGATTTGCAGGGTAACTGAGCACAGAGAGGGTGGAAGATTGCTTGTGGCGACAAGAGATAGACGCATATGGAAGGCCATGATCGCCACCGCCATGTGGCAGGGCACATGATGATGATGATGATGATATATATATATATATGTATATACATATGTATATATACATATATATATACATATATATGTGTGTATGTGTGTGTGTCTGTGTCTGTGTGTGCGTGTGTGTGTGTGTGTGTGTGTGTTGTGTGTGTGTGTGTGTGTGTGTGTGTGTGTGTGTGTGTGTGTGTGTGTGTGGTGTGTGTGTGTGGTGTGTGTGTGTGTGTGGTGTGTGTGTGTGTGTGTGTGTGTGTGTGTGTGTGTGTGTGTTTAAACGGGCGAACGAGTGTCTCAATGTATGTATGCATGAAACTGTGTGGATATATTTCTCGCCTTTGAGCAAGAGAACAATCAGAATGGCGTAATCTTTTCAGACACCTTCGTGCGGGAAATTGAGGACGTGTGCAGCGGTATACAGTCTTGTTTCCACCAGTACGATCGTGACTTGGAGACAGCCCTTTACAGGAAAGATATTTCAGAGTACTGCGTGTAAGTTTATACATTGTACTTAATGTGAACATTTTGAATATTTTATTCTTGTTCTTGTTTTTGTTCTTGTTCTTGTCTTTGTCCGTATTCTTTCTTGTTCTTGTTCTTGTTTTTGTTTTGTTTTTGTTCTCCTTGTTTTGTTTTGTTTTGTTTTTTCTTATTTTTCCTCTTTTTCTTGTTCGTGTTCTTGTTCGTGTTCGTGTATGTGTTCTTTGTTGTGTTCTTCTCCTTGTTCGTGTTCGTGTTCTTTTTCTTCTTCGTGTTTTTGTTCAAGAATTTGTTCTTGTTCTTGTTCTCGTTGGTATTCGTGTTTTCGTTGTCGTTCTCGTTCTCGTTCACGTTCTTGTTTTTGTTCTTGTTCTTGTTCTTGTTCTTGTTCTTGTTCTTGTTCTTGTTCTTGTTCGTGTTCGTGTTCGTGTTCGTGTTCGTGTTCGTGTTCGTGTTCGTGTTCGTGTACGTTTTCTGGATGTGTTCATAATCGTGTTGGTGTTGGTGTTAGTGTTCTTGTTCTTATGCTTGTTCCTTTTTCTTTCTTTCTGTCTGTCTTTCTTTTCTGTCTATCTTTCTTTCTATCTGTCTGTCTATCATTCTCTCTTTGTTATGTTTGCGTACATTTTTATAAATTATGAAAGTGGATATTGGCTACAGAATTTTTCCCCAGAGACAACTCTTTTGTTGCCATGAGATCTTGAACATGCGATCAGTTTATGCTTCATACAACATCTCGGTTAAAACCCTTTGACTCCCACACCCTATCCACCAACTGTAAAAAAATTAACCCTTTGAATCCCACCCACCCTTCCCCCATACACACACACACCCTATCAACGAGCTTCCTGCAGGAACTTTTCAATGTGGAAAATGTCCGGCCATGTATATTTTATGGCGGCTTTGTTTGGTAGAGTCTTTTTAATTTTACCTTTACAAATGTACTGTTTTTTGGGGGGGGGTTTCCTGTTCTTTTTAGAAGGCACATTCACTCAAACACCTAATTAGTGGGCAAGTCAGTCAGTCACTTAATCAGCCACTCACATAAGCTGCTAGGTACTTAGCTGTTTACGTCCTTCGTTGTTTCATTGGTTTGAAGATTCCTTGATTTTTTTAACTCATTCGTTTGTTTGTTCATTCGTTTGCTAGCAAAGGAATAGGTTGATTGGTTGATTGGTTGGTTGGTTGGTTAGTTAGTCAGTCAGTCAGTTAGTCACTCACTCACTCACTCACTCACTCACTCACTCACTTAGTTTAGTTATTAATTTTTTGGTTGGTTGGTTGGTGGGTGGTTGGTTGGTTGGTTGGTTGGTTGGTTGGTTGGTTGGTTGGTTGGTTGGTTGGTTGGTTGGTTGGTTGGTTGGTTTGGTTAGTTGGTTGGTTGGTTGGTTGGTTGGTTGGTTGGTTGGTTGATTGGTTGGTGGGTTGGTTGGTTGGTTGGATGGTTGGGTGGGTGGGTCGTTGTTGGTTGGTTGGTTGGTTGGTTGGTTGGTTGGTTGGTTGGTTGGTTGGTTGATTGGTTGGTTGGTTGATTGGTTGGTTGGTTGGTTGGTTGGTTGGTTGATTGAAAGACTTTGTCATTTATATCATTATCGAAGTAGTATGCATGGTTATGTTGACGAAATTTTGTTTGGATGGTTGGTCGGTTGGTTGGTCGGTTGGTTGGTCGGTTGGTTGGTTGGTTGGTTGGTTGGTTGGTTGGTTGGTTGGTTGGTTGGTTGACTGGTTGACTGGTTAGTTGGTTGGTTGGTTGGTTGGTTGGTTGGTGTTGGTGGGTTGGTTGGTTGGTTGGTTGGTTGGTTGGTTGGTTGGTTGGTTGGTTGGTTGGTTGGTTGGTTGGTTGGTTGGTTGGTTGGCTGGTTGGTTGGTTGGTAACTTTGTTAATTACTTCGTTAAATTCTTTTTGACTCATCATTTAGTTGTTGAGACAGTGCGAGTTTAAGGCCTCTGAGGTTGTTACAAATAATCTGTTTATTTGCTTACTTATATGGCTACGCTCACTAACTAATCCGACAACTAATTCACATAGTTCTGTCTCTGATAAGCGTCATGTCCGTGGAGTCTTGATCGCCCTTATTTCCTTGGGCTTCTCGTCTCAGCATTCGTCAACCTCCTTCAGGATCTTCAACATTTCTGAGAAAATCAGGCCGATACATTTCTCCTTGTTGCCCATTTAGTTAGCTTTTTGGCCTTCCATCCCCACCCATCACTCACCCCCCCCCCCACCCCCCCGTGTGGGTATGCCTTTGTTCTTTCAGTATGAATAGTATTCTCACTTTCTGGAAATTCTGTGCTAGAAATTTCCTCTGTTCTGTCACTCTTTTAATTTCGTTTCTGTTTTGTTCCTTTGCTTTCTGTCATTTCTTCCTATCATTTTTTCTGCCTTGCTGGTCCATTCACCTGTATATGTTCGCTGAAGTCTTACGTACTTTCTCTTTTAGATAATTGGATACATGTATTAAGTACATTTTTTGCTCTAGGGAAATGAGATGTGCGGAGGCAAAGTTAGGTAACTAAAGCCCCTTTTACATATGTTTTAGTGTCCTTAGTTATGTTTAAATTTGTATTCAGGTTTGTTTATTGAATCCCCTGTGCGTTAAATTGGACGGAGTGGTCAACGCCAGGGGCCTTAGATTATGTACACGAATGCATTGATATGTGTACTTAATTTTCTTTTCCTCTTTTTTTCCTGTTGAAGTGATGTGTTTTGAATCGGTTGTACCCCTGATATGGCCCTACGTAGTCGGGTGGGCTTTAACCTTTGACTCCCTCACCCTGTCCATTAGCTTCCTGCAGGAAACTGGTGGATAGGGTGAGGGAGTCAAAGGGTTAAGTTTTTGCAGCTGGTGGATAGGGTGCGGGAGTCAAAGGGTTAAATAAAAATAACAATAACGTCTTCAACTAGCCTCCATATTTCCTTAGAATTGACATCTTTTCACAATGCTACATAACAAACATCAGTGGCCTAAAAATTCAAGAAATTCGTTCCCAAAAAGTCAAAACAGAGCGGCCTGGAAGAAGATGCTGGTGACCAGATGTGCAGCGGCCAACACCGAACCCGGTGACGCCGACAGGTGAGACAGGTGAGACAGGTGAGACACAATACTATATACCAGATATTCGAGATGTCGATATTTTTTTGTATGATTGAAATGAATTGCAGTTCTCTCAAGAGCTTGGTGGATTGCATGGAAAACGCTGCTTGTTCCTGTGGTCAGAGTTTGCACGAGAACGTGACCCGCATGGTGTACCTTTGGAAATATTTCTACGTTAGTGAGTGCTCTAGTGGTAAGTCAGGGTGTGCGTTGTGCTGTTCCTTGGTTCTTCACGAGACTGATACGTGGTCGGTAGATGGGTTGTTTGGTCAGCTGATTGTTGCTTGTGTGACTGGTTCGTTTGTAGGTTGGTTGCTTGCTTGCTTGCTTGCTTGGTAGGTACGTGAATGGTTGGTAGATTGGTTTCTTGGTTGCTTGTTTGCTTCCTTATTGCGTGGCTGGGCTGCTGGTTAGGCTGGTTCATAGACTGGTTTGCTGCCAGGTTGGTCGGTGAGTTGCTGATTGGCTGGTCATCATCATCATCATGTGCCCTGCCGCGTGGCTTTGGTGATCATGGCCCTCCATATGCATCTATCCCTTGTTACAAGTACATCTTCCACCCTCTCTGTCCTCAGCTACCCCTGTAAGGCCGTCCAATGTTTTCTACCTGGGTCTACCTGGTGTTCTCTTTCCCTCCAGCTTTCTTGTTGTGACAAGGTGCTCTAATTCCCCTTTCCTCATAAAATGGCCTATAAAAGTTGCTTGTCTTTTCCTAATCTTCTTTGTCAATGATTTTTCTTGTGTCTGCCTCCATCAAGACTGTATCGTTTGTTTTCTTTGCTGTCCACGGAACTCTCAACATTCTTCTTAGAAACCACATTTCTGCTGCCTCAATCTTGTTCTGGCTGTGCTTGTTGACTGTCCACGCCCTACAACCGTGAGGAGTGGCTTGTAGGTTTGGTTATTCGGTTGGTTGATTAGGTTGGTTGATTAGGTTGGTTGATTGGGTTCTTTGATTAGGTTGGTTGATTAGGTTGGTTGATTGGGTTGGTTGATTATGTTGGTTGATTAGGTTGGTTGATTAGGTTGGTTGATTAGGTTGGTTGATTGGCGGTTTGTGGCTGGAGGCTGTCTGGTGAGTTGGTTGGTTGGTTAGTTGGTTGGTTGGTTGGTTGGTTGGTTGATTGGTTGGTTGTTGGTTGGTTGGTTGGTTGGTTGGTTGGTTGGTGTTGGTTGGTGTTGGTTGGTT
>JAPXFY010000024.1:9196746-9199246 GCA_030674185.1 Monoplex corrugatus
ATGAGAAGGCACCCAGCATAAATTGATTTCCGAGCCATTTATCTTTAAACAATGTATTAGATGATTTGCCTCAATAATTAAGTCAGGTCTTGTGTCTGTATCAAAAGACTGTAAAGCATATAATACAGATTTTGAATCAACAAAGAGAACTACTTTGAATGACACAGGCCGAAGGCTTATTAAATAATGCAACACTTGAACAACAGCGACCAATTCTGCTGTATATATAGATACATTTGCCCCAATGAAAAAAAGACTTTTTAATGTTCAATTTTGGAACATAAAAGGCTGCTCCAGCGCTCTGATTTGCTAAGACTGACCCATCGGTAAAAATGTGGAGGTGGGTACGGTACTTTTCATCGATGTGTTCATAAGCTGTGGATAGCGTAATGTTGACATTATTATCTTTTTTAACGTTTGCATAATCTAGATCAAATGTGGCCTTTAGCATTTCCCATGTAGGGATAGGCGTTATCGTTGGTTTCTCTGCTATTTCATCCATTGTTATGTTGGACTGTTTGATCAAGCCAGATATGTAAGTTGCGGCTGTAATTTGTGATGAAATGTTTTTTGCTCGGTTTGGAAACATGTATATGTATGTATGTATGTATGTATGTATGTATGTATGTATTGCTTAATTTTATTTGCATGATTTAAATCCCTCCATTTCTCGTTTCCCCTCTCAGTTGGTCTCCATTAGCCTTTTTGAGGTTTTTTTTTCCTCTCTCACGTGTGTGATGCGGCGCGCGGTGTGTGTGTGTGTGGTGTTGTGTGTGTGTGTGTGTGTGTGTGTATAGTGTGTGTGTGTTTGTGTGTGTGTGTGTGTTGTGTGTGTGTGTTTTTGGGTGTGTGTGTGTGTGTGGTGTGGTGCGTATGTGTGTGTGTGTGTGTGTGTGTGTGTGTGTGTGTGTGTGTGTGTGTGGTGTGTGTGTGTGTGTGTGTGTGTGTGTGTGTGTGTGTGTGTGTGTGTGTGTGTGTGGTGTGTGTGTGTGTGTGTTATAGGGCTCTCATGGATTTCGGAAACTGTACGGAGGAGGTGGCTTGTGAGTGTGGTTTTCACCAGAACAAGGAGTATTACCTGAGAGTTGCCTCCTACAAAGAAGCCTACAGCCGTAGACAGTGCCAGCATTGTAAGTCAGAGTGGAAAGAAATGTGACCTCCCACCACGAAATCATTCTTAACTAGCATTTTGGCCATTTGGAGATATACATATCACTAGAAAGTGTAGATTCTGCTGATCATTTCGGTACTTGAATAAAACTTGTACTCAAAAAAATGTAGAAGTTATATATGTTTAAAGTCATTAAGTTGTATGACGGCCATTTTGAGAAAACGGCCTCTAAAGTTTTTGTGTGCTCTCCTACACATTTTCCTTAAATTTCTTTATTTTGTGGCTTTGACCCAGTTTGTTTCTAATTTTCGATGTCATTATCTGAAAGGTGCACCAAAGAGCTTTCCATCAGTATATTATATGTGCGGGTACTGTACAGGTTACGGTTCATAATAAGAGACAAAAATATGTACTTTTGGTAGGAAATTGCGTTCTTTCTGTTGCGATCAGTGCATTAAGATACCGATTTAAATTGATTAATAATATTTTTCAAGAAAACAATTTCTGTGGGGGATAGATTATAGTCTACAGAAATCAATTTTGAGAAAAAGTTAAAACACCCCAGATAGACCCTCAGTCACCTTTTCACCTCCTAGTGCTATTTGACTGACCGCGAGTTAAGACTGATTTCGTGGTGGGAGGTCACAAGTTCACTATCATCATCATCATCATGTGCCTTTGCCGCATGGCCTTGGCGATCATGGCCCTCCATATGCATCTATCCCTTGTCGCCGCAAGCACATCTTCCACCCTCTCTGTCCTCAGCCACCCTGCAAGTCCGTCCAACATTTAAAGAAAGATGGAAGGCAAAGGGAAACCACCATTGTATTTTCTCCAGAAAAAAATCATGGCCAGCCAGAGTAACTAAGCGAAACTTGATCTTCTTCCATGTGTTTGTTAGTGTGCATGTGCGTTTGTGTTCGTTTATGTGTGTTTTCAGAGTTTATAGTTCTAGAAATAATGACGGTAATACGAACAACAACAACAATAATAACATCATCAACAATAAAGTAATATTAATAACAACAATGCTAACAATGATGATGATAACAATAATGGTAAATGATAATAATAACAATGACAACAACAACAACAACAATAATGATAATAATAATAACAATAATAATAATAATATAATTATTATAATAATATATAATAACAACAATAACGATAACAATGATAATATAATAATAATAATAACAATAATAATAATAATAATACTAATAATAATAATAATAATGATAAACAGTAGAAGAAGAGCCCCAACGCTTAACAGATCGAGAAACAAAAGTAGACACACGCACTCAATACATGTCAATTGTTACTGCCGTAACTAAATAGATTCCGTATAATAACAGGATGTTTGGAAACCCGTATGAAAAATTAAAA
>JAPXFY010000024.1:9204246-9211746 GCA_030674185.1 Monoplex corrugatus
GACGGAGACAGAGGCAGAGAGAGAAAGAGAGAGAGACAGAGACAGAGAGAGAAAGAAAGACAGAGAGAGAGAGAGACAGGTCATTTGCAACGAAGAAAAAAAGAAAGCCTACTTTTACAGTTTGTATTTTTGCAACGAACAAACATTTTACATTTCAGCGAATCCATACAGCCATTCTCTCGATCATTGCCATCTTCCGCCTTGTTTGTTGTTTGTTGTTTGTTCCCTGGCAAACACACAGTCTAACCCATACTCGCCGTGCTAATCTACTTAATATTAAAATAACAGAAAATCGGATCATCATCATCATCATCATCATCATCATCATCATCAACATCATCATCATCATCGCCATCATTGTCCTCGTCGTCGTCGTCATCATCATCATCATCATCATCATCATCTCGTCGTCGTCGTCATCATCATCATCATCATCATCGTCGTCGTCGTCATGTGCCTTGCCGCATGGCGTTGACATTCATGGTCCTCCATGAGAATCTTCCTTTTTTTTTTTTTGGTCCCCACTCACTCTGCAAAACTGTCTCATTATTTTCTTCCTAGATCTACCTGGTGCTGTTTTATTTTCTTTTTCCTCTAGCTCTCCTGTGTTGTTAATATCATCATCATCATCATCATTATCGTCGTCGTCGTCATCATCATTATCACTATCATCATCGCGTCGTCGTCGTCGTCGTCATCATCATCATCGTCGTCGTCGTCATCATCATCGTCTTCGTATTCGTCGTCGTCGTCATCATCATCATCATCATCATCGTCGTCGTCGTCGTCGTCGTCATCATTATCATCATCATCATCGTCGTCGTCGTTGTCGTCGTCATCATCATCATCATCGTCGTTGTCGTTGTCGTCGTCGTCGTCGTCATCATCATTATCATTATAATCGTCGTCGTCGTCGTCGTCGTCATCATCATTATCATTATCATCATTGTCGTCGTCATCATTATCATCATCATCATCATCGTCGTCGTCGTCGTCGTAGTCGTCGTCATCATCATCATCATGATTTATCATTATTGTTTCAGTGGGCTTCGACAGTGAGGAAGAAGCTGTGTGCCCTGGACTCCTGGAGTGTTACAACCGGTCTCTGGCTGAATACTCTGACGCCCACCGCCGAAAAGATCTCGATAATATTTGCCAGTGAGTTAGTCTGCATGATGTCTTGTGTGTGTGTGTGTGTGTGTGTGTGTGGTGTTGTGCTTTGTATCTGCTTCTGTGCTAGCTGAATGGGTAGCGCAAACTGTGCTGGATTTGGGAAGTTCTACAACATGGGAGATAATTCCTACGTGACTCTCAAGAGTTATGTTCTTCTTAACATTATTACGATATCATTGAAAAAAATTGGAGCATATTAATTTTATGTTCAATGGAATGAGCAAAACTCATATGCATACATCATATCAACTAGTCTGTTATACGTGTTTTTTAAAGTCATTTAATTTATACAGTTTCAGATATTAGGTTTTGATGGTGGTGTTTGTTTGTTTGGTTGGTTGGTTGGTTGGTGTTGTGTTGGTGTTGGTTGGTTGGTTGGATGGTTGGTTGGTTGGTTGGTTGTTGGTTGTTGGTGTTGTGTTGTGTTTGTTTGTTTGTTTGTTTGTTGTGTGTTGTTTGTTTGTTTGGTTTTGTTTGTTTGTGTGTTTGTTTGAAATTTATTTGTATTCGTTTTCAGCAAAATTTAATGATAAACGTATTAGCAAAGAAAGATCATTTGTATCAGACTTAAAGTTTAAAATGCATGCAAAACGTCTACTCTTCAACAAGGGTTCTATGTGCATCAATTTACAGTCACTATCAATTATACATAAGACAAATAGTCAATATAAACAGGCAGGTCATACGGAAACCATGCATACATCTCGTAAAGAAGCAAAAAGTCACATCAAACTTCATCTGAAAGTCACATCAAATTTCGTCTGAAACCAGGGACAGATATGGCGACCATTTTTCTCTAAAAGCGTTGAATTCCAGCTCAGTTTTGCATCATATTCTTCTATCTGTTTCTTTTTATTTTGTTTTGTTTTGTTTTGTTTTGTTTTGTTTTGTTTTTTGTTTTGTTTGTTTTGTTTTGTTTTTAAATATCTAGTAAAGGAAATGGTGTTTGGTAGAATTTTTTCGAGTTTAATTTTGTAAATATACATTTTTCCTCAGATGATTATTAAGTCAACTATAGAATCTCAGCGCATGTTTTCGTCAGCACCAAATAAAATTAAGTTTTCAGTTAATCTTATGTTTGTACAAGTCACGCAACATGCTTCGCCTGTGGATTTGTTGGTTTTCCAGAGACGAGTTGATACAGAATAGCTAATTGTGTTGTGAGTCAGATCTTTAATTATTAACTTATTTACTTTATATTCATGTTCCTTTTTTGAAGGTAAGATACACACATACACATGTCATTTACACGTAACCAAGACTTATTCCAGCGGCAGGCTGATGAAATACCAGTATAAAATATATACTAGGTAAAACACGGTCTAGGTAGGGCCTCAGGACCTGGCCAGCTCATGGGTTTATGTGCAGGCTTAAGGTTTGTGCCATGATCACCGTACATGTACATGTGCATGTGGCACTTGTGACATTAGTGTATATGGAATTGATTCCGAGCGCGGAGACTTCATCTTGAGAAACTGAAACTGAAACTGGGCAATCATTCGACTAACAGGCATTTGTCAAGCTTATCCAAAACTAAACAAAGAATAAACGCACAACGCTCTGTAAGAAAACAAACAAACAAACTACAGTAGACATCTTTCCAAAGGTGGCGTTTTCACCCCAGGCTCAGAGAGACTGCTAAGTAACTGGTCTGCTATACGGCTGTCGTAGATGTGGGTTGAGCGCATATGGAATTGTCCTAGTATCACCAGATCCCTCTTGAGAAAAGTCCAGATTCAAAAGCCAGGCGAAATAAAGCGTGAAGCAATGCAGAACTGCCACTGGAAAAGGTATTGCTAGAATTGTGTGACCTTCTGCTCTGTTTCTGTTCATGTTATTTCAATTCATTTTTATGTTCTTGAGGTTACTGCTGTTGTTGTTGTTGCTGCTGCTGCTACTGTTGTTGATGATGATGATGATGATGATGATGATGATGATGGTGGTGGTGGTGATGATGAAGAAGAAGAAGAAGACGAAGAAGAAAAAGAAGGAGAAGAAGAAAAAGATGAACAAGAAAAAGAAGAAGAAGCGATGATGAAGAAGAAGAAAAACAAGAAGAAGAAGAAGAAGAAGAAAGATCAGCAAGAAGACGAAGAAAAAGAAGTAAAAGAAGAAGAAGAAGAGATGACGACAACGACGACGACGACGATGACGACGATGACGACGATGAAGATGATGAGATGATGATGATGACGACGACGACGACGATGATGATGTGATGATGACGACGACGACGACGACGATAGATGATGATGAGAATGATTTTGGTCGAAATGAAGACGCCCATGATGATGACGATGACGATGACGATCACTTTGTTGACGATGGTGACGATCGTGACCATGACAATGGCGATGACCATGATGACGATGACGACGATGATGAACGTTCCTGCAGGACCCCGGCTGGCTGACCGGGGTGACATTCAAAAAATATGAAAAATATATATATATATATATATATATATATATATATATATAGAGAGAGAGAGAGAGAGAGAGAGAGAGAGAGAGAGAGAGAGGTTCATGTTATGATGTCTAGGATCCAGGCAGAACGCATAGCCTGCGTGGAACAGAGGTACTGCAACTGCAGCAGGCAGAACGATACCGAAGTGGTTGCCAAAATGGAGACAGAGAAAGATGATTTTGAAGGCTGGTGCTATGATGGTACGGTACAGCGTGGTGTGTGGTGGTGGTGTGGTGTGGTGTGGTGTTGGGTGGTGTGGTGTGGTATGCTGTGGTGTTAGGTGGTGTGGTATGCTGTGGTGTGGTATGCTGTGGTGTTGGGTGGTGTGGTGTAGCGTGGTGTGGTGTTGGGTGGTGTGGTGTTGGGTGGTGTGGTGTGGTGTGATGTGGTGTGGTGGTGGTGTGTGTGGGGTGTGGTGAGTGTGGTTTGTGTGTGTATGTGGGTGTGTGTATGTGTGGGTTGTGGGTGTGTGTGTGAGGTGGTGTGGTGTGGTGGTGTGGTGTGGTGGTGTGGTTGGTGTGTTGTGTGTGTGGTGGTGGTGTGTGTAGTGTGGTGTGTGGTGTGTTTGGGTGGTGGTGTGGTGTGGGTGTGTGTGTGTGATGTGGGTGGTGTGTGTGTGGTGTGGTGTGGTGTGTGGTTTGGTGTGATGTGTGTGTGTGGGTGTGGGTGATGGGGTGGTGGTGTGTGTAGGTGATGTGATGTGTTAGTGGTGTATGTGTGTGGATGTGGTGGATGTGAGTGTGGTAGGTGATGTGGTGTGATTGATGGGGTGATGGTGTTGATGGAGGTGGTGTGAGGGGTGTGGTGTGATGTTGTAGTGTGGTTGGTATGTTGATGGGAGTGTGGTGGATGTAGGTGTGGGGAGTAGAGTAGAGGTTGGTGTGTGTTGATGTGGGTGTGGGTGTGGTGTGAGTAGGTGTGATGGTGTGTGGGTGTGAGTGATGTGGTGTGATGTGTGAGAGTGTGTGGTGTGTGTGGGGGTGTGGTGGGTGGTGTAGTGGTGGTGTGGTGTGGGTGTGGTTGGTGTAGTGGTGTTGTGTGTGATGTGGTGTGTGGTGGGTGTGGTGTGTGTTGGTGGTGGTGTGGTGTTGGTGTGTGGTGTGTGTGGTGTGGTGTGGTGTGTGTGTGGTGGTATGTGGGTGTGGTGTGGTTGTGGTGTGTGGTGGTGTGGTGTGTGTGTGGTGTGTGTGGTGTGTGTGGGTGTGGTGTGTGGTGGTGGTGTGTGTGGTGTGTGGTGGTGTGGTGGGTGTGTGGTGTGGTGTGTGTGTGTGTGGTGGGTGGGTGTGGTGTGTGTGGTGGGTGTGTGTGTGGGTGTGTGGTGGGGTGTGTGTGGTTGTGTGTGGTGTGTGTGTGTGGTGTGTGGGGTGTGTGTGGTGTGGGTGTGTGGTGTGTGTGTGGGGTGGGGTGTGGTGTGTGTGTGGGGTGTGGTGTGGTGTGTGTGGTGTGGTGTGGGTGTTGTGTGTGTGTGTGGTGGTGTGGTGTGTGGTGTGGTGGGGGTGGTGTGGTGTGTGGTGTGTGTAGTGTGTGGGGTGTGGTGTGGGTGTGTGGGTGTGTGGTGTGTGTGGTGGTGTGTGGTGTGATGGGTTGTGGTGTGTGTGGGTGTGTGTGTGTGGTGGTGTGGTGTGGTGGGTGTGGTGTGGTGGTGTGGGGAGGTGTGTGGTGGGTTTGTGGTGTTGGGGTGTGTGTGTGGTGTGGTGTGGGTGTGTGGTGTGGGTGTGGGTGTGGGTTTGGGTTGTGTGGGGTGGTGGGTGGTTGTTGTTGGGTGTTTGGGTTGTGGGGTGGGGGTGGGGTGTGGTGGTGGGGGGGTTGGTGGGGTGTGTGTGGTTTGTTTGTGGTTGGTGTTGTGGTTTTTGTTTTTGTGGTTGGGTGGGTGGGTTGTGTGTGGGTGTTGTGGTGTGGGTTGTGGTGGTGGTGTGTGTGTGTGTGGGGTGGGGGTTGGTGTGGTGGTGTGTGTGGGGTGTGGTGGGGTGTGGTGTTTGTGGTTGAGTGGTGGTGTGGGTGTGTGGGTGGTGTGTGTGTGTGGGGTGGGTTGGGTGTGGTGGGGTGGTGGGTGTTGTGGGTTGTGTGTGTGGTGTTTGGGTGTGTGTGTGGTTGGTGTGTGTGTGGGGGTGTGGGTGTGTGTGGTGTGGTGTTGGGGTGGTGGGTTGTGGGTGTGGGGTGTGTTGGGTGTGTGATGTGGGTGTGGGTTGGGGTGTGGTGTGGTGGTTGGTGTGTGTGGTGTGGTGTGTGTGTGGGTGGGTGTGGTGTGTTGTGTGTGTGTGGTGATGGGGTGTGGTTGGTGGGTGTGTGGTTGGTGGTGTGGGTGTTGTGGTTGTGTGGGTGGGTGTGGTGTGGTGTGGGTGGGGTGTGGTGTGTTGGGGGTGGGTGGTGTGTTTGTGTGGTTGGTGGGGTGGGTGTGTGGGTTGGTGTGTGGTGTGGTGTGGTGTGGTGGTGTGTGGGTGGTGTGTGTGGGTGTGTGGTGGTGTGGGTGTGGGTGTGTGTGGGGGTGTGGTGTGGGGGTGGGTGTGTGTGTGGGTGTGTGGTATTTGGGGTGGTGTGTGGTGGTGTTGTGAGGGTGTGTGTGTGGGTGTGGTGTGTGGTGGGGTGTGTGTGTGGGGTGTGGTGGGGGTGTTGTTGGTGGTGTGGTGTGGTGTGTGTGTTGTGTGGTGTGGGGTTGTTGTGGTGTGTGGGTGTGTGTGGGTGTTTGGGTGTGGTGTGTGTGTGGTTGGTGTGTGGTGGTGTGTGTGGTGTGTGGGGTGTGGTGGTGTGTGTGGGGTGGTGTGGGGTGTGTGGTGGGTGTGGTGTGTGGGGTGGTGGTGGTGTGTGGGTGTGTGTTGGGGTGTGTGTGTTGGTGGTTGGGGGGGTGTGTGTGTGGGTGTGTGTGTGGGGTGTGTGTGTGTTGGGTGGTGGTGTGGTTGTGGTGTGGGTGTGGTGTGTGTGGGTTGTGTGGTGTGGGGGGTGTGTGGTGTGTGTGTGGGTGTTGGTTGTGTGTGGGTGTGTGTGTGTGTGGGTGTGGTGTGGTGTGTGGTGTGGGTGGGGTTTGGTGGGTATGTTGTTGGGTGTGTGTGGGTGTGTGGTGTGTGGTGTGTGGTGGGGTGTGGTGGGTGTGTGGTGTGTGTTGGTGGGTGGGGTGTTTGGGTGGTGGTGTGGTGGTGTGTGGTGTGGGGGTGTGGTGTGGTGATGGGTGGTTGTGTGGTGTGTGTGGGTGTGTTGTGTGGGGGTGGTGTGGTGTGTGGGTGGGGTGTGGTGTGTTGTGGGTGTGGTGTTGTGTGGGGGGTGTGTGTGAGGGTTGGTGTTGTGTGGGGTGTGGTGTGTGGTGTGGGGTTGGTTGTGGTTGTGGGGTTGGGTGTGTTGTGTGTGTGGGGTGGTGGTTGTGGTGGGGGGTGGGTGTGTTGGGTGTTGGTTGGTTGTGGTGTCTTTTCTTGTATTGTCTTGTATTGTCTTGCCGTGTCTTGTCTTGTCTTATCTTGTATTGTATTATCTTGCCTTGTCTTGTCTTGTATTGCCTTGTCTGTCTTGCCTTGTCTTGTATTGTCTTGTCTTGTCTTGTATTGTCGTGTCTTGTCTTGTCGTGTCTTGTCTTGCCGTGTCTTGTATTGTATTGTCTTGTATTGTCTTGCCGTGTCTTGTCTTGCCGTGTCTTGTATTGTCTTGTATTGTCTTGTCTTGTATTGTCTTGTCTTGCCGTGTCTTGTCTTGCCGTGTCTTGTATTGTCTTGTATTGTCTTGTCTTGTATTGTATTGTCTTGTATTGTCTTGCCGTGTCTTGTCTTGCCGTGTCTTGTATTGTCTTGTCTTGTATTGTCTTGTCTTGTCTTGTCTTGCCGTGTCTTGTATTGTATTGTCTTGTATTGTCTTGTCTTGTCTTGTATTGTCGTGTCT
>JAPXFY010000024.1:9224246-9229246 GCA_030674185.1 Monoplex corrugatus
GCCTTCACTGTGAGTTTTGCCTCGGTGTTTGCTTTCATCTCTGACTGGTTTTTGTTTGTTTGTTTCGTCAAGTTAGCTTTGAGATTGGCTAGTTGGATAACGTCAACAAAAACATTGGAAAAAAAACTCAACAACACCTGAATACGACTGTTATCTTTTTGTTATCTTTGTGAGATTGCCTTGATGTTTGTGTTCTACCTTTGAGTATTTTGTGTTTGTTTGTTTGTCGAAATAGGCTTGAGATGGGTCTAGTTAGGATAACATAAAGAAAAATATTTTTAAAATTTCGACAACACTTACACAAGCGGTTCAAATACAACAACTTTTTGCTATCCTTGTGAGATTGCCTCCCTGATTGGTTTCATTTTGATTATTTTTTCGTTTGTGTGTTTGCCAAGTTAGTTTTGAGATGGGCTAGTTAGGATAACATAAAGAAAAACATAACAAAATTTCAACAATACCTTTTCACAAGCGGTCTGAATACAGCAAGCTTTGCAATCCTTGTGAGATTGCCTTGATGTTTGGTTTCACTTTCGATTGTTTTTCGTTTATTTGTTTTTCAAGTTAGGTTTGATATGGGCTAGTTGGAGTAATATAAACAAAAGCAAAACAGTTTAATTGAACTGTGGTTTTATAGATGTTTTTAAGGGTGAGCTGGAAAGGCAAGAGATGTGATAAGAACTTACTGGACGAGCTAAAAATCCGGAGAAAACTTGTACAAGTCATCCTTAAAAAGAGGCTGACCTTTCTTGGACGTGTGGTCAGAAACAAACAAATATGCGCTCTCATGAACAATGTCTTTCAGGTATAAGTGCGTGGGGGTTTGGTTGGGTGAGGTACAATTGGGTGTGTTACAATTGGGTAGGTACAGTTGGGTAGGGTACAATTGGATGGGGTACGGTTGGATAGGTTAGTGTTGGGTGGTTTACAATTGGGGGGGGGGGTATAGTTGGATAGGTTAGTGTTGGGTGGTTTACAATTGGGTGGGGTATAGTTGGATAGGTTAGTGTTGGGTGGTTTACAATTGGGTGGGGGTATAGTTGGATAGGTTAGTGTTGGGTGGTTTACAATTGGGTGGGGGTATAGTTGGATATGTTAGTGTTGGGTGGTTTACAATTGGGTGGGGGTATAGTTGGATAGGTTAGTGTTGGGTGGTTTACAATTGGGTGGGGGTATAGTTGGATAGGTTAGTGTTGGGTGGTTTACAATTGGGTGGGGTATAGTTGGATAGGTTAGTGTTGGGTGGTTTACAATTGGGTGGGGGTATAGTTGGATAAGTTAGTGTTGGGTGGTTTACAATTGGGTGGAGGTATAGTTGGATAGGTTAGTGTTGGGTGGTTTACAATTGGGTGGGGTATAGTTGGATAGGTTAGTGTTGGGTGGTTTACAATTGGATGGGGTATAGTTGGATAGGTTAGTGTTGGGTGGCTCACAATTGGGTGGGGTATAGTTGGATAGGTTAGTGTTGGGTGGTTTACAATTGGGTGGGGTATAGTTGGATAGGTTAGTGTTGGGTGGCTTACAATTGGGTGGGGTATAGTTGGGTTGGGCAGTGTTAGGTGGGGTACAGTTGGGTGAGAGAGTATTGGGTGAAAGTACAGAAGTGGGAGATAGAGTTGGGTGGGGTAACATTTGGCCGGAATGCAGTTAGATAGGGGGGGGGGGGGGTACAGTTGGATGTGATATAGCTGGATAGGGTACAGGTGTGTGAGGCACAGTTGAGCGGAATACAGTTAGTTGGGGTACAGTTGGGTGTGAGTACAGTTGTGGAGGTAGAGTTGGGTGGGGTAGAGTCGGATGAGGTACAGTTTGGTTGGGATATAAGTGGGCAGGAGCATATTTGGATGTGGTACAGTTGGACGGGGATTCAGTTAGGTGGGGATCAATTTGTCTGGAATACAGTTTAGTGGGGTACAGTACGGTAGGGTGGGGGTACATTTGGATGGATACAGTTGGGTGGGGTACAGTTGAGTCGGGTGCAGTTGGATGGGGTAGTGTTGGGTGAGGAACAATTGGATGAGGTACAATTGTGTGGGGTAATGCCGGATGGCGTACATTTGGGTGGGTAAAATTGGGTGGGACACAGTTGGTTGGAACACAGATGGATGGCTTTAATAGGGTGGGGTCAGTGTGGGACAGGGTACAGTTGGGTGGGATAGCATTGGGTGGGGAATAGTTGGGTGAGCACAGTAAGACGAAAAGGAACCAGAAAAAAACACGAAAGAAGAAGAACGCGTATTTAATACAACAAAACAAGACAAGCGCAAATTTTCGGCTAATTGGACTTTGTCAAGCGTAAGATTACAAACAAACAAACACCAGATACAAAAATTAGGAGAAAAAGACTGAAATTGAGCAGCAGAGTTCAATTTTCTTTTTCGTTTATACAATCATAATAACGTCATGTTCATGGCATGAAATACTACGAATAATATTTTCAATCGAATATACATATTGTTGTTTTTTGTTTTTTGGGTTTTTTTTTTTTAAAAAGAGACGTTAAAGATTTTTTTCAGAAATTGAAAAAAAAAGACTAAAAATACAGAAGAAAACCTATCATTTAAAAGAAACAACAAAAACATATCCCTAAAGTTTGAATGTTGATAGGAAACTTATTCACTGTTTTAGTCATCGAGAGTAAGATGGCCTGTAACAGGCCTTTTAGTTGATAAGGATTTGAAGAGTATGTATACCATTTACTATCAGTGGTGTTCGTGGATGCTGTATTTTTCAGGTTGTAGTGTTGGTGTTGTTTATGGTGAAGGCATTAGAAACAGTCTTGGTTATATAAGGCACTTTGTTTGTTTGTTTGTTTATTTATTTGTTGGTGTGTTGTTTTTACATGGAGTTGTTTCAAAATGATATGTAATTGTGTGCTGATATTTATTTATTTATTCATATGTTTATTTAGTCGATTCGGTTCTTTTTTATAAACTTCTTTTCATTTCAAATGAATTTAAGCGAATCAGGAAGTAATGACATCAAAACTCCTTTACTTTCTTATTTTATTTTTTGTTTTTGTTTTCGTGAAGACAAATGCTTACTCCGTTTCCGCAAAATGCTCAGATATTTTCTCCAGAGCATTTGCAAGGATAAAGAGGATATAGCAACGATTATCCTAAAAGCCACAGCAAGGATTATATAAAGCATCGTGTGCCCGAGATGTCCGCTTCATTTTTAACCCTTGTAACAGCAGGCATCACATCCCTCCAACGTTTTCTCAATTAGTTCGATGCTGAAGCAACAAGACAACGTCATACTTGGTATCATTACCTCCTAATACTTCGTTAGATACAATGTGGGTAAATGGAAAATGTTATGGCAAATCATAGAAACATTTCAAACCAGGGCAGAACTATAACGGGTGGAGCTAGTACCAACTAAGTAACATAACTCTTGAGAGTCACGGAGTTATCTCCCATGTAGAATTTCTCAAACCCAACACAGTTTGCACTACCCATTTAGCTGGCATAGACGCAGCCACAAAACATAAAGTGGTAAGCTCAGAACAGTCCTTAAAAAAGGAATGCCCAAGTTACCCATATACCCTGCAGCTACGCTACACACAACCACGATGGCGGAGAGAAATTCATACAATATATTGGTCTTATGTTCAAGATTGACACAGTCTATTCTTGTTGAACTGACCAAACACACACACACATAGACAAGACAGAACATATACAGGTTTGCTTCCAAGGCATATATGTAATACCAAAGGAAATAAATTAAAACCTCAGGAGCTTGGGGGGACATCCAATTCTCTGCAGTAGTGTAAACAGACCTGTCCTGCTGACCAAATCGAACGCCTTATTTCCGGGTGGAGCTAGTGTCTGGCGCGCGCGTCCAGAACTAAGGACCTAAAAATAAATGTTAAAGTCTGTGGCACTTTTCTAGGGCCGCAGTAAGGCTGCAGGCATATCACTGTCAGTTTCAGCTTGACCATACTATAACTGTACGGCCTACCCATGTGCATGTGTGAATACGTGTGGAACCTTTATAGTGCCCCACTCTGCAATAACACAAGCACAGAGCGCACGGGAATGAAAATCTGTGAACTAGCCTTTGTTACTCGATCCGCCGGATTAGGATTCCGGGCCTTACGTATAAAAGATATGCAAGTAAGGCATTTTATAAAATAAACTAATTAAAACAATATATATTTTACGTTCAAATATTAGATAGCATAATAGCATATCAAGCATCAAACGAATCAATCAAATTTGAATATTGTCTCTTTGGCAAATTTATCACAGTTTGTACGGTACTAATACTGATCGAATTCAAGTCATCGTTCAAATCAGCTCTCAACGTGAGCGATCTCGCTTGCCCTTGTCGCATGTGGAATCCGTTGTCGTCGAAGTCGATCAGGAGCATGCCGAGTGGCGACTGTGATCTATTTTGCATCCGGAGGACGTGGCCAATGAGTCGAAGTCTCCGTTTGCGTAGTGTGACGCTGAGACGAGAGAGCTTCGACCGGTTGTAGAGCTCGTCTGTCGAGAGTCGGTCTGGGTAGAAGACGCCAAGTGCTGCTCGTACCATTCTTCGATGCCTGCTGTCTATCGTGTCAGAGAGTGTAGCTGTCAGCGGGAGGCATTCCATGCCATAGCACAGAATGCTCTCAACTGCACTTCAGAAGAGGCGAATCTTTACCCGATCATCGGCTGTCGACGTGAAGACGGGTTTCAGCTTGTTCATCGCGGCCCAGGCCTGACCAAACGCTCGTCGACAACAGTGGAAGGGGAGGATGTGCTCACTCCGAGATATATAAAGTCGCTACACTGCTCGACTAGTTCATGGTGTGGTAGACTTTAGCCTCAATTTAGTCAGTCAGTCGATAGTTCATCGCTCTGGAAGTTGATAAAACAACTGGTGTGACAGACTACACAGTTGTCTACATGAACTACATGAAATACAAGATTATCGTCATCTCTAACATTTACGAAAAAAAAAAGAAGAAAAGAAATAGGCATAAGAGAAAAACAATTAACATCACAATG
>JAPXFY010000024.1:9234246-9236746 GCA_030674185.1 Monoplex corrugatus
TATATATAATATATATATGTGTGTGTGTGTATGTGTATGTGCGTGTGTACGTGTGAGTGTGCGTGTGCGTGCGTGCGTGCGTGCGTGCGTGTGTGTGTGTGTATGTGTGTGTGTGCATTCATCATCATCATCATCAGGTGCCCTGCCGCATGGCGTTGGCGACCATGGACTTCCAACCATCTCTATCTCTCGTTGCCCCCAGCATCTCCCCCACCCTCTTCATCCTCAGCCACCCTGCAAGTCCGTCCAGCATTCTCTCCCTGGGTCTACCCGGTGCTCTCTTTCCCTCCAGCTTTCCCGTTGTGACCAGGTGCTCCAATCCCCCTTCCTCATAAAATGGCCTATAAATGTTGCTTGTCTTTTCCTAATCTTCCTTATCAGTGATCGACTAGTGTCTGCCTCCATCAAGACTGTTTCGTTTGTTTTCTTTGCTGTCCATGGTACTCTCAACATTCTTCTGAGAAACCACATCTCGGCTGCCTCAGTCGTGCTCTGGCTTTGCTTGCTGACTGTCCACGCCTCGCATCCGTACAACAGTATTGGTTCTATATAACATTCAAGAACTCTCTTTCTGATGTTAATTGATAGGCATTTGTTGGTAAGAATGCTTTTCATCTTCTTGAATGCTGTTTTGGCTTGGCCGATTCTGCCAGCTATTTCCGATGTGCATCCCAGGTATTTGAACTTATTAACCTGTGTCAAGGTTGTGCCATTTGCTGTTATTTTGCAGGAGGGGATTTCATGTTTTTTACTGATCACCATGACTTCAGTCTTCCTGCTGTTTAGTTCCAACCCCTTACCTTTGCTCTCTGTTTCTAGTATATTCACAAGGTTTTGTAGGTCCCTTTCATTTTCTGCAATTAGCACGGTGTCATCTGCGTACCGAATGTTGTTTATCATTTTCCCTCAAACCTTTAATCCAGGGTCTTCTTCTAGGTTTCTCATGATGTTTTCGCTATATAGTGAAAACAGATCTGGTGACAAAACACAACCCTGTCTGACTCCTCTTTTGATGTTTTGAAAAGAGCTTATATTGTTTTCTATTCTCATTGCAGCTGTTTGTTCCCAGTACATATTCCTGATTATTCGTAGATCTTTTCCATCGACATTGAGTCTGTCCAGTTGGTTGATCAATTCTTCATGTCGTACCCGATCGAAAGCCTTGGTATAGTCAACAAAGCATAAATACAAATCCTTATTCATCTCAACTGACCTCTCTATGATAATTCTTAGGATGTATATGGCATTAATAGTTCCTTTCCCCTCCACAAATCCACACTGTTCTTCTGCTATTTCTCTTTTGATTCTATTCCTTGTCCTCATCATGATTATTCTTAACAGGATTTTTGTTACATGACTCATCAAACTGATTGTGCGATGGAGTTCGCATTCTATAGCCCCTGTCTTCTTCCAAAGTGCAATGAAAATTGATTTTGACATATCTTTGGGGATTTTTCCTGTGTCATAAATTTCATTTAGGAGGACTGTTATTTTTTCTATGCCAAATTCCTCCAGGGCTTCAATCATCTCTGTAGTAATGTTGTCTGGTCCTGGGGCTTTTCCTGGTTTCATCTTTTTCAGTGCTGCTCTGACTTCATCTTTCATTATGGGTGGTCCTTCAAAGTTCTTTTTTATAATGTGTTCTTCGTTTCTGTCATCCTCAAAAAGATCTTTAATGTACTCTCCCCATCTGTCTAATACCTTGTCTTTTTCCATGATAAGCGTGCCATCTTTTGATTTTAAGCAACCAGTTGATGTGCATGTATTTTTCCTGTGAACAATTTCTTCAATTCGTCTGTACATACCCTGAGGATCCATTTTGTGTCGTTCTTCTATCTCTTTGCATTTTGTGTTCAGCCAAGCTTCCTTAGCTTCATTGCACCTATACCGGATTTCTTTGTTTATCTTCCTGTATATCTCCTCGTTTCTCTTTGCCTTCCTCCTTTTCTCCATCAGGCCCAAAATTTCATTAGTCATCCAGTTCTTTTTTGCTTTTCTATTTGCCTTAGGGATTTCCTCACAAGTTTCATTTATAGAACTTCTCAACTTTGTCCATTGTTCCTCACTGTCACCAACGTCTTCCAGATCACTGAATTTGTTTTGAACATGTACATTAAATTTTTGACGTATCATTTCATCTGTCTTCAAGAGTCCAAGGTTTAGTTTGATGTTGTTTTTGGTCTGTTTCCTTTTCCTCAATTTCAGCCTAAACCTTCCCACTACCGGATTGTGGTCACTGTTGCAGTCTGCGCCTGGTAGTGTTTTTGCTGACAGTAAAGAATTTCTAAATCTTTTGTTGATCAGGATGTAGTCAATTTGATTTTTGGTATTATCTCCTGGACTCATCCAAGTCCATTTTCTTCTGTTAGGCTGCTCAAACCAGGTGTTTCCTACTATGAACTCATTCATCTGTGCCCATTCTACAAGCTTCCCCCCTCTTTCGTTTTGTGTACCAAGGCCATGAGGTCCAACTATATCCTCCACCCTATCCTGTCCCACT
>JAPXFY010000024.1:9246746-9259246 GCA_030674185.1 Monoplex corrugatus
CTCTCTCTCTCTCTTTCTCTCTCACACATACCCCTCTCCCACACACACACACACATACACACAGAGAGAAACACAACATGTACGCACATACAGACACATAGTCGTAGGTAGATAGACAGATAGATAGATAGATAGATAGATAGATAGATAGATAGATAGATAGATTGATTCACACACACACACACATATATATATATCTATATATATAGATATATATATATATGTATTATATAGACAAACATATACTACACGTCATTATTGAAGGGCCAGGAACGTTTTTGAGTCAATTTTTGAAAGGAGAAATAACCTATTTTCTCTTACTCTTTTCTCCAATTCGTTGCCGTAACTGAATGGATAAGAGCTCAGACAACATTGCAGTTTCCTTTTGGCACGTGTTTGGGGATTTGCCGATTTGCAATGGGCGGCCCAAGGAAGACAATTTCCACACGAAATTGTCGAATCTTCAGCAGGGTCTCTCTGACGACGCAGGCAAGGTAGCGACAAAATTCGCTTTGCACGTGCAAGGCAAGCCCTTTTTGAACACTACTCCAGCCAAAGTTGCCCGCAGACGAGGATAAAAAGGACCCGTTCTTGGTTCGTTTTAACCATGCTTGCAAGACGACGGATGACGGATGAGCAGCGGGGGGAGAGCCCTCGCTCTGCTTGATGAAGGCCTAGCGCAGCGGGAAGTTGCTAGACGACTTGAAGTGTCGCATTCCACAATCCAGAGACTGCTGGAGCGCTTCAATGAGACTGGAGCAGTCCAGGAAAGGCGTCACACGGGTCGACCCAGAGTAACGACAAGACAGCAAGACCGCTACCTTGCCCTCTCCGTCCTGAGGGAAAGGGCATCCACTGCGGTGACCTTGAGGGGGCAGCTGAGGGACGCAACAGGTGCTAACATCAGCTGCAGCACGGTGAGAAGACGGCTACATGAGGCAAACTTGAGGTCACGGAGACCGGCCGTCTGACCCGTGCTGTCACCGGTCAACAGAGTGCGCCGCATGACCTGGGCCAGGGAGCACGTGACCTGGACAAGGCAACAGTGGGCCCGGGTCTTGTTTTCGGATGAGTCCAGGTTCACCCTGACCTTTAACGATGGCCGGGCTCGGGTGTGGCGACGTCAAGGGGAGAGGTTCGCTGACGCCACTGTCCAAGAGCATAACCGGTACGGCGGCGGGTCGGTGATGGTGTGGGGTGGCATGAGCCGTGGTACCCGGACCCCCCTGCTCCCCATTGACGGCATCCTGAACGGGGTCCGGTACCGGGACGAGGTTCTGGCGGCCGTGGCACTGCCTGCGCTTGTGGACCTTGGTCAAGGCGCCATCTTCCAGGACGACAATGCACCTGCGCATCGAGCACGCCTTGTGACCGACTTCCTGGAGCAGCATGAAGTCGTCCGAATGGCCTGGCCAGCGTGCTCACCTGACCTGAACCCAATTGAACACCTCTGGGATGTGCTCGGGAGGCGCATCAGGGACAACCACCCCCCACCGGGCACCCTGGCCAGGCTGGTCGACATCCTGCAGATCGAGTGGGCGGCCATCCCTCAGGACACACTCCGTACCCTTGTGGGGTTGATGCATCGGCGCTGTGAAGCATGCATCCAGGCTCGGGGCGGACACACGCGATATTGAAAACAGATTGGCCAAATCTGACACTTTCTGTTTTTTGAAAAGGGGGGGATGTTCCTTTAAATGCATGTGCTGTTCACTAATGGGTCATTGTGCTAATTTCTTTTTCCAAAACAGGTGTGGAAATGATGAAATAAAACATAGAATCAATTCTAAACATTGTCAATTATTTCAACTTAAAATTAGAGAGGAAGGAAGAAGTGGCCCTTAAATTATGATTAGGAGTATATATATACATTGTTACAGAAGTCGGTATATGCGTGACTGACAGAAATAGAATGAAAGTAGATTGTGTGTATGTAGGTGCGTGTTCTATGTGTTTTCCCCACCACACACAACCTTCCACTCAGTCACTTCAACAACCTCTGTAAACAAAATAGTATATTTAAATATTCATAATTAATCAGATATCATCAGTTCAATTTTCATCCAACTGGATCAACAAACACATAAAACAGAAATAAATGTTCATTGACCACTGTTCAATAGAAAGTAATCGATTCAGGTTTCCGTCCCAAACAGTCTTTTCACAGGGACTCTTTCACTGCGTCAGCACTTCAGTCAGTTTGTTTCACAGCATCGAAATCATTGTTCAGGATTCAGTTCATCACTCTATGTAAATACAGTTACCACACAATCCTGGGGAGCAAGACGAAACACAGAGGCGTCAGTAACCGGACACGCCCACAGCAGGTATTCAGCAGTGTCCTAACAGATTAGGACCAGGGACTGGTCCTAACAGCTTAGGACCAGGGACTGGATCAGGCATCCACCCCTCAAAACAGCAGGTATTCAGCAGAGTCCTAACAGCTTAGGACCAGGGACTGGATCAGGCATCCACCCCTCAAACCAAAGTCACGTACGTATGTGGCTCCCTCGTGAGCTAATCAGACCAGACAGCTCCCCACGTCAGAAGCTGCTAACATAGCAGCTTAAGACAAACAGATTTAGTTCTCTTCAGGCGGCAAGGAAATGCGACCGCTCCACCTGGAAATCTCTGTGGAACTGACTTTTAGTTCACAGATTTTCGATACGCACACAACGCTACACGAATTCCACGCTCCACGCATTCCACGCTCCGCGCACTCCAAGCTTTTACTTCACAGCCAATCAGAATAAAGACACCGAACACTGGGTGCTCCAATCCACAAAAGCAAAAACAGCACTATGAAAATATATACAACACATCCGTCACATACATATATATGTATATGTGTATATATACATATGTATATGTAATACACATGTATATATATATGTATGTATATGTATACATCTGTATATATATATATATATATATATGTATATATATGTATATATATATATATGTGTGTGTGTGTGTGTGTGTGTGTATGTGTGTGTGCGTGTGTGTGTGTGTGTGAACATAAAGACAGTGTGGCCTCTCTCTCTCTCTCTCTCTCTCTCTCTCTCTCTCTCTCTCTCTCTCTCTCTCTCTCTCTCTCTCTCTCGCTCTCCCCATGTCTTCTGCTGTCTCTCATTGCAGAGAATGACAGTAGGCCGGTTATGGATGTCGAAGAAGAGACGGAAATGAGCACCATATTTCGATTTATCAAAAAATTAATGTGCGTTGTTTTCTTTTTGTAGACACGATGAATTTGGAGTTTGGAGTTTACTTAATTAAGAGGGATTCCACGCACTCGGAAATTCCATGTGCGCTCTGCTCGGATATGCAAAATCTTAGGCGCTGTACAGGTCGTAAAACGGAAAGAGGAATGTTGCCTGACACCACCAGAATAACTGAAGGAGAAATGAAGATAGTTCTACCCAGAGTTGGGTGTGCTATGGGCTCATTGTGAACGCTGGGACCATACAGTCGAGTCTCGTCTACTTCGCGGATGCGTCACTGAGGGTGTTGCTCAAATCTTCTGACCGACACCGCACTTGTCTGTATCTCTCGGGCCTGGTTGACGCCAGGATATCATATGATAGAAAGCGTAGAGTACAGCCCTGTCACGCAGTCTCGATCCTGCATGGAACTCCATAGCATCATGATTATGATCCTCATCGACATTACCATCATCGCATTGCAAAAAAAAAGTGTTCCAGCTTCTGTGGCCATTAAAGTGGCGTAGAAAATGGGACGAAAAAGAAAAAGGTAAGCACAAAGGTAACCTCCCTGAGTGCAATGATCTTATAAACAATGGGGATTTCTAAGCCAAGAATTATGTTGTGGGTGGAATTCAACTCATGATCATCATCATCATCAGGTGCCCTGCCTCATGGCGTTGGCGATCATGGACTTCCATCTGTCTCTATCTCTTGTTGCTCCAAGCATCTCCTCCACCCTCCTCGTCTTTAGCCACTCTGGAAGTCCGTCTAGTATCTTCTCCCTGGGTCTACCCGGGCTCTCTTTCCCTCCAGCTTTCCCGTTGTGACCAGGTGCTCCAAATCCCCCTCCCTCATAAAATGGTCTATAAATGTTGCCTGCCTTTTCCTAATCTTCCTTATGAGTGATCTACTTGTGTCTGCCTCCATCAAGACTGTCTCATTTGTTTTCTTTGCTGTCCATGGAACTCTCAACATCCTTCTTAGAAACCACATCTCGGCTGCCTTGATCTTGTTCTGGCTCATGATACAAGACCTTAATACAACGGTTCTATCAAAAAATTCAATAAACCTTATGAACAAATTGAATCAAAGCATGACATTATTATGTCTGCTGCTGTTATTCTTCTCCTTCCTCCCTACCAAGTTCTGTATAAAAATTATTTCGTGTCTTTAGTTTTTTTTCTGTTTGTTTTGTTTTGCTTTGTTAAGTTTTTGGGGGAGATTGCTTTTTTGTTTTTGTTTTGTTTTTTGAATCTATTTTACAAAAAAAGGCTTAGCGAGGTATTGTCTACGATACCGAGTTCTTTTGCCAGAGCCTGATTTTCAGTAGACTGTTAAGGAATACGTTTAACTTGTGGCTTGACCATTCTGTTTTCGGTCTTACAGATCCACCAGACGATGTAACAAAGATGCTCTTGTCACTGGATTACGCTGAAGGTAAGTTCATATCTGCATCCACTCACTCATCCATCCATCCACACAGCCGTACGTAGGTATACAGAAACACACACACACACACACACACACCACACACACACACTCTCTCTCTCTCTCTCTCTCTCTCTCTCTCTCTCACACACACACACACACACACACACACACACACACACACACACACACAAACACACACACTTACACACATATATATATATGAAGATATATACATATACATATATATATACATACATACATACACACACACACACACACATATATATATATATATATTTATATATATATATATATATATATAAAAATATATAATATATATAATAATAAACAAAAAAGTATAAATAATAAATTATATATATATATACGTATATGAAAAATATACACAGATACACACAGATATAAAGATTTCATACATACATACGTACATACATACATACATACATACATACATACGTACATACATACTACATACATACGTACATACATACATACATACATACATACATACATACATACTACATACATACGTACATACATACGTACATACATACATACATGCATGCATGCATACATACATACGTACGTACGTATGCACGTACGTGTGTACGTACTTATTGACATACATACTTACACATATAGGCCTACTTATAGTCATAAACATATGCTTACATAAATGATCGGACAATACCTCATGATCACTAATAAAATGCCTTTAAAACTATCATGAATTATCTCATTTTAGCTTAACCCTTTGACTCCTGCACGATATCCACGAGCTGCAAAAACTTTGACACCTTCAACCTATCTACCAGTTTCCTACAGGAAGCTTGTGGACAGGGTAAGGGAGTCAAAGGGTTAAATTTTTGCTGTGCTAGAATATTGACAATGCTGGATGCTGGTGGGCAGGGTGCGGGAGTCAAAGAGTTAAAACTACCACTCCACTTTCGGGTAGGCCTACTCAGAACCAGGGTCTACATAACGAAAACCTGTATGCTACCGCAACATTTATAGGGCATGTTATGAGGAAAGGGGATTTAGAGTACCTGGTCACAACAGGAAAGCTGGAGGGAAAGACAGCCCAGGTAGATCCAAGGAGAAAATAGTGTGTGCGTGTGTGTATGTGTGTGTGTGTGGGGGGGGGGGGTATGTGTGTGTGTGTAACTGTTATGTTAAGCTGACAAATGATTTATGATGATAATTTTAATGATGATGTACGTGAGTGTGTGTGTGTGTCTTATGTGTGTATGTGTGTGTGCCTGTGTGTGCCTGTGTGTGTATGGTGTTGTGTGGTGTGTGTGTGGTGTGTGTGTGTGGTGTGTGTGTGTGTGTGCGTACGTGTGTGCAAGTGTGTCCCTCTGAGCGGGCATGGAATATTTCAATATTCATAAATGGCTTGGCTTTTTACAAAGTGTGTGTGTGTGTGTGAATGTGTGTGTGTGTGTGTGTGTGTGTGTGTGTGTGTGTGTGTGTCTGTGTCTGTGTCTGTGTGTGTGTCTGTGTGTCTGTGTGTGTTTGTATGTGTGTATATGTATGTGCATGCGCGTGGATATGTTTGTGTGTATATGTGTATGCATTTGTGTATGTATGTGTGTGTATGTGTATGTATGTGTGCATATATGTGTTAATGTGCATGTGTGTATGTGTGTATGTATGTATGTGTGTATGCATATATGTATGTAAGTATATATGTATATATGTATGTATGTGTGTATGTATATATGTATATATGTATATATGTATGTATGTATGCATATATGTATGTATGTATGTATGTATGCATATATGTATGTATGTATGTATGTTTTATGTATGCATGTATGTGTGTGGGGTGTCTGTGTGTGTGTGTGTCTGTGTGTGTGTGTGTGTGTATGCGTGTGTGTGTGTGTGTGTGTGTGAGCGCGCGCGCGTGTGTATGTGCTGTGTGTACTCCCACGTGCACGACAGATTCAGAAGCTGCCGCCCAGGTGATCGGATGTGAAAGAGTCGAAGGCTGTTTCCAAGAAAGCGACAAAAACAAGGCCAATGCACTATATGCCAGAAACTATCTGGCTCTTTGCGAGTGAGTGTGTTTGTTTGTGATTCTGTCTGTGTTTCCATTTTTCTTTCTTTTCTTTTTCTTTTTTTTGTTTTGTTTTTTTTTTTTGCTTGTTTCTTTGTTTGTTTGTCTGTGTGATTAGTTTGGTTGGTTGATTGGTTGCCTGTTTGTTTGTTTGTTCGTTTGCATCTTTGTTCGTCTGTGGGCTTCAGTCGTTTGCAGTTACATAGAGCACTGATTTGGTATCGTCGTCGTCATCGTCGTCGTCGTCGTCGTCGTCGCCATCATCATCATCAACATCGTCGTCGTCGTTTACCGTTGTTGTAGTTGTTGTCATTGTTGTTTTTTGTTATTTGTTGGTGTGTTTTGTATGTTGTGCTTGACACGCTCTTCTACATTGTTTTGTTGTTGTTTTTTTTATCTTGTTGCTTGTTTAAATATGAAATGATGATACACGATTCATAATTTAAAGTCTGTATGTTTATCTGTAAATGAACAAAATTCCAGATCTTTCGACATTTTCTTTAGTCTTTTACAACTTTCATAATGTATAATCCACTGTCTGTTTAACTGTAGATGAACAGTTTGCCACGTTCGTTAATTTTTACAACACGATATCTTGCCTTGTTTTTTCTTCTGTGACCTAATCTATTTCCATATGTATGTATATTTGCGTGCTCTGTGGAATATGGACATATGTAACTCTATTCTGAGGACAAACATTCATCATTGTTGTTTACAGATTACAGATTGCTACACAAAGGATACCTTCAAATATCTAGTTCATCTACGTATGTGTATGTGCGCGCCTGCATACGTGTGTGTGTTCGTTCGTTCTTTGATTTAACGTCTTTTCACTTTAAGTGATATTAGACGGGGGAGAGGGGGGGGGAAGGAATAAATAAAATAAAATGTAGAACGATAGTTAAGCGGGTTGGATTGGGGCAGAGGGGAGATAGAGTAAAAAGACATAAATAGGTGGGAAAACAGGAAAATGGAACGAAAACTTAACTCTAACAATTAACTTCAACAATGTGAAGGGAAATTGTAACACTAATACACAAACCGCATAAAGTTAAAGTAATATATTAACAGGACTGAGAACTAATGATTCTGAAATCTTAACTAATAAAGATTGATCTGGTGTAACTTTTTGGAAATGAGTTTCAGAATACTTTTCTTGAGTAAATATTTTTGGGAAAAAAGGAACGTAGCATTTTGCAGTAGAATAAGCTATGGTGTGTGTGTGTGTGTGTGGTGTGTGTGTGTGTGTGTGTGTGTGTGTGTGTGTGTGTGTGTGTGTGTGTGTGTGTGTGGTGTGTGTGTGTGTTGTGTGTGTCACTTCTGACTAAACTATCAGTGTGTGTGTGGTCATGGGCAAAATGCGTGTCTACGCGTGCATGTGTATGTTTGTTAGTCGCCTATGTCTGAAGTCTTGTTTGAAAATAATGTGCCAGAGAATAACAGTCTCGATTTTTAATGTACTGACTCTAGAGATATCCTTTACAACAAAAATAATGATATTATTTCGGTAGTCCAGCTGATTCTCAGATCCCCTGTTGGCAGATTGTTATGAAGAGATAATTAATTGTTGTCTGTTATAAATTGACACTGTTCACTTATTGTTCTGAATTATTAATTGTAATTGTTCCCCTTTCTTACATTCAAACTTCCATTACCCCTTCCCATCCCCATCCTCCACCCTTTTTTTTCTCCCTCTGTGTGTGTGTGTGTGTGTGTGTGTGTGTGTGTGTGTGTGTGTGTGTGTGTGTGTGTGTGTGTGTGTGATGTGTGGTGTGTGTGTGTGTGTGTGTGTGTGTGTCTAAAATCACTATTATGAACAGACATTAAATAAAGATTCCAATTCTAATGTGCCAGGGAAACTTTATTATATTATCATTGTTACTCCTTATGAATACTGATCCGTATTTACCCCATCAGGATCAAGCAAAGTACAATAACTAGCGTAGTTTGGCAAACCAGTGTGCCTTCATATCTGTTTGTTTAAATTGTTGTTAAGTGTGATACTGGTTCCTTTTTCCAGTCTGTGTGTAAGTTGTTGTTAAGTGTGATACTGTTCCTTTTTCCAGTCTGTGTGTAAGTTGTTGTTAAGTGTGATACTGTTCCTTTTTCCAGTCTGTGTGTAAGTTGTTGTTAAGTGTGATACTGGTTCCTTTTTCCAGTCTGTGTGTAAGTTGTTGTTAAGTGTGATACTGGTTCCTTTTTCCAGTCTGTGTGTAAGTTGTTGTTAAGTGTGATGACTGTTCCTTTTCCAGTCTGTGTGTAAGTTGTTGTTAAGTGTGATACTGGTTCCTTTTTCCAGTCTGTGTGTAAGTTGTTAAGTGTGATACTGATTCCTTTTTCCAGGTTAGTGTTGTAAGTTTGAGTGTGTGTAAGGTGTGGGTGATGCTGTTCCTTTTTCCAGTCTGTGTGTAAGTTGTTGTTAAGTGTGATACTGATTCCTTTTTCCAGTCTGTGTGTAAGTTGTTGTTAAGTGTGATACTGATTCCTTTTTCCAGTCTGTGTGTAAGTTGTTGTTAAGTGTGATACTGATTCCTTTTTCCAGTCTGTGTGTAAGTTGTTAAGTGTGATACTGATTCCTTTTTCCAGTCTGTGTTTAAGTTGTTGTTAAGTGTGATACTGGTTCCTTTTTCCAGTCTGTGTGTAAGTTGTTGTTAAGGTGATACTGGTTCCTTTTTCCAGTCTGTGTGTAAGTTGTTGTTAAGTGTGATACTGGTTCCTTTTTCCAGTCTGTGTGTAAGTTGTTGTTAAGTGTGATACTGGTTCCTTTTTCCAGTCTGTGTGTAAGTTGTTGTTAAGTGTGATGCTGGTTCCTTTTTCCAGTCTGGTGTGTAGTTGTTGTTAAGTGTGATACTGGTTCCTTTTTCCAGTCTGTGTGTAAGTTGTTGTTAAGTGTGATACTGTTCCTTTTTCCAGTCTGTGTGTAAGTTGTTGTTAAGTGTGATGCTGGTTCCTTTTTCCAGTCTGTGTGTAAGTTGTTGTTAAGTGTGATACTGATTCCTTTTTCCAGTCTGTGTTGTGTTGTAAGTGTGACTGTTCTTTCCAGTCGTGTAAGTTGTTGTTAAGGTGATGCTGGTTCCTTTTTCCAGTCTGTGTGTAAGTTGTTGTTAAGTGTGATACTGGTTCCTTTTTCCAGTCTGTGTGTAAGTTGTTGTTAAGGGATGCTGGTTCCTTTTTCCAGTCTGTGTGTAAGTTGTTTTTAAAGGGTGTGATGCTGGTTCCTTTTTCCATCTGTGTTTAAGTTGTTGTTAAGTGTATACTGGTTCCTTTTTCCAGTCTGTGTTTAAGTTGTTGTTAAGGTGATGCTGGTTCCTTTTTCCAGTCTGTGTTTAAGTTGTTGTTAAGTGTGATTCTGGTTCCTTTTTCCAGTCTGTGTGTAAGTTGTTGTTAAGTGTGATATGGTTCCTTTTTCCAATCAGTGTGTAAGTTGTTGTTAAGTGTGATCTGGTTCCTTTTTCCAGTCTGTGTGTAAGTTGTTGTTAAGTGTGATACTGGTTCCTTTTTCCAGTCTGTGTGTAAGTTGTTGTTAAGTGTGATGCTGGATTCCTTTTTCCAGTCTGTGTGTAAGTTGTTGTTAAGTGTGATGCGGGATTCCTTTTTCCAGTCTGTGTGTAAGTTGTTGTTAAGTGTGATACTGGTTCCTTTTTCCAGTCTGTGTTTAAGTTGTTGTTAAGTGTGATACTGGTTCCTTTTTCCAGTCTGTGTTTAAGTTGTTGTTAAGTGTGATGCTGGTTCCTTTTTCCAGTCTGTGATTGTAAGTTTTTAGTTGTTAAGTGGTTAATGCTGGTTCCTTTTTCCAGTCTGTGTGTAAGTTGTGTTAAGTGTGATACTGGTTCCTTTTTCCAGTCTGTGTGTAAGTTGTTTAAGTGTGATACTGGTTCCTTTTTCCAGTCTGTGTGTAAGTTGTTGTTAAGGGTGATACTGGTTCCTTTTTCCAGTCTGTGTGTAAGTTGTTGTTAAGGTGATCTGGTTCCTTTTTCCATCGTGTGTAAGTTGTTGTTAAGGGTGATACTGGTTCCTTTTCCAGTCTGTGTTAAGTTGTTGTTAAGGTGATACTGGTTCCTTTTTCCAATCTGTGTGTTAAGTTGTTGTTAAAGGTGATACTGGTTCCTTTTTCCAGTTGTGTTTTTAAGTTGTTGTTAAGGTGATACTGGTTCCTTTTTCCAGTCTGTGTGTTCCAATCAGGTGTAGTTGTTTTAAGGGTGAATACTGTTCCTTTTTCCAGATGTGTGTTAATTGTTGTTAAGGGTGATACTGGTTCCTTTTTCCAATTGTGTGTAAGTTGTTGTTAAGGGTGATCTGGTTCCTTTTTCCAGTCTGTGTTAAGTTGTTGTTAAGGGTGATCTGGTTCCTTTTTCCATCTGTGTGTAAGTTGTTGTTAAGGGTGATGCTGGTTCCTTTTTCCAGTCTGTGTTTAAGTTGTTGTTAAGGGTGATGCTGGTTCCTTTTTCCAATCAGTGTTTAAGTTGTTGTTAAGGGTGATTCTGGTTCCTTTTTCCAGTCTGTGTGTAAGTTGTTGTTAAGGGTGATGCTGGTTCCTTTTTCCAATCATGTGTTAAGTTGTGTTAAGGGTGATGCTGGTTCCTTTTTCCAGTCTGTGTGTTAAGTTGTTGTTAAGTGTGATACTGGTTCCTTTTTCCAGTCTGTGTGTAAGTTGTTGTTAAGTGTGATGCTGTTCCTTTTTCCATCTGTGTGTAAGTTGTTGTTAAGTGTTGATGCTGATTCCTTTTTCCAGTCTGTGTGTAAGTTGTTGTTAAGTGTGATACTGGTTCCTTTTTCCAGTCTGTGTTTAAGTTGTTGTTAAGTGTGATACTGGTTCCTTTTTCCAGTCTGTGTGTAAGTTGTTGTTAAGTGTGATGCTGGTTCCTTTTTCCAGTCTGTGTGTAAGTTGTTGTTAAGTGTGATGCTGATTCCTTTTTCCAGTCTGTGTGTAAGTTGTTAAGTGTGATACTGGTTCCTTTTTCCAGTCTGTGTGTAAGTTGTTAAGTGTGATACTAGTTCCTTTTTCCAGTCTGTGTTAAGTTGTTGTTAAGGTGATACTGGTTCCTTTTTCCAGTCTGTGTTTAAGTTGTTGTTAAGGGTGATACTGGTTCCTTTTTCCAATGTGTGTTCAAGTTGTTGTTAAGGGTGATACTGGTTCCTCTTTCCAGTCTGTGTTTAAGTTGTTGTTAAGGTGATACTGGTTCCTTTTTCCAATCTGTGTTTAAGTTGTTGTTAAAGGTGATACTGGTTCCTTTTTCCAATTGTGTTTAAGTTGTTGTTAAAGGCTGATACTGGTTCCTTTTTCCAGTCTGTGTTTAAGTTGTTGTTAAGGTAATACTGGTTCCTTTTTCCAATGTGTGTTTAAATTGTTGTTAAGGTGATACTGGTTCCTTTTTCCAATTTTGTGTTTAAGTTGTTGTTAAGGGTGATACTGGTTCCTTTTTCCATCTGTGTTTAAGTTGTTGTTAAGGGTGATACTGGTTCCTTTTTCCAGTCTGTGTTTAAGTTGTTGTTAAGGGTGATACTGGTTCCTTTTTCCAGTCTGTGTTTAAGTTGTTGTTAAGGGTGATACTGGTTCCTTTTTCCAGTCTGTGTTTAAGTTGTTGTTAAGGGTGATGCTGGTTCCTTTTTCCAGTCTGTGTTTAAGTTGTTGTTAAGGGTGATACTGGTTCCTTTTTCCAATCTGTTTAAGTTGATGTTAAGGGTGATACTGGTTCCTTTTTCCAGTCTGTGTTTAAGTTGTTGTTAAGGGTGATACTGGTTCCTTTTTCCAATCTGTTTTGGGTTTTAATGTGTTATGTTAAGGG
>JAPXFY010000024.1:9264246-9266746 GCA_030674185.1 Monoplex corrugatus
AAGTTAAAGCGGCACTGAAAAAGATGAAACCGGGAAAAGCCCCAGGACCAGACAACATTACTACAGAGATGATTGAAGCCCTGGAGGAATTTGGCATAGAAAAAATAACAGTCCTCCTAAATGAAATTTACGACACTGGAAAAATCCCCAAAGATATGTCAAAATCAATTTTCATTGCACTTCCAAAGAAGACAGCGGCTATAGAATGCGAACTCCATCGCACAATCAGTTTGATGAGCCATGTAACAAAAATCCTGTTAAGAATAATCATGATGACGACAAGGAATAGAATCAAAAGAGAAATAGCAGAAGAACAGTGTGGATTCGTGGAAGGGAAAGAAACTGTTAATGCCATATACATCCTAAGAACTATCATAGAGAGTCAAATGAGATGAATAAGGATTTGTATTTATGCTTTGTTGACTACACCAAGGCTTTCTTCGATCGGGCAAGACATGATGAATTGATCAACGAACTGGAGAGACTCAATGTTGATGGAAAAGATCTACGAATAATCAGAAATACGTACTGGGAACAAACAGCTGCAATGAGAATAGAAAACAATGTAAGCTCTTTCCAAAATATCAAAAGAGGAGTCAGACAGGGCTGTGTTTTGGCACCAGATCTGTTTTCACTTTACAGCGAAAACGTCATGAGAAACTAGAAGAAGACCCTGGATTAAAGGTTGGAAGGAAAATGATAAACAACATTCGATATGCAGATGACACCGTGCTAATTGCAGAAAGTGGAAGAGACCTACAAAACCTTGTGAATATACTAGAAATAGAAAGCAAAGGTAAAGGGTTGGAACTAAACAGCAGGAAGACTGAAGTCATGGTGATCAGTAAAAAACATGAAATCCCCTCATGCAAAATAACGGCAAATGGCACAACCTTGACACAGGTTGATAAATTCAAATACCTGGGAACGATCATTTCATCAGACGGCAGATGCACATCAGAAATGGCTGGCAGAATCGGCCAAGCCAAAACAGCATTCAAGAAGATGAAAAGCATTCTTACCAACAAATGCCTATGAATTAACGTCAGGAAGAGAGTTCTTGAATGTTATATGTTCGTCTGTCGTCGTTGACAATGACCACGGCTTCATGAAGTTGCTTTGAGTCAGTGTGTCCGGAGGTGACTGATCAATCCGATCCGGGCACAGAAGTAACGTCCACAGGTTGGACATCTATGGTCGGTTACTGTGGTTGAAGGATTTGCAGCCCTAGCTTTCCGTGCAGCTCGTTTTTTTGTGCAGATTGGATACGAGACACTTCTGAAGTGGTACATCCGGTTTTGATTCTTCTACGCCAGACTGTACAGTCGAGGGCAAGGTTTTCCCAATTCTCCCAGTCTATGTTGAGGGACTTTAGCGATGCCTTCAAGCTGTCTTTAAACCGTTTTCTCTGGCCTCCAACTGTTCTCTTGCCAGACGCTAGTTCCCCATAGAGGAGTTGCTTCGGAATTCTGGTGTCAGACATCCGGTACACATGGCCAGCCCAGCGAACTTGACTCTTTTGAAGTAAAGTGTGGATGGAGGGGAGATTGACTCTCTCTAGTACTTCTGTATCAGGGATCTTCTCTTGCCATCGGATATTGAGAATCTTTCTGAGGCTTTTGGTGTGAAAATGATTCAATTTCCTTGCGTGTCTACTGTAAACAGTCCAGGTCTCACTGCCGTAGAGGAGAGTGGTGAGGACTACCGCTTTGTACACTTTGAGTTTAGTTGTGGCCGAGATACCTCTTCTGTCCCATACAGTAGGACACAGCCTCCCAAATGCAGTGCTGGCCTTAGCTATGCGTTTGTTGACTTCGTCGTCGATATGCACACAACGTGATAGGGAACTGCCGAGATATGTGAAGTTGTCGACTGCATGTAGTTTTGTGCCCTTGACCTCGATATTTGGTTCAGTATATGGAACACGTGGAGGAGGCTGATACATGAATGTTATATACATGTAGAACCAATACTGTTGTACGGATGCGAGGCGTGGACAGTCATCAAACAAAGCCAGAACAATATTGAGGCAGCCGAGATGTGGTTTCTAAGAAGAATGTTGAGGGTTCCATGGACAGCAAAGAAAACAAACGAGACAGTCTTGATGGAGGCAGACACAAGTAGATCACTCATAAGGAAGATTAGGAAACGGCAGGCAGCATTTATGGGCCATTTTATGAGGAAGGGGGATTTGGAGCACCTGGTCACAGCGAGAAAGCCGGAGGGAAAGAGAGCACCGGGTAGACCCAGGGAGAAAATGCTGGACGGACTTGCAGAGTGGCTGGGGACGAGGAGGGTGGGGGAGATGCTAGGGGCAACGAGAGATAGAGGCAGATGGAAGTCCATGATTGCCAATGCCATGCGGCAGGGCACCTGATGATGATGATGATGATAATTTTACTCTTTTCTGTCACTCACTTTGTTTCTGCCTTCTTCCCTTGCTTTCTGTCATTTCTTTCCATCATTTTCTGCCTTGCTGGTCCATTCACCTGTATGTGTT
>JAPXFY010000024.1:9271746-9424246 GCA_030674185.1 Monoplex corrugatus
AATGTTGTCTGGTCCTGGGGCTTTTCCTGGTTTCATATTTTCGGTGCTGCTCTAACTTCATCTTTCATAATGTTCTTTATTTCTGTCATCCCCAAAAAGGTCTTTAATGTACTCTCCCCGTCTGTCTATCCATGATAAGCGTGCCATCTTTCGATTTTAAGCAACCAGTTGATGTGCACGTATTTTTCCTGTGGACAATTTCTTCAATTCGTCTGTACATACCCCGAGGATCCGTTTGGTGTCGATCTTCTATTTCCTTGCATTTTGTTTCAGCCAAGCTTCCTTAGCTTCATTGCACCTATTCCTGATTTCTTTGTTTATCTTCCTGTGTATCTCCTCGTTTCTCTTTGCCTTCCTCCTTTCCTCCATCAAGCCCAAAATGTCTTTAGTCATCCAGTTCTTTTTTGCTTTTCTATCTGCCTCGAGGATTTTTTCACAGGCTTCATTTATCGAATTTCTCAACTTTGTCCATTGTTCCTCACTGTCACCGTCTTCCAGAGCACTGAATTCGTTTTGAACATGTACATTAAATTTTTAACGTATCACTTCATCTGTCTTTAAGAGTCAAAGATTAAGTTTGATGTTGCTTTTGGTCTGTTTCCTTTTCCTTAATTTCAGCCTATATCTTCCCACTACAGGATTGTGGTCACTGTTGCAGTCTGCGCCTGATAGTGTTTTAGCTGACAATAAAGAATTTCTAAATCTTGTTAATCAGGATGTAGTCAATCTGATTTTTGTTATTATCTCCTGGACTCATCCAAGTCCATTTTCTTCTATTAGGCTGCTCAAACCAGGTGTTTCCTACTATGAACTCACACATGCATGCCCACACAAAACACACATAAACAGGCCCACCTACTCAAACACACACTATCATACACTGGCAGACACACACACACACATACACAAATACACACAAACGCCCGCCCGCCCGCGCGCATGCACACACACACATACCAAGATACACATAGGCCTACACAAACACACAAATACAAAACACAAACACATACAAATACAGATAGACATAGACACACACATATACACGCGCGCACGCACACACACACACACACACACATATATATATACTCCTAATCATAATTTAAGGGCCACTTCTTCCTTCCTCTCTAATTTTAAGTTGAAATAATTGACAATGTTTAGAATTGATTCTATGTTTTATTTCATCATTTCCACACCTGTTTTGGAAAAAGAAATTAGCACAATGACCCATTAGTGAACAGCACATGCATTTAAAGGAACATCCCCCCCTTTTCAAAAAACAGAAAGTGTCAGATTTGGCCAATCTGTTTTCAATATCGCGTGTGTCCGCCCCGAGCCTGGATGCATGCTTCACAGCGCCGATGCATCGACCCCACAAGGGTACGGAGTGTGTCCTGAGGGATGGCCGCCCACTCGATCTGCAGGATGTCGACCAGCCTGGCCAGGGTGCCCGGTGGGGGGTGGTTGTCCCTGATGCGCCTCCCGAGCACATCCCAGAGGTGTTCAATTGGGTTCAGGTCAGGTGAGCACGCTGGCCAGGCCATACGGACGACTTCATGCTGCTCCAGGAAGTCGGTCACAAGGCGTGCTCGATGCGCAGGTGCATTGTCGTCCTGGAAGATGGCGCCTTGACCAAGGTCCACAAGCGCAGGCAGTGCCACGGCCGCCAGAACCTCGTCCCGGTACCGGACCCCGTTCAGGATGCCGTCAGTGGGGAGCAGGGGGGTCCGGGTACCACGGCTCATGCCACCCCACACCATCACCGACCCGCCGCCGTACCGGTTATGCTCTTGGACAGTGGCGTCAGCGAACCTCTCCCCTTGACGTCGCCACACCCGAGCCCGGCCATCGTTAAAGGTCAGGGTGAACCTGGACTCATCCGAAAACAAGACCCGGGCCCACTGTTGCCTTGTCCAGGTCACGTGCTCCCTGGCCCAGGTCATGCGGCGCACTCTGTTGACCGGTGACAGCACGGGTCGGACGGCCGGTCTCCGTGACCTCAAGTTTGCCTCATGTAGCCGTCTTCTCACCGTGCTGCAGCTGATGTTAGCACCTGTTGCGTCCCTCAGCTGACCCCTCAAGGTCACCGCAGTGGATGCCCTTTCCCTCAGGACGGAGAGGGCAAGGTAGCGGTCTTGCTGTCTTGTCGTTACTCTGGGTCGACCCGTGTGACGCCTTTCCTGGACTGCTCCAGTCTCATTGAAGCGCTCCAGCAGTCTCTGGATTGTGGAATGCGACACTTCAAGTCGTCTAGCAACTTCCCGCTGCGCTAGGCCTTCATCAAGCAGAGTGAGGGCTCTCCCCCGCTGCTCATCCGTCATCCGTCGTCTTGCAAGCATGGTTAAAACGAACCAAGAACGGGTCCTTTTTATCCTCGTCTGCGGGCAACTTTGGCTGGAGTAGTGTTCAAAAAGGGCTTGCCTTGCACGTGCAAAGCGAATTTTGTCGATACCTTGCCTGCGTCGTCAGAGAGACCCTGCTGAAGATTCGACAATTTCGTGTGGAAATTGTCTTCCTTGGGCCGCCCATTGCAAATCGGCAAATCCCCAAACACGTGCCAAAAGGAAACTGCAATGTTGTCTGAGCTCTTATCCATTCAGTTACGGCAACAAATTGGAGAAAAGAGTAAGAGAAAATAGGTTATTTCTCCTTTCAAAAATTGACTCAAAAACGTTCCTGGCCCTTCAATAATGACGTGTAGTATATATACACACATATGCACTTGCACGCACACACACACACACTCACACAAACATAAAAGCACTCATACACACGCCCTCCCTCCTCCCCCAACACACACACCTCCAATGTGAAATAGGCATGTGTCAAAATCAAGATCCAAGTGACTAACAGTGACAAAAAGTGACGGGGGGTGGGGGGGGGGGGGTGTAGGGGACAGTCCACCATCAGCCATGTTCACCACTGTCTACCACAGTCCTACAACGCTCCATTTCCGTCTCATGCATGAGGGGAGCTAACTCTGTCATTCAGTCAGTGCCATTCATTTCTCTTTGAACTAGACCAACTATGCATTGTTCATTTTATGTTCTTGGGACAGTAAAAGCCTTTTCGGGTGCTTTCTAACCGCAAAATCGGTCAGCTATTTGACACACTGCCTGTGTACTGACACAAAAGGCCTTTAGACACTGAAAGCTTGAATAAAGGTAGACCAACGCAATCAATAACACCAAAACAGATTTGATACCAACGGTCCTGCAGCGGTGGGAAAGTTGAGACGAGGAGAAGAAAGGGACGACTGTGATCTGGAGATCCAGGAGGTCGCCCTCAGGTGTCTCAGTAGTGTGACCTGGAAAAAGACTTGTGATGCCGAGCGTGGCTCCTGCCGCCGATCCCGGCGACGCAGAGAGGTGAGGTTGGGTGAGGTGAGGTGAGGTGAGGTGTGGTGAAGTGAGGTGAGGTGAGGCGAGGTGTGGTGAAGTGAGGTGAGGTGAGATGTGGTGAGGTGTAGTGTGGTGAGATGAGGTGTCGTGAGGTGGTGAGGCTAGGTGAGGTGATGTGTGGTGAGGTGAGGTGATGTGAGGTGACGTGAGGCTAGGTGAGGTGTGGTGAGGTGAGGTGATGTGAGGCTAGGTGAGTTGATGTGATGTGATGTGTGGTGTAGTGAGGTGAGTTGATGTGAGGTGAGGCTAGGTGAGTTGATGTGAGTTGACGTGATGTGATGTGATGTGAGGCGAGGCGAGATGAGGTGATGAGTGCGGTGAGGTGAGATGAGGCGAGGTGAAGTGAGATGAGGTGAGGTGAGGTGAGATAAGGTGGTGAGATGAGGTGAGATCTGTACACACGTATGTTGACCTAAGAGATGGGAAAACTCTATTCTACACCCATCTGCCCGCAGACACCTGATGAGAATCGAACCTACACCTTCCAATCGGAGGAGTTTTAATGTTCATAATGTCATTTTCTTCATGTAAGAATGTTGTTTTGGGGTTCGGTGTTGGTGTTTTCAAATTAACAATCGTCTGTTATCTTCTAAAACTCCAACACTTAGCAGTCAGAATAATGAGATATTTACTTTTTAAAATACCATCACCAAGCGGTTGAAATGACGATACATTGCTTTCAATACAAGAACTCGTTACAGCAAACATTATCACATATCGTGTTTTAAAATTCCAACACGTAACAGCAAAAGCTAATTCAGACGTCACATTTGAAAATCCATCCCTAACATTTAAACATCCTACAGCGCATTCAAAACAATGCTGTACGCCTTGTACTCAAAAAGAAAAAAGCTGACCACATATCTCCTCTCCTGGCACAACTTCACTGGCTCCCTGTATCAAAGCGCATACAGTACAAACTAGACACCATGTGCTACAAAAGCCTCAATAACGCAGCCCCCGATTACCTGTCAAGCCTACTTGAGATCTATGTTCCCTCACGTACCCTCCGCTCTGCCTCCGATCCTCTGACTTTTCGCTTTCCACGCACTAAGCTCAATACCTATGGTCCACGAGCCTTCTCTGTTTCTGGTCCACTCTCCTGGAACAAACTTCCTCTCTCAGTCCGTCAGCAACCTACTTTTGTCTCCTTCAAGTCCGCTCTCAAAACTCACCTTTTCTCCTCCGCATAAAATCCTAACCCCCCTCTGCAGCCTGTCTCCGCTCGGAGGGAATCACATGGTTATAATATATAATTGTATATGCTATGCTCTCTATAATTTTCCATTGCTTTTATTCTTGCTTTTATTGCTTTTATTCTTTCTCCCCATTTATAGCCATGCGTGTGTGTGTGTGTGTATGTGTGTGTGTGTGTGTGCGTGCGTGTGTGTGCGTGCGTGCGTGCGTGCGTGCTTGCGTGTGTGTCTGCTTCAGCGCTTAGATTTGATTTTATCAAGATTTTGCGCTATATAAATATTGTAATTATTATTAATTATGATACTGCTTTTTTTTTTTTAAAACACCAGCACCCAAGAGCTGAAATGATCAGACATTGCTTTTAATACAACTGTTTGTAACAGCACAAAATGTCACATCACTTGTAAAAATCTGAACTCGTAACAGTAAAAACAAGTTTAGATATTATTTTTAAAAAGTCCAACCCAAACAGCAAAAATAATCAGATTTTTTTTTTTAACGCACTAATACATAACACCAAAATCATAAAAAAATTTTATAAACTCCAAACCCTAAGATCAAAAATAAATAATTAGATGTTACTTTTAAAACACAACACTTAACAGCAAAAATGATTAGAAATTACCTTTTTAACACTAATTCCTAGCTGCAACAATAATTACTTGTTGCATTTAATAAAATAACACGAAAATTTCAAAACGTAATAGCAAAAGTGATTCGATGTTTTCTCTTAAAACTTTAAATCATAACAGGCAAAATAGGTATATAATACTTTTCAAAACGCTAACAGTGAAAATATTTAGTTAATACCTTTTAAAACGCCAACACAGAACAGTACAAATAACTCTTCCTTTTAAAAATATCAACGCATTCCTGCAAAAATGATCAGACATAACTTATTAGCTCTAAACCCTAACAGCAAAACTAATCATACATTACTTTTAAAAACTCCAGCACCCAACAGTAAATATATTAGTAGAAAGAAACTCTAGGGAGAGCTAGACAACAGAAGGTCTTCAGAGAAGTAACCCCCTTTAGACAAGTGTTTCGGCCCTGAATTCCTTACACTCTCGGGGGGCCGGGCCACATCCAGGTCATGACTCCTGGATGCCCTTCTGCTGTTGTCTATTTTTTTTTTTTCCCACGCCGGGGATCGAACCTGGGCGATTCTGCGCTTCAGAACTGCGGTACGCGGTTTTACACATCATCTGTAGGGAATTTAATCCTTATGAAGTTCACTTCTTCACTCCATAAGTGTCCCTGCAGATAGAGTATATGATGTCTCCGTATGTGTCAAGTTTGTGTTCCAGCGTACTGTTCCCTATTAGCGCATTCAGCTTAAGGACAAGTTCCTCATCTAATTTCTCCCATTGTTCTTTTGCACCGGCAGGCGGCAAATTGAGTTTTCCACGTTTGGCGTTAAGAGCTTGTGCAAAATCCGCATCAGAACCGTCAGCGTGGATGTCCTTGGCACTATGGTTTAATTCCTGGCCTTGGTCATCCAACGTCTCACCTGCTATCTCAGTGCGCTGCTGCTGGTTCGTATGTGTCTTCAAACAGCCCATTTTTGTCCTGTGGATCTTCATGCCGCGTTTGGTGGTGAATCTCCTTCCACACGCACACGGAAATTCCAACTGGTCATTAATCATGGTCCGTTGTGCGTTTCCAGTCGTGATGGAGTCAGTGCCGATGGATTCATCATTCTCTCCCCCTTTCGGTGAATCCTGGGAGCATCTTTCTTATCAAAGGCAAGGTGGGAAGCCAACCCACAAAGCCCGCAGATCTAGTCTTTCCCAGTGTCCTTCGGTCTTTCCCGAATGTCCTCCGAACTATTCCCGGAAGTCAATGGACTGACCATGTGCAGGTAGAAAGAAACTCTAGGGAGAGCTAGACAACAGAAGGTCTTCAGAGAAGTAACCCCCTTTAGACAAGTGTTTCGGCCCTGAATTCCTTACACTCTCGGGGGGCCGGGCCACATCCAGGTCATGACTCCTGGATGCCCTTCTGCTGTTGTCTATTTTTTTTTTTTTTCCCACGCCGGGGATCGAACCTGGGCGATTCTGCGCTTCAGAACTGCGGTACGCGGTTTTACACATCATCTGTAGGGAATTTAATCCTTATGAAGTTCACTTCTTCACTCCATAAGTGTCCCTGCAGATAGAGTATATGATGTCTCCGTATGTGTCAAGTTTGTGTTCCAGCGTACTGTTCCCTATTAGCGCATTCAGCTTAAGGACAAGTTCCTCATCTAATTTCTCCCATTGTTCTTTTGCACCGGCAGGCGGCAAATTGAGTTTTCCACGTTTGGCGTTAAGAGCTTGTGCAAAATCCGCATCAGAACCGTCAGCGTGGATGTCCTTGGCACTATGGTTTAATTCCTGGCCTTGGTCATCCAACGTCTCACCTGCTATCGCAGTGCGCTGCTGCTGGTTCGTATGTGTCTTCAAACAGCCCATTTTTGTCCTGTGGATCTTCATGCCGCGTTTGGTGGTGAATCTCCTTCCACACGCACACGGAAATTCCAACTGGTCATTAATCATGGTCCGTTGTGCGTTTCCAGTCGTGATGGAGTCAGTGCCGATGGATTCATCATTCTCTCCCCCTTTCGGTGAATCCTGGGAGCATCTTTCTTATCAAAGGCAAGGTGGGAAGCCAACCCACAAAGCCCGCAGATCAAGTCTTTCCCAGTGTCCTTCGGTCTTTCCCGAATGTCCTCCGAACTATTCCCGGAAGTCAATGGACTGACCATGTGCAGGTAGAAAGAAACTCTAGGGAGAGCTAGACAACAGAAGGTCTTCAGAGAAGTAACCCCCTTTAGACAAGTGTTTCGGCCCTGAATTCCTTACACTCTCGGGGGGCCGGGCCACATCCAGGTCATGACTCCTGGATGCCCTTCTGCTGTTGTCTATTTTTTTTTTTTTCCCACGCCGGGGATCGAACCTGGGCGATTCTGCGCTTCAGAACTGCGGTACGCGGTTTTACACATCATCTGTAGGGAATTTAATCCTTATGAAGTTCACTTCTTCACTCCATAAGTGTCCCTGCAGATAGAGTATATGATGTCTCCGTATGTGTCAAGTTTGTGTTCCAGCGTACTGTTCCCTATTAGCGCATTCAGCTTAAGGACAAGTTCCTCATCTAATTTCTCCCATTGTTCTTTTGCACCGGCAGGCGGCAAATTGAGTTTTCCACGTTTGGCGTTAAGAGCTTGTGCAAAATCCGCATCAGAACCGTCAGCGTGGATGTCCTTGGCACTATGGTTTAATTCCTGGCCTTGGTCATCCAACGTCTCACCTGCTATCGCAGTGCGCTGCTGCTGGTTCGTATGTGTCTTCAAACAGCCCATTTTTGTCCTGTGGATCTTCATGCCGCGTTTGGTGGTGAATCTCCTTCCACACGCACACGGAAATTCCAACTGGTCATTAATCATGGTCCGTTGTGCGTTTCCAGTCGTGATGGAGTCAGTGCCGATGGATTCATCATTCTCTCCCCCTTTCGGTGAATCCTGGGAGCATCTTTCTTATCAAAGGCAAGGTGGGAAGCCAACCCACAAAGCCCGCAGATCTAGTCTTTCCCAGTGTCCTTCGGTCTTTCCCGAATGTCCTCCGAACTATTCCCGGAAGTCAATGGACTGACCATGTGCAGGTAGAAAGAAACTCTAGGGAGAGCTAGACAACAGAAGGTCTTCAGAGAAGTAACCCCCTTTAGACAAGTGTTTCGGCCCTGAATTCCTTACACTCTCGGGGGGCCGGGCCACATCCAGGTCATGACTCCTGGATGCCCTTCTGCTGTTGTCTATTTTTTTTTTTTTTTCCCACGCCGGGGATCGAACCTGGGCGATTCTGCGCTTCAGAACTGCGGTACGCGGTTTTACACATCATCTGTAGGGAATTTAATCCTTATGAAGTTCACTTCTTCACTCCATAAGTGTCCCTGCAGATAGAGTATATGATGTCTCCGTATGTGTCAAGTTTGTGTTCCAGCGTACTGTTCCCTATTAGCGCATTCAGCTTAAGGACAAGTTCCTCATCTAATTTCTCCCATTGTTCTTTTGCACCGGCAGGCGGCAAATTGAGTTTTCCACGTTTGGCGTTAAGAGCTTGTGCAAAATCCGCATCAGAACCGTCAGCGTGGATGTCCTTGGCACTATGGTTTAATTCCTGGCCTTGGTCATCCAACGTCTCACCTGCTATCGCAGTGCGCTGCTGCTGGTTCGTATGTCTTCAAACAGCCCATTTTTGTCCTGTGGATCTTCATGCCGCGTTTGGTGGTGAATCTCCTTCCACACGCACACGGAAATTCCAACTGGTCATTAATCATGGTCCGTTGTGCGTTTCCAGTCGTGATGGAGTCAGTGCCGATGGATTCATCATTCTCTCCCCCTTTCGGTGAATCCTGGGAGCATCTTTCTTATCAAAGGCAAGGTGGGAAGCCAACCCACAAAGCCCGCAGATCTAGTCTTTCCCAGTGTCCTTCGGTCTTTCCCGAATGTCCTCCGAACTATTCCCGGAAGTCAATGGACTGACCATGTGCAGGTAGAAAGAAACTCTAGGGAGAGCTAGACAACAGAAGGTCTTCAGAGAAGTAACCCCCTTTAGACAAGTGTTTCGGCCCTGAATTCCTTACACTCTCAGGGGGCCGGGCCACATCCAGGTCATGACTCCTGGATGCCCTTCTGCTGTTGTCTATTTTTTTTTTTTTTTTCCCACGCCGGGGATCGAACCTGGGCGATTCTGCGCTTCAGAACTGCGGTACGCGGTTTTACACATCATCTGTAGGGAATTTAATCCTTATGAAGTTCACTTCTTCACTCCATAAGTGTCCCTGCAGAGAGAGTATATGATGTCTCCGTATGATATTACTTTTACCGACCTTCCACCAAAAATAATTACCCCCGCGGGAATGCCGGGGGCTCTTTCAGTATAAATAGTATCCCCATCTTTTGGACATTCTGTGCTAGAAATTTCTTCTTTTCTGTTACTCTGTTTCTTTCTTCCTCCTTTGCTTTCTGTCATTTATTCCTATCATTTTCTGCACAGCTGGTCCATTCACATGTATGTGTCCGAGAAAGTCTTCCTTACTTTGTCTTAGGGTTGATAATTGGCTACATGTATTAAATGCATTTTTGGCTCTAGGGAAGCGAGATATGCCGAAGCAATTTTAGATAATTTAGGCCTGTTTTTATGTATGTTTAAATTTGTATTCAGTGTGGTTTTTAAATTCCCTGTGCGATAAACTGGACGGAGTGGTCAACGTCAGTAGCATCTCCTTAGACTATCTGGGCGAATGCATTAATATGTGTACTAATTTTCTTTTCTTTTTTGTTGTTGTTGTTGAAATATGGTTTATCTTTTGAAACTGTTATAGCCCTGATATGGCTATACGCAGTCGGTTGAGTTTTAAACAAAAATAACAATAACAATATATAGCCTACATAAGCAATTATTAGATATTCGTTTAGAAGACCTAACTGCAAATATTCAGACACCGAAGGAGGCAATATTTTGAAGGGGAGGCAATTTTACTCGAGGAAATCTGTATTACAAAGCAGAGTTGCCTCCCTTCCAAGTTGTCCCTCTCTTTGGCGTTATTGTAAGCCTACTTAGGACTGTTCAGATGTCAAAATAAATGATTAAACGATTCCGGTGCGATTGCAGTTTCAGTTTCAGTTTCTCAAGATAACGTTTCCCGCACACGGAATAAATAATATGCTCTGACGGCACAGTCTTTTGATACGGTAAGACACGAAGAATTAATCAAGCAACTAAAAAGGATCGATATTGATGGAAAAGATCTAAGAATAATCAGAAATATATTCAGACAACTGGAATGTGGTTTCTAAGAGGAATGTTGAGAGTTCCATGGGCAGCAAAGAAAACAAACGAGACAGTCTCGAAGGAGACAGACACAAGAAGATCATTAATAAACAAGATTAGGCAAAGACAAGCAACGTTTATAGAACATTTTATGAGGAAATGGGAATTCGAACACCTGGTCACAACATGAAAGCTGGAGGGAAAGAGAACACCCCAGGTAGACCCAGGGAGAAAAATACTGGACGGACTTGCAGGGTGGCTGAAGACAGAGAGGGTGGGAGATTTACTTGCAGCGACAAGGGATATATTCGTATGGGAGGAGGGCCGTGATCGCCAGCTCCAAGCGGCAGGGCACATGATGATGATGATGATGTTGATGATGACAGCACAGCTGTCACGGTGCAGAGAGACCTAAACTGATCATAGAATAAGCCATATGCCTTGTGGTTCTACCAAGCATAGGGCTTGTATGTCCACCTTTGTACCAATCTGTCAGTAAAACAACAGAGTCCAAAGTATAGTGGAATTTAGAAAAAAAACAATCACAAACCTGTGGGAGAATAGAAACCGTAAGAAGACTCGGGGTAGTGAGGCATTGGGTACAATTTGAAGAATTTGCGTCGATCAACTGGACACAGAAATCTATGTTCCAAATGAATGTTGCTGTCTGATCGAACGTATTTGCAATGTCATATATAAGAAACGCACAAAAATACACAGATGAATGCGCTTGTTTCTGAGCGCGGGGACTGACAGCCAGACAGACAGATAGACAGACAGATGGACACACGCATATATACACACACACACACGCCCGCGCACTCACATATTTTCTCATTCGCTCACTCATTCTCTCTCTTGTCTCTCTGTCTGCCTGCCTGTCTGTCTGTCTCTCTGTTTGTGTCTGTCTCTCTCTCACTTCTCTCTCTTTCCCTCTGTCACACACACATACACATACACACACACACAGGTACACTCACTCTACCTCTCTGTGTCTCTTTCTGTGTCCGTCTGTCTGGATAAACTTCTTCAAAGAGCTGAGAAAATCATGTCCGTACGTTTGTCACAGGCAGAGAGACAGACACAGACAGACATGCCCTGATACATACATACATAGACTCGAACACATGCACACACACACAGACACACACGCGCGCGCGCACGCATACAGACAGACAGAGAGCTCGTAAAGTCGACGGGAAGGAAGGAGGGGGTAAGTGAAAAAGAATGTCTCTTATTTAGTGGATTTAAGGTAGTTTGTATCGTGCTTACAGCACACACACACACACACACACACACACATCACATTACACCACATCACACCTCACCAAGCCACACCACACGACACCACGCCACATCACACCACACCACGCCACGCCACACCATCATCATCATCATTATCATCATCATCGTCGTCGTCATCATCATATGCCCTGCTGCGTGGCGTTGGCGGTCATGGCCCTCCATATGAATCCCATGTCGCTTCAAGTACATCTTCCACCTTCTCTATCCTCAGCCATCCTGCGAGTCCGTCCAAACTTTCTCCCTTGGTCTACCTCGTGTTCTCTTTCCGCCAGCTTTCCTGCTGTGACCAGGTGCTCTAATTCCCCTTTTCTCATAAAATGGCCTATAAATGTTGCTTGTCTTTGCCATTTCCTATATTTCATGCCACATTGTCATTTCCCTTATTTCAGGCTTCATAGTACCATTTCCCTTATTTCGTGACTCATTGTGCCATTTCCTTCATTTCATACCTCATAATGCCATTTCCTTTGTTTCGGGCCTCATAGCGCCATTTCCTGTTTCGTGCCTCATAATGCCATTTCTTTTATGTCATGCCTGAGAGTTCCATTTCCTTATTTCGGGCCTTATTGTGCCATTTCCTTTATGTCATGCCTGAGAGTGCCATTTCCTTATTTCGGGCCTTATAGTGCCATTTCAATTACTTCGAACCTCATAGTCCCATTTCATTTATTTCGTTCCACATAATGCCATTTCCATTATTTCAGGCCTCATGATGCAATTCCCTATATTTTATGCCTCATAATGCCATTTCCTTTATTTCGGGCCTCATGTCATTTCCTTTATTTCGGGCGTCATAATGTCATTTCCTTTATACTGGGCCTCATAATGCCATTTCCTTTATTTCGGGCCTCATAATGTCATTTCTTGTATTTCGGGCGTCATAATGCCATTTTTCCTTTATACCGGGCCTCATAGTGCCATTTCCTCTGTTTCGGGCCTCGAAGTGCCATTTCCTTTACTTCAGGCCACATACTGCAATAGCCTTTATTTTGGGCCTTGTAGTGCCATTTCCTTTATTTCGGGCCACATAGGGCCATTTCCTTTATTTCAAACTCATAATGCCTTTTTTTTACTGCGGATTTCATAGTGCTATTTCCTTTATTTCGTGCCTCATAAGGTCATTTCCCTTACTTCGCATCTCATAATCCCATTTCCTTTGTTTTGGGCCTCATAATGCCATGTCCTGTATTTCGTGCTTCATAATACCATTTCCTATACTGCAGGTCTAATAGTGCCATTCCTTATCTCAGGCCTCATGCCATTTCCTTCATTTCGGGCCTCATAGTGCCATGTCCCTTATTCAAAGCCTTATAATGCCATTTCCTATATTCCAGGCCTGATAGTGCCATTTCCTTTATTTCGGGCCTCATACTGCCATTTCCTTTATTTCAGGCCTCATCATGCCATTTCCTTTATTTCAGGCCTCATAATGTCATTTCCCTTATTTCGTGCCTCATAATGCCATTGCTTTTACTACGGGTCTCATAGTGCCATTCCTTATCTCAGGCATCATAGTGCCATTTCCTTTATTTCGTGCCTCATGTCAATTCCCTTATTTCGTGCCTCATAATGCCATTGCTTTTACTGCGGGTCTCATAGTGCCATTCCTTATCTCAGGCATCATAGTGCCATTTCCTTTATTTCGTGCCTCATGTCAATTCCCTTATTTCGGACCTCAAGATGCCATATTCTTTAATACAGGCCTCATAGTGCCATTTCTAATTTCAGGCCTCATAATGTCATTTGCATTATTTCGTACCTCAAGGTGCCATTTCCTTTATTTCGGGCCTCATCATGTCATTTGCCTTTTTTGGGCCTTATAGTGCCATTTCCTTTATTTCGTGCCTCATCATGTCATTTCCCTTATTTGGGGCCTCATCGCGCCATTTTCTTTATTTCAGGCTTTATAATGCCATTTCCTTTGTTTCGAGCCTCATAGTGCCATTTCTTTTGTTTCGTGCCTCATATTGCCACTTCCTTCGTTTTGGGCCACATTGTGCCATTTCCTTTATTTCGGACCTCATAGTGCTATTTCTTTTATTTCAGACCTCATAATGCCATTTCCTTTATTTCAGGCCTCATAGTGCCATTTCCTTTATTTTGTGCAACATATTGCCATTTCCTGTGCTGCAGGTGTGATACTGCCATTCCTTATCTTAGACCACATGCCATTTCCTTTATTTCGGGCTTCATAGTGCCATTTCCTTTATTCCAAGCCTCAAATGCCATTTCCTATATTCCGGGCCTGATAGTGCCATTTTCTTTGTTTCGGGCCTCATAATGCCATTTCGTCTATTTCAGGCCACATTGTGCCATTTCCTTTATTTTGGACCTTTATTTCCTTCGTTTCGGGCCTCACAGTGCCGTATCCTTTATTTCAGGCCTCATAATGCCATTTCCTTTATTTCGTGCCTCATATTGCCATTTTCTATACTGCGGGTGTAATAGTGCCATTTCCTTTATTTCAGGCCTCATAATGCATTTTTCCTATATTTGTTGCCTCATAATGCCATTTCTTCGTTTCGGGCCTCATAATGCCATTTCCTATGTTCCTGGCCTGATAGTGCCATTTCCCTTGTTCTGGGCCTCATATTGCCATTTCACGTATTTCAGGCCTCATAATGTCATTTCCTTATTCAGCCTCATAATGCATTTCTTTCATTTCGTGCCTCATAATGACATTTCCTTTGTTTCGGGCCTCATAGTGCCATTTCCTCTATTCGTGCTTCATGATGCCATTTCCTTTGTTTCGGGCCTCATAGTGCCATTTCCTTTGTTTCGGGCCTCATAGTGCCATTTCCTTTGTTTCGGGTCTCATAGTGCCATTTCTCTATTTCGTGCTTCATGATGCCATTTCCTTTACTGTGGGTCTCATAGTGCCATTCCTTATCTCGGGTCTCATAGTGCCATTTCCTTTATTTCGTGATTCACAATGCCATTTCCTTTATTTCGTGCCACATAATGCCATTTCCTCTATTTCATGCTTCATAAAGTCATTTGCCTTATTTCGGGGCTAAAAATGTTATTTCCTTCATTTTGGGCCTCATAGTGCCATTTCTTTTATTTCAGGCTCATGTCATGTCCCTTATTTCAGGCCTCATAGAGCCATTTAATTTACTTCAGGCTTCATAGTGCCATTTCCCTTATTTCGGGACTCATAGTGCCATTTCGCTTATTTCGGGACTCATAGTGCCATTTCGCTTATTTCGGGACTCATAGTGCCATTTCCCTTATTTCGGGACTCATAGTGCCATATCCCTTATTTCGTGCCATAATTTCATTTCCCTTTTTCAGTTTCATAGTGCCATTTCCTTTATTTCGGGCCTCATAATTTCATTTCCCTTATTTCAGGCCTCATGTGCATTTCCTTTATTTCTGGGCTCATTTTGTCATTTCCTTTGTTTCAGGCCTCATAATGCTACTTCCTCTAATCAGGCCCTCGTAATGCCATTTCCTTTATTTCGGCTCTCTAATCTGGGCCTCGTAATGCCTTTATTTTCGGCCTCATGTTGCCATTTCCTTTATTTCGGGCCTCCAAATCTGTCCTCACAATGCCATTCCCCTTATTTCGGGCCCTATAGTGCCATTTCATATATTTTGTGCCTCATAATGTCATTTTCCTTATTTTGGACCTCATAATGTCATTTCCTTTACTTCGGGCCTCATAATGTCATTTCTCTTATTTCGTGCCTCATACTGCCATTTCCTTTACTGCGGGTCTCATAGTGCCATTCCTTATCTCAGGTCTCATAGTGCCATTTCCTTTGTTTCGTGCCTCATAATGCCATATCCCTTATTTCGTGCCTCATAATGCCATATCCCTTATTTCGTGCCTTACAATGTCATTTCCCTTATTTCGTGCCTCATAATGCCATTTCCTTTATTTCGTACCTCCTAATGTCATTTCCCTTATTTCGTGCCTCATAATGCCATTTCCTTTATTTCGTACCTCCTAATGCCATTTCCTTTATTTCGTACCTCCTAACCTTATTTCGTACCTCCTAATGTCATTTCCCTTATTTCGTGCCTCATAGTGCCATTTCCTTTATTTCGGGCCTCATAGTGCCATTTCCTTTATTTCGTGCCTCCTAATGTCATTTCCTTTATTTCGTGCCTCCTAATGTCATTTCCTTTATTTCAGGCCTCATAGTGCCATTTCCTATATTTCAGGCTTCATAGTGCCATTTCCTTTATTTCGTTCGACATAATACCATTTCCTTTATTTCAAGCCTCATAGTGCCATTTCCTTTATTCCAGGCCTCATGATGCGATTCCCTATATTTTGTGCCTCATAATGCCATTTCCTATATTTTGGGCCTCATAATGTCATTTCCTATATTTCAGGCCTCGTAGTGTCATTTCCTATATTTCAGGCCTCATAGTGCTATTTCCTTTGTTTCAGACCTCGTAGTGCCATTTCCTTTATACCAGGTCTCATAGTGCCATTTCCTTTGCTTCAGGCCTCATAATGCCATTTCCTTTACTGCGGATCTCATAGTGCCATTCCTTATCTCAGGCCTCATAGTGCTATTTCCGTTATTTCTTGCCTCATAATGTCATTTCCTTTATTTCAGGCCTCATAGTACCATTTCCTTTATTTCGGACCTCATAATGCCATTTCCCTTCTCATGCCTCATGCCATTTCCCTCATTTCAGGCCTCATAGTGCCATTTTCTTTATTTCGTGCCTCATAATACAATTTCCCTTATTTCAGGCCTCATAGTACCATTTCCTTTGTTTCGGGCCTCATAGTGCCATTTTCCTTATTTCGCGTCTCATAATGCCATTTCCTTTGTTTTAGGCCTCATAATGCCATTTCCTGTATTTCGTGCTTCATAATGCCATTTCCTATTCTGCGGGTCTAATAGTGCCATTTCATGTATTTTGTGCTTCATAATGCCATTTCCTATTCTGCGGGTCTAATAGTGCCATTTCATGTATTTTGTGCTTCATAATGCCATTTCCTATACTGCGGGTCTAATAATGTCATTCCTTATCTCAGGCCTCATGCCATTTCCTTTATTTCGGGCCTCATAATACCATTTCCCTTATTTCAGGCCTCATAGTACCATTTCCTTTGTTTCGGGCCTCATAGTGCCATTTCCCTTATTTCGCGTCTCATAATGCCATTTCCTTTGTTTTGGGCCTCATAATGCCATTTCCTGTATTTCGTGCTTCATAATGCCATTTCCTATACTGCGGGTCTAATAGTGCCATTCCTTATCTCAGGCCTCATGCCATTTCCTTTATTTCGGGCCTCATGATGTCATTTCCATCATTTCGGGCCTGATAGTGCCTTTTCCTTTATTTTGGGCCTCATAATGTAATTTCCTATGTTTTAAGCCTCGTAGTGTCATTTTCCTATATTTCAGGCCTCATAGTGCCATTTCCTTTATATCAGGCACATTGTGCCATTTCCTTTATTTCAGGCCTCATAATGCCATTCCTTAATTTCGTACCTGATACTGCTATTTCCTTTATTTCAGGCCTCATCGTGCTATTTCCTTTATTTGAGGCCTCATCGTGCCATTTCCTTTATTTCAGGCCTCATAATGTCATTTCCCTTATTTAGTGCCTCATACTGCCATTTCCATTATTGCGGGTCTCACAGTGCCATTCCTTATCTCAGGCCTAAGAGTGCCATTTCCTTTATTTCGTGCCTCATAATGTCAATTCCCTTATTTCGTGCCTCATAATGCAGGGGGGTAGAATTGCTGCTTGAAAACAAAGAGGAAGGCCGGGGTCCAGGGGCTGCAGGCCCCGGTGGGGTGCAGGGGCAATGCCCCTGCTGGGGGGTCTAGGGGGGCAAAGCCCCCCCAGCCGAAAACGAAAATTAGCATTTTGAAAGCATTTTGAAGGCCTCTCCTGGCACCTTTTTCAGCAATTCAAGCCCTGAAACACCTGTTTTTCACAAATCTGTACCTCAAGTTATCTAGATATTCACAACTTTTAAATGATCTTTCTAAGACTATTATCCACACTGGCTCACAATGGTCTAGTATATCATTTGGTGTTTATTAAACACCAAATTATACACTAGGCCATAGAGAGCCAGTCTCGATAACAACTTTTCAAATATATATCATATGTGAAGTGGCAAATGGCTTTATTTGTGTGTGTGTTAGTCTGGAGAAGGCATAGGCCTATCTCTGGCTCTGTGCAACTGAAAATAGGTATTTGTGTGATGCAGCAATTTTGGGTTCAGTAAAAGTCTCCACACTGACAACATTCAGCCTTATCACTGTCACTACACACTGACACAACAATCAATTCATTCAGTCATATCACTGTCACTCTCCACGTTGACAACACTCACCGATTCAGTCAGATCACTGTCACCTCACACTGACTCAACATTCAGGCATATCACTGTCAGACTTGATCAACATTGAAAAGACTGGAAGCATTTGAGATCAAAAGCTGTTGATCACTTTTTCGTGTTTGGGGCGTTTCACATGGGCTTCGATGGCGATCCGACCACGTGAGTTGTAGTTGATATCGCTTTTGCATGCAATGCAGAGAGCGTAGCCTGGCTCCTTCACCTTGCGGGTGTAATGGTGCCATTCCTTATCCCAGGCCACATGCCATTTCCTTTATTTCGGGCCTCATAGTGCAATTTCCTTTATTCAAAGCCTCATAATCCCATTTCCTGATAGTGCCATTTCACTTATTTCGGGCCTCATAGTGCCATTTCCTTCAGTTCGTGCCTCATAATGCCATTTCCTTTGTTTCCGGCCTCATAGTGCCATTTCCTTTATTTCGTGCTTCATAATGCCATTTCCTTTGTTTCGGGCCTCATAGTTCCATTTCCTTTATTTCGTGCCCCATAATGCTATTTCCTATATTCCGAGTCTGATAGTGCCATTTCCTTTATTTCAGGATTCATACTGCCGTTTACTTTGTTTCGGGCTTCGTAGTGTCATTTCATATTTCTCAGGCCTCATGCCATTTCCTTTATTTCTGGGCCTCATAATGTCATTCCCTTATTCCGTGCTTGATAGTGCCATTCCTTTATTTCGGGCTTCAGAATGCCATTTCGTTTATTCCAGGCCTCATATCATTTCCTTTATTCCAGGCCTCGTAATGTCATTTCCTTTATTTCCGGGTTCATATTGCCATTTCCTTTATTTCAGGCCTCATAATGCTACTTCCTCTAATCAGGGCCTCGTAATGCCATTTCCTTTCTTTCGGGCCTCATAATGCCATTTCTTATATTTCCCACCTCATAATGTCATTTCCTTTATTTCGGACCTCACAATGCCATTTCCTTTACTTTATTTCAGGCCTCATAATGTCATTTACTTTATTTCAGGCCTCATAATGTCAGGCCTCATAATGTCATTTCCATTATTTCGGGCCTCATAGTGCCATTTCCTTTATTTCAGGCCTCATAGTGCCATTTCCTTTATATTGTGTCTGATAATTTCATTTCATTATTTCGGGCATCATAGTGCCATTTCCTTTTTTTTTTTCGGGCCTCATATTGCCATTTCCTTTACTTGTTGCCTCACAATGCCACTTCATTCGTTTCAGGCCTCATAGTGCCATATCCTTTAATTCAGACCGTGTAATGCCATTTCCTTTATTTCGAGTCTCAGTGCCATTTCCTTTATTTCATGCCTCATAATGCCATTTCCTTGGTTTTGGGCCTCAGTGCCATTTCCTTTATTACGTACCTCATATTGCCCATTTCCTATACTGCAGGTGTAATAGTGCCATTCGTTATCTCAGGCCACATGGCATTTCCTTAATTTCAGGCCTCATAGTGCCATTTCCTTTATTCCAAGCCTCACAATGCCATATCTTATATTTCAGACCTAATAATGCCATTTCTTTTGTTTCGGGCCTCGTAGTGTCATTTCGTATTTTTCAGGCCTCATAGTGCCATTACCTTTATTTCGAGCCACATTGTGCCATTTCCTTTATTTTGGGCCTCGTAGTGCCATTTCCCTTACTTCAGGCCACATAGTGCCATTTACTTTATTTCAGACCTCATGCCATTTCATTTTAGGCTTCATAATGCTAATGCCATTTCCTTAATGTCTCATACTGCCATTTCCTTTATTTCAAGCCTCATCATGCCATTTCTTATATTTCAGGCCTCAGTCATTTCCCATATTTCGTGCCTCATACCGCCATTTCCTTTACAGCGGGTCTCATAGTGCCATTCCTTATCTCAGGCCTCATAGGGCCATTTCAGTTATTTCGTGCCTCAGTGCCATTTCAGTTATTTCGTGCCTCATGTCATTCCCTTTATTTCGGGCCTCATAATGTCATTCCGTTTATTTCGGGCGTCATAATGTCATTTCCCTTATTTCTGAACTCAGTGCCATTTCCTTTATTTCAGACCCCATAGTGCCATTTCATTTTAGGCTTCAGAATTCATAGTGCCATTTTTTATTTCGTGCCTCATAATTACATTTCTCTTATTTCGGGCCTCATAGTGCCATTTCGTTTATTTATGTCTCATAATGTCATTTCCTTTACTGCGGGTCTAATAGTACCATTCCTTATCTCAGGCCTCATGCCATTTCTTTTATTTCGGGCCTCATAATGTCATTTCCTTATTCCATGCTCGATAGTGCCATTCCTTTATTTCGGGCCTCAGAGAGCGATTTTGTTTATTCCAAGCCTCATGCCATTTCCTTTATTCCAGGCCTCGTAATGTCATTTCCTTTATTTTCGGGCTCATATTGCCATTTCCTTTATTTCAGGCCTCATAATGCTACTTCATCTAATCAGGGCCTAGTAATGCCATTTCCTTTAATTTCGGGCCTCATAGTATCATTTCCTTTATTTCCCACCTCATGTCATTTCCCTTATTTCCCGCCTCATAATGTCATTTCCCTTATTTCGTGCCTCATAATGTCATTTCCTTTATTTCGGGCTTCATGTCATTTCCTTTATTTCAGGCCTCATAATGTCATTTCCATTATTTCGAGCCTCATAGTGCCATTTCCTTTATTTCAGGCCTCATAATGTCATTTCCATTATTTCGGACCTCATAGTGCCATCTCCTTTATTTCGGGACTCATAGTGCCATTTCCTATATTTCATACCTCAAAATTTCATTTCCATTATTTCAGGCCTCATAGTGCCAATTCCTACATTTCGTGCGTCATAATGCCATTTCCTTTGTTTCATGCCTCATAATGCCATTTCCTATACTACGGGTCTAATAGTACCATTCCTCATCTCAGGCCTCATACCATTTCCTTTATTTCGTGCCTCATAATGTCATTTCCCATATTTCGTGCCTGTCATTTTCTTTATTTTGGGCCTCATGTCATTTCCTTTATTTCCAGCCTCATAATGCCATTTCCTTTATTTCGTGCCTCCGGGCTGATATTGCCATTTCATTTCAGGCCTCCTAATGCCATTTCCTTTATTTCGGGCCTCATAGTGCCATTTCCTTTATTTCGTGCCTCATACTGCCATTTCCTTTATTTTCAAGCCTCATCGTGCCATTTCTTTTATTTCAGGCCTCATCGTGCCATTTCTTTTATTTCGTGCCTCATACTGCCATTTCCTTTACTGTGGGTCTCATGCCATTTCCCTTATTTCGGGCCTCGTAATGTCATTTCCTTTATTTCGGGCCTCGTAATGTCATTTCCTTTATTTCGGGCGTCATAGTGCCATTTCCCTTATTTTGGGCCTCATAGTGCCATTTCCCTTATTTTGGGCCTCATGTCATTTCCCTCGTTTCGGGCCACATAGTGCCATTTCGTTTATTTATACCTCAATGCCATTTCCTATACTGCGGGTCTAATAGTACCATTCCTTATCTCAGGCCTCATGCCATTTCCTTTACTTTGGGCCTCATATTGTCAATTTCCTTATTCCTTGCTCGATAGTGCCATTCCTTCATTTCAAGCCTGATGGTGCCATTTCCTGTATTTCAGGCCTCATAATGCAGTTTCTTTTATCTCAAGATATCGTAATAGTTTCTTTTATCTTAGATTTCAGACCTAACTGTGCCATGTCTATCTCACGCCTCAGTGTCATTTCCTTTATCTCAGGCCCGATAGTGCCATTTCCATCGTTTCATGCCTCATAGTGCAAGTTCCTTTCTCATGCTTCGTATACCATTAATTCCTTCTCATAGTTCCATTTCTTTTATCTCATGCCTTGTAAGCCCGTACCCTTCACCTCAGTGTTTTATTGGTACAGGTTAGTGACAAAAGGTCTCCTGTACTTTTCTACAATTTGTTTGATTTTTATTTCTTCCATTGCTCATCTTGGCTATCAATACCGCAATTTCTTTTATCGAATGCCTTACAGTTCTCACTTATCTCAGTTCTTGATAATGCAACTTCACTCCAGCCTGATCGTGTTTCTTTACTCAGTTCCTTCTCAGTTTACTTCCTGCCTGAAGGGGAAGGAGTGCAGATTTGTCTAATCTCCAATATCATACCTGCACGCAGAAAATCAAGTATGCGCATAAATCACTCTAAGTCATGTCAGTATTATTATCATTAGCGTCTGAAGCCCTGTGCCTGGTCAAAGCCTCATCACAATCATAACCATCTCAAACAAAACATGCACACATCTAAACTCATCAATATCCATCAGTTCATATGTCTCATACAAAATGTGCACATACACACCAAGAAAAATCAGAACCATCAAAAAATGAACACTTCAAGTGAGCACACACGCAAAACAAAACCCAGGCTATCACTGGCGATTACCTCACACATCCTACAGTACTTGACGCTTACATCAAAACACGTACCTCACTCTTGTAAACTGCTTCGAGACATCTGTGTCTGCCGTTTATCACCATGGTATTCCTTTCCCCCTCGATCTGGACAGGACTTACACCTGTAGAAAGAATATTTCAAAATATCATTTCAGTGCTCAGCCACCGACCCTGACAGGATATCACACCTGTCAAAAGAAAATTTTAAAACACCATAGCACGCAGCCACTGACCCTGATGGAGCATCGCACCTGTAGAAAGAACATTTTCAAATATCGCCTCAGTGCTCAGCCACTGACCCTGATGGGACATCATACCTGTAGAAATAACATTTTAAAACATCACCTCAGTGCTCAGCCACCGACACTGACGGTACGTCACGCCTGTAGAAAAAACATTTTAAAATATCAGTTCACAGCTCAGCCATTCACCCTGATGAGACGTGATGTTTTAAAATGTTCTTTTGACAGAGGTGATCTCAGTGTTGAGCCACTGATGGGACATCACACCTGTAGAAAAAACATTTTAAAACACCGTACCACTCAGCCGTTCACCCTGATGGGACATCACACCTGTTGAAAGAATACTTTAAAACATCACCTCAGTGCTCAGCCGTTCACCCTGATGGGACATCACACCTGTTGAAAGAATACTTTAAAACATCACCTCAGTGCTCAGCCACTGACCCTGATGTGACATCATACCTGTAGAAAGAACACTTTTAAACATCACCTCAGTGCTCAGCCACTGACCCTGATGTGACATCATACCTGTAGAAAGAACACTTTTAAACATCACCTCAGTGCTCAGCCACTGACCCTGATGTGACATCACACCTGTAGAAAGAACACTTTTAAACATCACCTCAGTGCTCAGCCACTGACCCTGATGTGACATCACACCTGTAGAAAGAACACTTTTAAACATCACCTCAGTGCTCAGCCACTGACCCTGATGTGACATCATACCTGTAGAAAGAACACTTTTAAACATCACCTCAGTGCTCAGCCACTGACCCTGATGTGACATCATACCTGTAGAAAGAACACTTTTAAACATCACCTCAGTGCTCAGCCACTGACCCTGATGTGACATCATACCTGTAGAAAGAACACTTTTAAACATCACCTCAGTGCTCAGCCACTGACCCTGATGTGACATCATACCTGTAGAAAGAACACTTTTAAACATCACCTCAGTGCTCAGCCACTGACCCTGATGTGACATCACACCTGTAGAAAGAACACTTTTAAACATCACCTCAGTGCTCAGCCACTGACCCTGATGTGACATCACACCTGTAGAAAGAACACTTTTAAACATCACCTCAGTGCTCAGCCACTGACCCTGATGTGACATCATACCTGTAGAAAGAACACTTTTAAACATCACCTCAGTGCTCAGCCACTGACCCTGATGTGACATCACACCTGTAGAAAGAATACTTTGAAACATCACCTCAGTGCTCAGCCACTGACCCTGATGGGACATCATACCTGTTGAAAAAAACATTTTAAAATGCCATTCCACTCAGCCACTGACCCCGACAGGACATCATACCTGTTGAAAGAATACTTTGAAACATCACCTCAGTGCTCAGCCACTGACCCTGATGGGACATCATACCTGTTGAAAGAATACTTTAAAACATCACCTCAGTGCTCAGCCACAAACCCTGATGGGACATCACACCTGAAGAAACATTTTAAAACCTCACATCAGTATCCAGCCACTGTCACTGATCGGACATAATACCTGTAGAAAGAATGTTTTAAAACATCACATCAGAGCTCCGCTAATAACATGCATCTGTTGAAACAACAATTTAAAACAACTCGGTGCCTAGCGACCGACTCTCATGGGACATCACACCTGTAAAAAGGACCATTTACAACATCACATCAGCGCTCATCTATTGACCATGATGGGACATCACACCTGTAGAAAGACATTTTAAAACATCGCTGTGCTCAGCCACTGTCCCTAATGGGACATCACACCTGTCGAAAGAACATTTTAAAACATCACCTCAGTGCTCAAACATTCACCTTAAAGGGACATCATACCTGAAGAAAGAACATTTTAAAACATCTCAGTGCTCAGCTAACTCATGGGACACCACACCTGTATCAAAGACATTCTAAAACATCTCTGTGCTCAGCCACTGTCCCTAATGGGACATTACACCTGTCGAACATTCATCTTAAAGGAACATCATACCTGAAGAAAGAACATTTTAAAACATCACATCAGTGTTCAGTAACTGTCCCTAACAGGGGACATCACACCTGTCAAAGAACATTATAAAAACAAACCTCAATGCCCAACCACTGTCCCTGATGGAACATCACACCTGTAGAAAGAACACTTTATATCATCATCGGAGCGCTCAGCCATTGACCCTGATGGAACATCACACCTGTAGAAAGAACACTTTATATCATCATCAGAGTGCTCAGCCATTGACCCTGATGGAACATCACACCTGTCAAAAGAAATTTTTATAACTTCACATCAACGCTTGGCTCATAACTCTCAGGGGACACCATACCTGTAAAAAAAATTAAACACATCATCTCAGTGCTCCACCACTAATTCTGATGGGACATCACACCTGTAGAAAAAACATTTTCAAACAAAACATCAATGCACAGCCATTGACTCTGATGGGACATCACACCTGTTGAAAAAACATTTTCAAACAAAACATCAATGCACAGCCATTGACTCTGATGGGACATCACACCTGTAGAAAAAACATTTTCAAACAAAACATCAATGCACAGCCATTGACTCTGATGGGACATCACACCTGTAGAAAAAACATTTTCAAACAAAACATCAATGCACAGCCATTGACTCTGATGGGACATCACACCTGTAGAAAAAACATTTTCAAACAAAACATCAACGCACAGCCATTGACTCTGATGGGACATCACACCTGTTGAAAAAAACATTTTAAAACATCACCTCAGTGCTCATCCACTAATCCTAATGGGACATCATACCTGTAGAAAGAACATTTTAAAACATCACCTGAGTGCACTATCTACACACCAACTGCAGAGTACAATGACCTAATGGCCTGAAACGAGGCTAAGAATAACCGAAGAATCTATTTCTGGCCATTAGTTTCGGAAAACGAAAATATTGAAAGTGCCGCGAATTTTCAAACACCAAGTCGGATATTTCTGACGCTCGTACACAAGCGTTGTTGAGACATGATCAGGAAATCCTGACACTCGTAGGGAGATAGTTAATTACAGATAGGCATTAAGTGAGTGAGTGAGTAAGTAGTAAATAGCTGACTAAACAAATACAAAATAAAAGTGCATAGATAAACAGGTAAGAGATGAAAATAAATAACAGTAAATGCATGCATATAAACACATGCCCGCACACGGACATACACATACATTCACATATACACACCCATATCCACACAACATGATGGCCAACAACAACAGCTATAACAACAGCAACAACACCCATACATACATCATATAACAAACTTGCAGACAGATCTGGATAAATCACATCAGAGCTCCCCTAATAACTGATGGGACACACACCTCTAGACAAAACATTTTTAAAACATCTCCATGCTCAGCCACTATCCCTAATGGACATCACACCTGTCAAAGGAACATTTTAAAACCACTTCAGTGCCTAGCCACCGACTCTCATGGGACATCACACCTGCCATGTGACATGGGCAGTGAGCCAGGTGGTTACAAAAATGCGACAAGGGCAGTGAGCTAGGTGGTTGCAAAAATGCCACATCGGAAGCGAGCCAGTTTGCAAAAATGCAATATCAAAAACGAGCCATGTGGTTGCAAAAATGTGACATGGGCAGTGAGCCAGGTAGTTGCAAAAATGCGACATCGAATGTAAGCCAGGTGGTTGCAAAAATGCGACATCGAATGTAAGCCAGGTGGTTGCAAAAATGCGACGAGGGCAGTGAGCTAGGTGGTTGCAAAAATGCCACATCGGAAGCGAAGCAAGTAGTTGCAAAAAAAAAAAAGACATCGGAAGCAAGCCAGGTGTTTACAAAAATGCGATATCAAAAATGAGCCATGTGGTTGCAAAAATGCGACATCGAATGTGAGCCAGGTGGTTGTAAAAATGTGACGTGGGCAGTGAGCCAGGTGATTGAAAAAAGGTGACATCGAATGTGAGAATGTGAGCCAGGTGGTTGTAAAAATGTGACGTGGGCAGTGAGCCAGGTAGTTGCAAAAATGCGACATTGAATGTGAGCCATGTGGTTGTAAAAATGTGACATGGGCAGTGAGCCAGGTAGTTGCAAAAATGCGACATCGAATGTGAGCCAGGTAGTTGCAAAAATGCGACATCGAATGTGAGCCAGGTGGTTGCGAAAATGCAACATTGAATATGAGCCAGGTGGTTGCAAAAATGCGACATTGGCAGTGAGCCAGGTGGTTGTAAAAATGTGACGTGGGCAGTGAGCCAGGTGATTGAAAAAAGGCGACATCGAATGTGAGCCAGGTGGTTGTAAAAATGTGACATGGGCAGTGAGCCAGGTGGTTGCAAAAATGCGACATGGGCAGTGAGCCAGGTGATTGAAAAAAGGCGACATCGAATGTGAGCCAGGTGGTTGTAAAAATGTGACATGGGCAGTGAGCCAGGTGGTTGTAAAAATGTGACATGGGCAGTGAGCCAGGTGGTTGTAAAAATGTGACATGGGCAGTGAGCCAGGTGGTTGTAAAAATGTGACATGGGAAGTGAGCCAGGTGGTTGCAAAAATGCGACATCGAATGCGAGCCAGTTGGTTGCAAAAATGCGACATTGGCAGCGAGCCAGGTGGTTGCAAAAATGCAACATCAAAAGTGAGCCAGGTGGTTGCAAAAATGCGACATTGGCAGCGAGCCAGGTGGTTGCAAAAATGTGACATTGGCAGCGAGCCAGGTGGTTGCAAAAATGCAACATCAAAAGCGAGCCAGGTGGTTGCAAAAATGCGACATCAAAAGCGAGCCAGGTGGTTGCAAAAATGCGACATCAAAAGCGAGCCAGGTGGTTGCAAAAATGCAACATCAGCGCCGTAAGGGTTAAACTAAAACAATGGGCATAGAGTTCAAATAAGTAAATGTTCAACTTCCTATATCTAGGTCCTGGATTTGATCCACCTAGAATCTCTTTCTTGTGGAGAAAAGATGGAAATTTTTCCAATTTCCCAGGTTAATGTGTGGGCAGTCCTGCCACTGCCTACACCCATCCCCTTTGTGTGTATACATAAGCAAAATGCCAAGTATGTACGTTAAAAGTCTTGTAAGCCATGTCAAGTCTTTCACTTACGGAAGCGTGAAAACGACCAACATGCATGCCCATTGAAAAAGAAAATTCTTAAAGATTATCAGTTATACACACATACACGCATACTTAGCTCAGGAGATCGCCATCGTTGTTGGAATCAGCTCTACCATCATCTCCAAGGGTCTGGAATGGGGCGTCTCACCTGAAACGAAGAAACAATGTTATATCTGAAATACACACATGCACACACAGTCACACCCCCCCCCCCACAAACACACACACACACAACACACACATACAACACACAGACAACACCCCCCCACATACAACACACAGACAACACCCCCCCCCCCCCACACACACGACATATACCTCTGGTGTCTTCTGGCACCTCTAACCCCCTCCCATCCCCAACCCCTTTCCCATCCCTCCCTCCCCTCCCTAACTCTGATAGAACACCCACACCTGTAGAAAAAAACAAACATTTTAAAACATCTGATCGCTCAGCCACTGTCCCTAATGGGACATCACACATGTCGAAAGAATATTTTTAAACATTACCTCAAAGCTCAGCTACTGACCCTGATGGGACATCATCCTGTCGAAAGAACATTTTATAACATCTAAGTGCTCCGCCACTGATCCTGATAGGACATCACACCTGTAGAAAGAGTATTTTAAAATATCACCTCAGTAACCAGCCACCGACCCTGATGGGACATCTCACCTGTCAAAAGAACCTTTTAAGCCATCACTTCAGTGCTCAGTTGCTGACCATGACGGGACATCACACCTGTTGAAAGAATGTTTTAAAACATGAGCTGTGTTCAGCCACTGACCCTGATGGGACATCTTACCTGTAGAAGGAACATTTTAAAACACAACCATACTGCTCGGCCACTGACCCTGACTGGACATCCTACCTATAAAATAAACATTTTAAAAGATCACCTCAGTGCTCAGCCACTTTCCCTAATGTGACATCACACCTGTCTATAGAGTATTTTAAAAATATCAACTCTGTGCTCCGCTATGGACCCTGATGGGGCTTCACACCTGTTGAAAGCACATTTTAAAACATCTCAGAGCTCCGCCACCGATCCTGATGAGACATTACACTTGTATAACATTTTAACACATCACCTCAGAGCTCAGCCACTGTCCCTAATCGGACATCACACCTGTCGAAAGAATATTTGAAAAAATCACCTCAGTGTTCAGCCATTGAACCTGATCGGAGACATCATACCTGCAGAAAGAAATATTAAAGCAAAACCTCATTACTCTGCTACTGTCCCAGATGGGACATCACACCTGTTGAAAGAACATTTTAAAATATCTCAGTGGCTGAGCATTGAGGTCATATTTTCAAATATTCTTTCCACAAGTTTGATGTCCCATTAGGGACAGTGGCTGACCCCAATGTGACATGACCCTGATGGGACATCTTACCTGTAGAACAAACATTTCAAAACATCACCTCAGTGCTCAGTCATTGACCCTGATGGGACATCACACCTGTCAAAAGAACATTTCAATAAAAACACAGATAAGAGGAATAAAAATGTCAAATGGCACATACCCACCGCCTGAACCCTCAGCATCTTTGTTCAGAAGATCGCCATCATCCTTGTCTTTCTGGGAAATGATACCTGCCAACAGAACAAGGAAAAATGCCGTAATACCTGAACCTACCAACCGCCAAATACTACCCTCAAACCCAACTCCCATACTTAATCTATCCTCTAACATGAACGCTAATGAAATCTAGACCTAATTTTAAATGTAAATATGATCTCTAAAAAATTGAATATTAGCATTTACACATATTACATCTTAAACAATTTTATATCTTTTTAAAGTGTAGCTTATGTAAACAAAGCTGAAATTAGTCTAAATGCCATACATAAATAAATCTGTAAAAAAAACAAACCAGTTTCATACTATCACTCATGCTTGTACACACTATCAATAACACAATCTACTATGCATAAGACAACGCTACAACAATTTTAATTCTAACAGTTTTAAACTAAAACAATGGGTACAGAAGTCAAAGTGGGTAAATGCTTGACTTTCCATAGGAAGGTCATGGGTTAGATCCACCTAGAACCTCTTACTGGTGGGGAAAAGATGAAAATTTTTCCAATTTCCCAGGTCAATGTGTGGGCAGTCCTACCACTGCCTAGACCCATCCCCTTCATGGGTACACATACGCAAAATGGGAAATGTGCATATTAAAAGTCCTGTAAGCCATGTCAGTTTCTCGCTTATGGAAACATGAAAACACCAAAAATGCATGCCCATTGAAAAAGAAACAGATTAAATATTAATATCATATATACACACATAAACGTATACTTATCTTAGTTCTGGAGATCGCCATCGTTGTTGGAACCAGCTCCACCATCATCTCTCCATGTCTTGACAGGGGCACCTCACCTGAAAGAAAGAAACCAAGCTGTTATATCCAAAATACACACACGCAGTCACACACACACACACGCAGTCACACACACACACACGCAGTCACACACACACACAGAGACACACACACACAGAGACACACACACACGCAGTCACACACACGCAATCACACACATGCAGTCTCACACACACACACATACACACGCAATCACACACAGTCACACACATACACACGCAGTCACACCCCCAGCCCCCTCCCCTTCCCTCCCACCCCAACCCCTTCCCTCCCACCCCAGCCCCTTCCCTCCCTCCACACCCTAACCCCCTTCCCTCCTCCACACCCTAACCCCCTTCCCTCCCTCCCCACCTCAACCCCTGAATGAAATAAAAAAAATGAAATGAAAAAAAGAAATGAATAAAAAAAATAAAGATTAAAAATAAAATAAAACTAGAATAAAAATTAACATGAAATAAAAAATGAAAATGAAATATTTACCAGTCTCCAGCTTTAAACAAAGTCAGCTTAAGGAATATCAATTAACCACTTGACTACCACGTCCACCAATCAAGACCTCCATTCTCTGAGCATAATAAAAGCCCACTGTGTGTCACACTGACTAATACAAGGTAGAGAATTTCAACAACATGTACGCTGTGTCCCCTAACCCTGAAATTTAACCCTTCGACTCCTGCTCCCTGTCCACTAGCATTCTGTATTGCTTTTTCTTTTCTTTTATTGTTGTTTAAAACCCAACCGATTGCGCAGAGCCATATCAGGGCTATAACCGCTTCAAAACACACAAAACTTCCAACAGGAAAAAAAAGCAAAAGAAAATTAAGTATATCAATGCAATCGCGCACATAATCTAAGGACATACCCCCGGCGTAGAACCATTCCATCCGATTTATCGCACAGGGGAGATTTAAAAAACACCTGAATACAAATATAAGCATACATAAGGACACCAAAACATATATAAAAACAGGCATAAATTACCTACAATTGCTTCTGCATATCTCCCAATTATCAAATCGAAGAAACAGTACGTAAGACTTTATCGAAAAAATACAGGTGAATGGAACATTAAGGCAGAAAATAATAATTATAATAATAATTACAATATTTATATAGCGCAAAATCTTGATAAAATCAAATCTAAGCGCTGAAGCAGACACACACGCAGGCACGCACGCCCGCACACACACGCACGCACACACACAGACACACACACACACACACACACACACACACACACACACACACACCCACACACACGCATGGCATAAGTAGAAATGACAAAGCAAAGCAACAAGGCAGAAACAAAGAGAGTGACAGAAAAGAGGAAATTTCGAGCACAGAATTTCCAGAAGATGGGGATACTATTTATACTGAAAGAGCCCCCGGCAACCCAACGGGGGAAATCCTGTATTGCTAACCATGCTAGCAAAGCAAAAACTTAACCCTTTGATTCGCTCACCCTTTTCACCAGCTTCATGTAGAATATGGATGATTAATTGCCCTGCTGTGTCCTTGAACTGTAGGAATGTAGTTTAAACTATTGGGCAAAATGGCTGGTGGCAGTTTTTGAACTCCCTGTGAAAAAAAAAACTGTACTTGCCATCTCCAGTCTGCCCACAATAGAATGGGTGCTGACTTTTCATGGTTGGGAAAGGTGAAGCAGTAAATTGGGAGCAGGTGGATGCCATTCTCGTAACGCTATCTCAAGAAATATGTTTACCACCTTGCTTCCTTAAATTTCAAGGTTAGGGGACAAAGCGTACATGTTGAAATTCTCTACCTTGTATTAGTCAGTGTGACACACAGTGGGCTTTTATTATGCTCAGAGAATGGAGGTCTTAATTGGCGGACGTGGTAGTCAAGTGGTTAATTGATATTCCTTAAGCTTTGTTTAACCCTTTGACTCCCGCGTTACCATAGACAAGAGAACAAAGTCAAGCGATAAAATTAATGTTAAGTGATAATATCAAGCTCAAGCGATACGAAAGTGTCACTCAGTTTAAAGCTTAAGCTTAATTAAGTTTGCAAGATTCCACAGTGTCTGTTAACGGCTGCTGAAGGTTTGCTGTAACTGAGAATCAACACAGTTAAATCAATCATGTAATCAATATAGCTCGTCTTAATGGCCAGACTGAATGGGAATGATAAGGTAGATCATACTTTTCCAGTGACCAAATTACTAGGGCAGTGTTCATCTCTTCTGTCTCAGTGCTTCACCTTCCCCAACCCTCTACAGGGCCAGAAACCAAATCCACAGCTGGGTGGACTGAAGAATGTGTGCACAAAGTTTTCACCAAGACTTAAATTTGCGCAGTCAGAGGCAAGAGCCTTGACCTCTGTGTCAAGCAGGCCTCATGCAAACAATGCATCAATCATCAAATGACTGTGGTTTGGTAAGTGGTGTGTTTGCCAATACTGTGACAATACATAGAGACTGAGCAACCAGAATGTGTTCCACAGTAATTTTGAGCAACTTGGATATATCGTTCACAACATTGCAACGATAATGTCAAGATACTGAAGCAACTGCGATGTGTTCCAGATTATCATGAAAATACTATACGATACTCGGAGCAATATTCAGATCAACTGTAATACGAGTGCCAAATGCAATTCATAATTTCTGTTCAATAAAGGGACTTCCAAAATCAAGATATTTGACTTACACTAGTAATTGAAAATAAGTTCTTGCAATGAAAATTCAAAATTACAATACTGATATTAAGTATCAAATCAGCGTCAACTTTTAACCAAAAAGATCCCTACACATGAAGTTAATTCATTTAGTAAAATGCTTGCTTCTAGCAGAATTATTCTTTTTTCCTCTTTACTTTTACATACATTCACGTCAAATCGATTTTATTACAATTTACATACTTTCATTTTATTCCATTTTGTATTTCATTTAACAAGGTGTGGATTTATCAGAGCACTAATTTAGTAGTACATTTTTTTAATGTGAACTTGTTCACAAAACTTTTTGTAATTTGTGGTGTTTATACCCTGGTCAGCCATGATGGCCATCCACAGATGGATTATACTGCATTAAAATAATGAAGACACACACACACACACACACACACACACACACACAAGAATAGGATAACAACAGAGACCCCCTACACACACAATGTACACAACACAAAATTAACAAAAGCCTATAAACCTTTCAGTGCTTTTACCGTAGTTATGTCTCGTACATAAGACAGCATGAAAAAAATGAATTAAAATAAATTTATGGCCAATTTTCCTATCAATTCCCACAACTCATTTCCAGTATAAAGCAAGCATATTCTCACTGTCAGCATGCTCTCAACTTTAAACATGTCTTCAACTGATTTACTGCAGAAGGAACGAAGCTTTCAACCTCAGTTGTGGTTTGCAATTAAATCACCAAACTACAAAAACATTCCAAACAAGATACACTGACCTTGATGTTAGCTGTAACAGTAAAACCGAATCCACCATATTCTTATGTAAACTTTGAAACCAGATCTATCATCATCTAGTGAAATCATATCTACCATCCTCTATGTAAAAGAAACTTAGCAAAACCAAATATGTCATCTAGTGAAACTAGGTCTACCATCCTCTATGTACACACCTGAAAACACATCTATCCTTCATGTAGCCTACACAGCAAAAGGAGATCTATCATCCTCTATGTATATACACACCTGAAAACATGTCTATCATCCTCTAAGTTCACACGTGAAACCAAATCTATCATCCTCTATGTACACATGTACATGAAAAAAGATCTATCATCTTCTAGGTTACAAATGTGACACCAAATCTACCAACCTTGATATAAACAGAAAAACCAGATCTATCATCCTCTACATACACTCTGAAGATCTTTCATTTTCTATGTACACATGTGACAACTTAGAGAACAAACTGGAAAACAACAGCTGGAGAACAGAACCTGGAGAACAACAGCTGGAGAACAACAGTAACTGGAGAATAGCTGGAGAACAGAAACTGGAGAATAGCTAGAGAACAGAAACTGGAGAACAAGAGCTGGAGAACAACAGTAACTGGAGAATAGCTGGAGAACAGGAACTGGAGAACAGTACCTGGAGAACAGATACTGGAGAACAGCTGGAGAACAACAGTAACTAGAGAATAGCTGGAGAACAGAAACTGGAGAACAGTATCTGGAGAACAGAAACTGGAGAACAACAGCTGGAGAACAGAAACTGGAGAACAGTACTTGGAGAACAGAAACTGGAGAACAGAAACTGGAGAACAACAGTAACTGTAGAACAATAGCTGGAGAACAGAAACTGGAGAACAACAGCTGGAGAACAGAAACTGGAGAACAGTACTTGGAGAACAGAAACTGGAGAACAGAAACTGGAGAACAACAGTAACTGCAGAACAATAGCTGGAGAACAGAAACTGCAGAATAGCTGGAGAACAGAAACTGGAGAACAACAGTAACTGCAGAACAATAGCTGGAGAACAGAAACTGCAGAATAGCTGGAGAACAGAAACTGGAGAACAACAGTAACTGCAGAACAATAGCTGGAGAACAGAAACTGCAGAATAGCTGGAGAACAGAAACTGGAGAACAGTACCTGGGAACAGTAACTGGAGAATATCTGGAGAACAGTAACGGGAGAATAGCTGGAGAAAAATAAACTGGAGAAAACTAGCTGGAGAACAGAAACTGAAGAATAGCTGGAGAACAGTAACCTGGAGAACAACAGACAGAACTGGACAACCTTGAAGAACAACAGTTACTTGGATAACAGCAGAAACTGCATGAACCACAGCTGAACAACATTAACTTGAAGAACAGTAGAAACTAAGAGAGCAACAGCTAGAGAACAGTAACCTGAAGAACAGTAACTATGCAAACAAAAGAAACTAGAACACTAACCCTTAAAACAGGAACTTGAACAACAGTGACTTGGAGAACAACAGTTGGAGAACAAACGTAACTTGGGAGAACAGAAATCTGAAGAACATAAATAAGATTATTATTAAGAACAACAGTAACCTAGAACATTAATTTCGTGAACAGTAGTAATTTGGAGAACAGACAATTGGGCAACAACAGAAATTTGGATAACAGAAACTTGGACAACAACAGTAACCTGCAGAACAGCAGACACTGGGAGAACAAAAGAAATATGAAGAAAAACAGGAATGTTCAAACTTGAACAGGTAGGTAACTATGGTTTGAAGCGGGTCATTTTACCACTGACAGAGAAAAGATATTTTTAACAAGTGGGGACATTGAAGTAACTCAATTTTCATATTTACATCTCTCAATTTAACAATGTTGCTAGAAAGACAAAACCACAGTTGGTAGAAAGAGAAAACCACAGTCTTATTCCAAGTGATCATGAAATCTATTTTTCATGCCCGTTTCTATAATGTTATGATTCTTCATTGGTTTGGGTGTGCATTTGTTGCTAACCTAATTCTCCATTAAAATGTCAACACTTTTTTCTAATTTTTGAAACAATGAAAGGTGGGATGGGAGGGCACAAAAGAACTTTTTCCAGATGAACAGAGTTGCTCTCCTTGAGTAACAACATGTTGCCTTAGTATGAGGGCACCCTGTATCATCCATTTCTTTTACCTATGCTTAAAGCCAGACCATTTTGCATATTCATCTCTATCTTTTTAATACAGAATTCCTTGTATTTGTCCAATTGCAGGCTCATTGTATATTTATGATCTAAATACTGCTGTTTTTGTTGCATATCAGTTTTTATAAGGGAAAATTCCTTGCAATTATTACTTTTGTCTTTGATATACTTTTGCCCGATTTCTTGTATAAAACAGAACTCCCTGGTTTGCCTCCATTTCTAGCACCGAAAATTCCTTGCATTTTTTCTCTTTTGGGTTTCATCTCACATGTCTTAAGGACAAATTTCTTATATTTCTTCAAAATGCAGACATCAGAAAGAGAATCGGTGCATTTGTGCATTATGCACTGAACTACAAACGCATGCACGCGCACACTTTTCCTTACAGAGCCAAGAATGAGGTCAATACATATATCCAATTATCAATCCTAAAAGAAAGTACGTAACGTCGTAAGGCTTTATAGAACACATACAGGTGAATGGACCAGCAAGGCAGAAAATGATAGGAAGAAATAACACAAAGCAAAGGAGGAAGAAGAAACAAAGAATGACGGAAAAGAGGAAAATTCTAGCACAGAATTTCCAGGAGAGGATGCCATTTATACTGAAAGTGCCCCCGGCATCCCCACGGGGGAATACATATAATTATATGCAACATGTGGATACACAGGTCCACTTGAACACGCACTCCCACTCTAACAACATGGAATCCAAAACTAGTGCAACTGTCATGTAGCATTAAATACGCATTCTGATTCTATTTTTGTTTTTCTGGTTCCAACATGATGGAAGTTTTTTGCTCTTGTTGATCCAGTTCATCTAGATCATATATGTGTGTGTGTGCTACCACCTACAGTGTGCTGGGCTCTTGGACATCACGTCATTGTCGGTGCCAGACTGCTCCCATCACAAAGCCAGCCTGAAGACAGTCACACTCCCCTCCGAGTGTGCCACCACCTACATTATGCTGGGCACTGGATGGACGTCACCTTGTGGTCAGCACTAGGCTATTACCATCACAAAACCAGCCTATAGGTGGGATCATTTCACCACTGAGTGAGGCCACCTACAGTTCACTGGTTTTTTGGTGTACATCACATCATCAGCACCAAGCTATTGCCATCACAAAACCAGCCCAAAGGTAGTTGTACTCCCATCTTGAGTGTGCTGCCACCTACAGTGTTATGTGCTCTTAGGTATCACTTACCTCTGAGGGCAAGGCCACCGACAGTATGCTGTGCTTTTGGTAGACGTGACATCACTGTCAGCACTAAACCAGCCTGACGATGGATTCACTCCCCTCTGAGTGTAAGGCCACCTATGGCATGCTGGGCTCTTGATGGATGCCACCTCACTGTCAGGACAAGACTATTCTCATCACAGAACCAGCCTGAAGATATTGCTCTCCCATCTTCAGTGTGCTGCCACCTATAGAAATCTGGTCTGTCTTTGTGTCATGTCACATAACTGTCCAGATGATCAAGAGCCAGGTGGGCCAGGAAATAGGCAGCATTTGTATGAAACTGCTTTGTATGGATCTTGTAAACAGTTAACAGGGACCAAGAAACTACTTGTTAGGGTACATTGAAGCTCTTCAAATGCTCTGACAACACTTACAACTAGCTGTAGCCTCACTGTCATACTGAAAACTCATCGCACAAGTACTGTTTGTAAATCACAAGCCTTATATTGTAAGGAAAAAGGTAGAATACAGTATAAGCATTTTTAATGTTAAAAGCCCAGCCCACGGCGTAGAGCCACATCAGGGCTATATCCAGTACAAACCATACACAATACTTCAACAGACAAAAAAGGCAAAAGAAAATTAAGTACACATAAGAGAAAGTATGTAAGACTTTATTGAACATATACAGGTGAATGGACCAGCAAGGCAGAAAATAACGAAAAAATGACACAAAGCAAAGGAGGCAGAAAACTGACAGAAAAAAGCAAATTTCTAGCACAGAATTTCCAGGTGGGGATACTATATATACTGAAAGAGCCCCCGGCATCCCCACGGGGGACAGCATAAATAAGTCACAGGCCAAAAGCTACTGAGGAAAGTTCTACAGTTTGAACCCCCCCCCCCTCTCTCTCTCTCTCTCTCTCTCACACACAAAATTTTGCACACTTCCCTCTCGGAATCAGTTTCGTAGTTATCCCCAGTATCCACTCTCACCCTCTGAAATTAAATCTCTCCTCTGCGGCAAGTTTAAAAATTGGGGGGGGGGGTGGAGGCACATATTCTCTTTCTGATTCTAGCATCTCCCTTAGAATAACCTGGACATGACAGGGGGAGTTTTCCAAAAGACCACTTCCACTTTTTATACTTCAGTCTTTCATTTTTTTATGTAACACCATGAAATAATCATATTCTATTGTTTTGTTTAAATGCTGACGGCCAAAATGCTTTACCAACTAAACCTGTCTGATGTCGCCTTCTGATTCAATTTCATGACTTCCAAGGGGAAAACATCAGAATTTAATCAATAAAAACAAGTTTAACAATAACATACATGATACACGGATACATGCTCTATGACCGCAAATAAAATGGACTTCTTCATTCTACTGTTCCCTACTTTTGTATTCATTATTTCATATGACTTAATCTTCCAAATCCTTATTCCATTTTTTTTTAGAAATTGTTTATACCTTTAATGGATTTAACACAATATGATTGAGGTTAAAAATATAGAAATTGCAACTTGGAATGTTAGAACAATGCTCCAAAAAGGAAAATTGGAAAATGTCGATAGAAATGGGAAGATTAAACATTGATATTTTAGGGACTAGGGGACGTGAGATGGAAGGAAGCAGGCATGGCAATATCTGCAAGCATAGAATTATACATTTAGTGGGGGCAAACATGAAAAGCTATTGATTTTTCACCAATTCAAAGTTCAAAAATGGCCTCTCCTGGCATATTTAAGCATGAAAAAGTAGTTTTTCCACTTGACTTTCAAAATCTGGGATTTTTTTTGACAAATCCGGGATTCTGGGATCATTTTTCAAATCCGGGAAATTCCCGGGAAATCCAGAGGGTTGGCAGCTCTGCCCTAGGATAAAGGCTGGACAAAAAATTATATTTGTTGTGCAGATGACGCCATTCTAATTGCAGATACCGAAAAAGACCTACAAAACCTTGTGAATATAATAGAAATAGAAAGCAGAAACAGGGCTGGAGCTAAATAACAAGACTGAAGTCATGGTAATCAGTAAAAAACAAGAAATCCCCTCATACAAATTAACAGCAAACGGAACCACACTAAGACAGGCTGATAAGTTTAACAGCAAATGGAACCACAACGAGATAGGCCGATAAGTTTATGTATCTGGGAACAGTCATCTCACCAGACGGCAGATGCACATTAGAAATAGGCAACAGAATCAACCAGGCTAAAACAGCATTCAAGAAAAACATTCTTACCAACAAATGCCTATCACTTAACATCAGGAAGACAGTTCTTCAGCGTTATATAGAACCATTATTATAGTACAGATGTGAAGTGTGGACAGTAAACAAGCAAAGTCCGAACAAGACTGAGGCTGCTGAAATGCGGTCTATCAGCAATATCACATATCAATGACCCTTGAAAAACAAACATTCACCAAACACCAGAAAGAAGTAAGATTTGTTTGCATATGACCATACAAAAGTATAAACCATAGATCACCAGACAGAAATCTGAATATGATGACAGAAAATACATACATGTACTAGTCCCTAAATACAAAAATCTGAGTATCGTCACAGAAAATAGATGTACATATCCCCTAAATACCAAAATATGAGTAGATCACAGAGAAGACACCAAACCAAAAGATGGAAATCTGAATACGATAACAGAAAATGCATGCACTTACCCCTTAACGCAATAGTCTTGAGTATCACCGCACAAAATATATACATATTCCGTAAATGCCAAAATATTAGTAAGAGCACAGAAAATAAGTATTCATTCTGTTAACAAAGAAGTCTGAACGACATTACTACTTAGACCAAACTGGATCGTGAGGGCAAATTTTCAGAAACATAATCCAGAGAATACTTTCTACTGGATTGTGAAGGAAAACAATCCAGTGAATACTCATTGGATCATGAGGGTAAATTTTCACAAACATAATCCAGTGAATACCTCTAACTGGACCGAAAGGGTAAATTTTCACAAACATAATCCAGTGAATACCTCTAACTGGACCGAAAGGGTAAATTTTCACGAACATAATCCAGTGAATACCTCTAACTGGACCGAAAGGGTAAATTTTCACAAACATAATCCAGTGAATACCTCTAACTGGACCGAAAGGGCAAATTCCACAAACATAATCCAGTGAATACCTCTAACTGGACCGAAAGGGCAAATTTTCACAAACATAATCCAGTGAATACCTCTAACTGGACCGAAAGGGTAAATTTTCTAAAACATAATCCAGTGAATACCTCTAACTGGACCGAAAGGGCAAATTTTCACAAACATAATCCAGTGAATACCTCTAACTGGACCGAAAGGGTAAATTTTCACAAACATAATCCAGTGAATACCTCTAACTGGACCGAAAGGGTAAATTTTCAAACATAATCCAGTGAATACCTCTAACTGGACCGAAAGGGTAAATTTTCACAAACATAATCCAGTGAATACCTCCTACTGGACCGAAAGGGTAAATTTTCTAAAACATAATCCAGTGAATACCTCTAACTGGACCGAAAGGGCAAATTTTCACAAACATAATCCAGTGAATACCTCTAACTGGACCGAAAGGGTAAATTTTCACAAACATAATCCAGTGAATACCTCTAACTGGACCGAAAGGGTAAATTTTCAAACATAATCCAGTGAATACCTCTAACTGGACCGAAAGGGCAAATTTTCACAAACATAATCCAGTGAATACCTCTAACTGGACCGAAAGGGTAAATTTTCACAAACATAATCCAGTGAATACCTCTAACTGGACCGAAAGGGTAAATTTTCAAACATAATCCAGTGAATACCTCTAACTGGACCGAAAGGGTAAATTTTCACAAACATAATCCAGTGAATACCTCTAACTGGACCGAAAGGGTAAATTTTCTAAAACATAATCCAGTGAATACCTCTAACTGGACCGAAAGGGCAAATTTTCACAAACATAATCCAGTGAATACCTCTAACTGGACCGAAAGGGTAAATTTTCACAAACATAATCCAGTGAATACCTCTAACTGGACCGAAAGGGTAAATTTTCACAAACATAATCCAGTGAATATCTCTAACTGGACCGAAAGAGTAAATTTTCAAAAACAAATCTAGTGAATACCTCTAACTGGACCGAAAGGGCAAATTTTCAAAAACAAATCCAGTGAATACCTCTAACTGGACCGAAAGGGCAAATTTTCAAAAACATAATCCAGTGAATACTTCCTAAATTTGAACTCGCTCTATGACATCAAAACTTTAAACTGCCAAAATTATAAACTGCTTTTAACTTAATAAATAAATGGGGGGAAAAACAGACAAAACACACTAAACAGACAAAAACAGCTTTTTCATGTTGCTTTTACAGATATTTTTTCCCAATCATTTTTAATACTTTTATATGTAAATGAACGAATAAATGATTACACTTACTAAATGAATTAAATAATTTACAAACTGCACACAAAATCAACCACAGACAAAACACACTTTTTATACATACATGTATAATTAGATAATTTTTGTGCTTTTTGGACAAAACGACTTAAATACATACATGTAATAACCAAACAAAAGAATGTTTTTCCTTTTTTTAAGTTTTACTATGATTAGTTTTCTTTTTCATATTTTCATGCTAAGCAGATGAATGTTAAAATGACTTAAAAAATTTTTTTTATTGTTGTTTAAAGCCCAGCCGACAGCGTAGAGCCATATCAGGGCTTAACAGCTTCAAAACACACAAAACTTCAACAGGAGAAAAAAGAAAAGAAAAGAAAATTAAGTACACATATCAATGCATTCGCACACAATCTAAGGACATGCCCTCTGCGAAGGACCATTCCATCAGATTTATTGCACAGGGGAGATTTAAAAAACACCTGAATACAAATATAAGCAAACACAAGGACACCAAAACATATAAAAACAGGCATAAATTACCTAAAATTGCTTCCGCATATCTCACCTCCTTTGAGCCAAAAATGCTGTTAATACATGTACCCAATTATCAATCCGAAGAAAAAGTACACAAGACTTTATTGAAAAAATACAGGTGGATGGACCATTAGGGCAGAAAATAAGTAGAAATGACAGAAAGCAAGGCAACAAGGCAGAAACAAAGAGTGACAGAAAAGAGGAAATTTCTAACACAGACTTTCCAGAAGATGGGGATCTATTTATACTGAAAAAGCCCCCGGCAACCCAACGGGGGAATCAAATGACTGAATTGCAATTTGCCTAAGTGAATGAATAAATTAACAAGCAACATATTGCATACAATAACCACACGGTCAAAAAACAATTTTTTACATTGATAGTTTTGTATATTCTTTTTTATGCACGCGTGTGTGGGTTTACATCTCATATTTTTCCTTTTGTTTTTTTGTTTTGTTTGTTTTTTTGTTTTTTTGGGGAGGTGTTATTCTTTCATACTGATTTCATTTATTTAAATCAATTTATTAAGCAACAAATCAAAATTGTAAAGCAAATATGTAATATCTGGGAACTCTAGGCCAATCCAAGGGAAAAGAAATTTCAAATTATCTAAGAGAATGATTCATAATACTAAAAATACTCAAAGCTTCTCTCCATCCATGTTCAGGGATGTCTGCGGTGCACAAGGCTTATCCTGTGTGCGTGCATGCGTGACTGTTCAAGTGAATGGTGTGGATGAGAAAAGGTAAGTGGCCGAATATGAATGTGAGGATTCTTCCTGAGAGCAAGCACAGGGCTCCAGTCAACATTTTAGCTGTAAATGACAGGGAATTCGGAAACCACACCACCACGCACACAGATAACTGCACAGTCACACACGCACGCACACAGCCATTTCCTTTGATACCCATGTGGTGACACATCAATGAAGCCAATCATCCAGCATTCATCTGGCCACGTCCTTCACCTGAAACAGAAAAAAAAATATTAACTCTAAAACAAATATTAACTCTAAAACAATTTCCAATCTAATAGAATGGTTCAACAAATTTTGCCAACATCAACAATCACGGTTTCAGATGATATAGGCCTAGTCACTATCAATGTATCATATTTAAAGTGATATTAGATGTGTAAACCATAAATGTGACCCTATTCTCACAAAAGGCACAATAAGTCTCAGTTCAGGCATTTTCAGGTTATGGTATCGCTATAAAGTTTAGAATCTGAGCTTTCAAATGGTACTAAAGTTGAGTTTCAGGCTATAAAAACAAGTTATGGGCTTTCAAAGATGAGAGGGGTCAAGTCAGCCATTTTGAGAAAAACAGTGTTGAAGAGAATAGGACTGAATTGAAAAGGTATTGTCAGAAACTTTAGCAACAAGCATTAAATAACCAAATCAGCTGAAATTCCATACTTTCCTTGTTTACTTAATTGTCCATCCATCCAAAACAACCACCAAAATGGGGCGATCGGGCAGCTTTCTGCGGCCAGAGAGTAGTACTTACCACACATTAAAACACTAAAAAATGGTATTTATCAATTAAATTTGACTTTGTGTTAGGTCATGGTGTAAAAGTGGTTATAGAGCATGAAAATGCAGAAAACTCACAATTGACAAAATTGTCCCTGTTCAGAGCTTTCAGCCCACAGCAGCAGAAGGCCTCACCCGACTTATTGTACCTTTAGTCAGAGTGGGTCACAAATGTCAGACTTTCAACAGGAAGATCCTGGGTTCAATCTGCCTAGATGCTTCCTGATGGGTAAAAGGAGATTTTTCTGATCTCCCTGGTCAACAGGTGTGCTGACCTGCCAGTGCCTAAATCCACTCAGTACATATATCCATGGAGAATATCAAATATACACATTAAAAATCCTGTAAGACATGTCAGTGGCTGGCTTATGCAAACAAAAACACACTATGCTGGCCCACCAAATATGGAGCGGTTATAGCCCTGATATGGCTTTGCGCAACAAGTTAAACGCATCCACCGAGCCACCGCGAAAGACGAAACGGTTGCTCAGTGATGCGGAGCTATACACAGCGACGTCTGCTCTGTCAGTGCTTGGCCGTCGCGATGGCCATGGTCAGTGCCAGCATACCACTGCTCGCTTCAAAACATACAAAACTTTAAATTAAAAAGAAAAAAAAAGTACACGTACCAACAAATGCATTCGCGCACCTAATCTAAAGAGGAAATTTCTAGCACAATATTTCCAGAAGGTGGGAATACTATTTAAACTGAAACAGCCCCCCCTCCCCTTCCCGCATCCCCACGTGAGGGGAGGGCAGTGCGTTTAGGCCTAACTATACTCACTAAACAGTGGGATGTGCAAAGCTACGGCCCAGAATTTAGACAACTTACTTATTACATTTCTAATTCACAAATAATTCAGGAATAAAAACAAATTTCTTTCCCTTACAGACTTTCGGGAGCAGTGTATCATTATCCAGCGACTCTGGTCATCTTGTGTGAATTAGGCCTAGATCTAGATCTATGTCTAGATCTGGACGTGACCCGAGCGTGAACAGATTTGACAATCACAATGAGAATCAGTACGTGTCAAATTTTACTTGAAACAGCAGCAACTCGAAAGAAACTGAATTTATGGGATGTTCTAATAGGCATCTCACTTACAACTGTTCAAATTGTATGACAATATCTAATTTACTTACCCCACACCGAAGCCATTTCAACAGACTGAACAGGTCACCATAACTACAGCTCCGCACCGTAGACGTCTGCTCTGTCCAGAAAGTTCCGGCAAAAAAAACGCGCGATGCGCCTGCGTTGGCTTTTGACCAATAAAAGTTTAGGTGAACTGTTGTCACGACGTCACGGCAATAGAGAGGAAACAAAATAGTCAAGACATTACAAAAATTCTATGTTTCACAGTTACCCACCATATATTATGTGTGCTGTAGCCTAACTGAAAACAGCGAAAACAAAAACCAAACTAAAATGCCACTCAAAACATTTGTAGTTCTGAACTGTGACTGACATCTGATCCACAGTTTTTCGTGCACTATCAGAATATTTCATATTCTATTCTCTCTCTCTCTCTCTCTCTCTCTCTCTCTCTCTCTCTCTCTCTCTCTCTCTCTCTCTCTCTCTCTCTCTCTCTCTCTCTCTCTTTCCTCTCTCTCACACTCACACACACAAACGCATGCACACACGCACGTACACATGTACACACGCACACACGCACACATGTACGCACACATGCATACACATGCATGTAAAATACATGTGCACACACATGCATATATATACATATGCACTTGTGCAGACACACACACATCACTCACACATGCACACATACACATACACACACATACAATCACACATGCACACACACACATACAAACACACATACACTCACACATGCACAAACACATGCATACACACACATAGGCCTGTGCACGCACACGCGCAGACACACATACACACACACACGCACACACACAAACACACACACACTCACACATACACACACACACGCACACATACACACACGCGCACACGCAAACGCACACACACACACACACACACACACACACACACACACATACAACCACCCTCCCCATGCTTTGATGTGAATCAGCATTCCCTTTTGTTTAAACGGCCTTGACCTACGTTAATGCCAGCAGCCATCAGATCCCATCTCTTCCCTTTACCGAAAAGGTTGCATGTAAATTGTGTGCAAAGCGTGTGTCACGTGCGCATTCAAATGGCCTGACTTCCACATGTTCTCTTTTCCCATACGGCTGGCGATCTCCGAAGTTAGGAGAGAGAGTAATTCAGATCGCTCTCTCTCTCTCTCTCCTCTCTCTCTCCTCTCTCTCTCTCTGTCTGTCTGTCTGTCTGTCTCTCTCTCTCTCTCTCTCCTCTCTCTCTCTCTCTCTCTCTCTCTCTCTCTCTAATGTCTTTGTTTTACATGTATGTGCGAGAATGAACCAGATTGCTATTACTCATTATAGCATTTGTGGGCCTGATTCAGTTTGATGTTATTACAATTATATATGAGAATGATTCAGATTGGTATAATTACATGTATGCACGAGAATGATTCAGACAAGTGTCATTACATGTATGTAAGAATCATTCTGATTGGGATAATTATATTATGTGTCAGAATTATTCAGACAGGTATGATTGCATGTATATGTGAGAACGATTGAGACTGGTATTACACACATACGTCTGTGAGACTGACTGAGATTGGTATTATTATGTTATGCGTGAGAATGATTCACACACGTACGCAGACACACACACACACACACACACACACACACACACACACACACACACGCACGCGCGCGCGCACGCACACACACACACACGAACGTACGCACGCACGCAGCACGCGCGCGCGCACACACACACTTATGAGAGAGTTGGTTGTTCTTTTTTGTTGTTGTTTCTCTTTTGTTGTTGTTGTTTCTTCTTTGTTGTGTTTTTCTTCTTTTGTTGTTGTTGTTTCTTCTTTTGTTGGTGTTGTTCTCTTTTTTGTGTGTTTTCTTTTGTTGGTGTTGTTTCTTCTTTTTGTTGTGTTTTTTTCGTTTGTTTTCTTTTCTTTTTGTTGTGTTGTTTCTTCTTTTGTGGTGTTGTTGTTTTTTTGTTCGTGTTGTTTCTCTTTTGTTGTTGTTTCTTCTTTTTGTTGGTGTTGTTTCTTCTTTTTGTTGGTGTTGTTTCTTCTATTTGTTGGTGTGTGTTTTTCTTTTTGTTGTGTTGTTTCTTCTTTTGTTGTTGTTTGTCTGTTGTTGTTTCTTCTTTTTGTTGTTGTTTCTTCTTTTGTTGGTGTTGTTTCTTCTTTTTGTTGTTGTTTCTTCTTTTGTTGTTGTTTCTTCTTTTGTTGGTTGTTTCTTCTATTTGTTTGTTGTTTCTTCTTTTTGTTTGTTGTTTCTTCTTTTTGTTGTTGTTTTTCTTCTTTTTGTTGTTTGTTGTTTCTTCTTTTGTTGTTGTTTCTTCTTTTGTTGTTGTTTCTTCTTTTGTTGTGTTTCTTCTTTTTGTTGTTGTTTCTTCTTTTTGTTGTTTGTTTCTTCTTTGTTGTTGTTTTTTCTTTTTGTTGTTGTTTCTTCTTTTTGTTGTTGTTGTTTCTTCTTTTTTGTTGTTTGTTTCTTCTTTTTGTTGTTGTTTCTTCTTTTTGTTGTTGTTGTTTCTTCTTTTTGTTGTTGTTTCTTCTTTTTGTTGTTGTTTCTTCTTTTGTTGTTGTTGTTTCTTCTTTTTGTTGTTGTTTCTTCTTTTTGTTGTTGTTTCTTCTTTTGTTGTTGTTGTTTCTTCTTTGTTGTTGTTCTTCTTTTGTTGTTGTTTCTTCTTTTTTTGTTGTTGTTTCTTCTTTTTGTTGTTGTTTCTTCTTTTTGTGTTGTTTTTCTTCTTTTTGTTGTTGTTTCTTTTTTTGTTGTTGTTTCTTCTTTTTGTTGTGTTGTTTCTTCTTTTTGTTGTTGTTGTTTTTCTTCTTTTTGTTGTTGTTGTTTCTTCTTTTTGTTGTTGTTTCTTCTTTTTGTTGGTGTTGTTTCTTCTTTTGTTTGTTGTGTTCTGTGTTGTTCTTTTTGTTGTTGTTGTTTCTTCTTTTTGTTTGTTGTTTCTTCTTTTTGTTGTTGTTTTTCTTCTTTTTGTTGTTGTTGTTTCTTCTTTTTGTTGTTGTTTCTTCTTTTGTTGTGTTGTTTCTTCTTTGTTGTTGTTGTTTCTTCTTTTTGTTGTTGTTGTTTCTTTTTTTGTTGTTGTTTTTCTTTTTGTTGTTGTTTCTTCTTTTTGTTGTTGTTTTTCTTTTTGTTGTTGTTGTTTCTTCTTTTTGTTGTTGTTTCTTCTTTTTGTTGTGTTGTTTCTTTTGTTGTTGTTGTTTCTTTTTGTTGTTGTTGTTTCTTCTTTTTGTTGTGTTGTTTCTTCTTTTTTGTTGTGTTGTTTCTTCTTTTGTTGTTGTTGTTTCTTCTATTTGTTGTTGTTTCTTCTTTTTGTTGTGTGTTTCTTCTTTTTGTTGTTGTTTCTTCTTTTTGTTGTTTGTTTTTCTTCTTTTTGTTGTTGTTTCTTCTTTTTGTTTGTTCTTCTTTTGTTGTTTTCTTCTTTTTGTTGTTGTTGTTTCTTCTTTTTGTTGTTGTTTCTTCTTTTTTGTTGTTGTTTCTTCTTTTTGTTGTTGTTTCTTCTTTTTGTTGTTGTTGTTTCTTCTATTTGTTGTTGTTTCTTCTTTTTGTTGTTGTTTCTTCTTTTTGTTGTTGTTTTCTTCTTTTTTGTTGTGTTGTTTCTTCTTTTTGTTGTTGTTTCTTCTTTTTGTTGTTGTTGTTTCTTCTTTTTGTTGGTTTTGTTTCTTCTTTTTGTTGTTGTTTCTTCTTTTTTGTTTGTTGTTTCTTCTTCTTTTGTTGGTTTGTTTCTTCTTTTTGTTGGCGTTGTTTCTTCTTTTTGTTGCCGTTGACTCTTCGTTTGTCTTTGTCTTTTGTCTTAATTTTCTGAAGAGGCCTGCAACACAAAGAAAGGACAGAGATGAATTCAAATATTTCAAGAAAGTAAAATCAACTCTAAGTTCATTAAGATTACTAAGATACGCACTTTAGCAGTCAGCCAAGACAACTGTAGGTATATCGAGTAAAACTTCAATATAAACAATGCAGAAAACTTTGAAGGCAATAACCAACTTGGCCAGTATTATGAGGGCAGTGTTCATCGCCTTTCCCCTCTCTTCCTCTTCAACTCGGAACCATTCACAGCACTACCGCCATGCCAATCAAGCCCATTATTAATCGTCAAGATATTCGAAATCAACTTCCCTTTCGTTCGTTATTTCTTTTAACGTCTATTCACATATGTGCTTTTATGTGCCTGCATGCATGTGCATACGATCACGTACATGCAGTTTTGAAAGAGTGATTTCCCAATGTCTAAAGTCAAAGAGGGGTCGTAGACCTTTTCATTTTTAGAGATGATTGTTTCAAGGAATGTTAAATACTTAAACAAAAAAGTCCAGGAACACTTATGCCTTTAAGTACAAACCTGACATCATGAAAGACGGTCTTCAAATAACCAAAAATTAGTCAAGGCACATCATCAGAAAATCACATCAAATCACAAATACGTAGGTCTCGTAAAAGTGTCAGAATAATCAACGTGATGATTGTGGACACTCAACGACAAGATCAAGATCAAGATCTAAACGTCAACCCCACCCCCACCCCCTTTCATATGCTGCGAAATCATTGAAAATAAACAACTGTACACATTGACCTACGTAATAGCTCTTCATCCTTGCATCAATTAAGAAATGATCTACATTCATTCCGCCTTAATGCTTCGAGAGACTGTAAAGGTTCAAAGACGAGCTGCACGCTTCGTCCTCAACAGATACAGGAACACTTCTAGTGTTAGCAGCATGCTGGTCACACTGGGCTGGCCCTCATTGGAGAAACGACGGCAAGTAGCAAGACTCACTATGCTGTTCAAAGTGCACCAAGGCCTTGTTCACTGTCCCAGCCTAGAAACAAAACTAGTCCCTCTACCTGACCGTAAGCGACGTGGCCATGACAGACAGTTCCACTTGATCAGATGAAGGACCCAGTATAGAGCTGCTTCATTTCTGCCTAGAACTATCAAGAACCGGAACAGTCTCCAACAAGGAACAGCTGAGGCCACAACACTTGACACATTCGTGTCAAGGGCCTCCAAAATCCCAGACTAGACCGACCCCCCCTTCCCTCCCCCCCACTTCAACTCAGAGCCCCCTGCCCCACCCACCTTGCTGCCCTCTTCACCCACCCCACCCCTCTTGCCCTCTTCACCCCCTTCCCCTTCCTACCTCCTCACCCCACCACCCTCATTCCCCCCACCCCCACCCCATCATCATCATGATTAAAACTGAACTCTTAAGACATGTCCACTGCTCCAGATTTATCTGCTGCAAACCCCCCAGTTATAGGCGCCAGAATAATCAAGTTTGATTGTGGGCCCTCAACACTGAAGAAGAAGAAGAAGAGGGCGTCACTTTTCATGGTACATGAAAAATAGTCACAAGTTTAAAGATGAGGATAGGGTAGGGGATTTTTCTTAAATCATGGTTTGTACACTCGGTATTACACACACCGTATCCACTCTGCATGTAATTTCACACTCGTGTGCATGTGTGCGCTTGCGCACCTTCCTGTGTATGTGTGTGTGTGCGCGCGCGCGCGTGCTCGTGTGTGTCTCAGTGGGTGTGTATGCCTGCATACATGTGCATACGATCACGTACTGTACGTACATGCAGTTTTGAAAGAGTGATTTCCCAATGTCTAAAGTCAAAGAGGGGTAGTAGACCTTTTCATTTTTAGAGATTATTGTTCCAAAGAATGTTAAATACTTAAACAAAAAAGTCCAGGAACACTTATGCCTTTAAGTGCAAACCTGACATCATGAAAGACGGTCCTCAAATATCCCAAAATCAGTCAAAGCACATCATCAGAAAATCACATCAAATCACAAATACGTAGGTCTGTGTCCAAGCACATTAGCAAATCAGAACAAATCACAAGTACGTAGGTCTGTGTCCAAGCACATTAAGAAATCACAACAAATCACAAATACGTAGGTCTGTGTCCAAGCACATTACCAAATCACAACAAATCACAAATACGTAGGTCTGTGTCCAAGCACATTACCAAATCACAACAAATCACATATACGTAGGTCTGTGTCCAAGTACATTACCAAATCACAACAAATCACAAATACGTAGCTCTGTGTCCAAGTACATTATTACAAAATCAGAAGCACAAAAATCATCAGTCTGTAGCACTATCATGCGAGATAAATACCAATATGAAGAACGAATTGCAGAATATTCCAGAAAGTCAGAACACCAAAAGAGAACGCACTAACCAAACAGTCGAGTTTTAACCATTCTTCAACTCACTTCGTTTAAATGAACTCTTGTTCAGGTGGAAAAATAAAACGTTAAGCTATGGTAAAGATCTTCCCTTTTACTAGATCTACAATGGACTTTTTACATTAAAACCACGACATTGGAAATGGGTTGTGCCCTTGATTCAAACGAAAGAGTCATGATATTGTGTTTAGCTGAACAGCTTAACTAAAAGAATCAAAACATTTGATCCCTGTCGTTTTCCTGTATATTATGGTAGACAATTTGACAGTCAGTAAACTATCGGTACGGGCTGACGGTAAATAAACAGTTATGGTCAAAGGATCTTGTGTAAATGGACTTGATACAAAGTTAAAACGTAAAGTTGAAGTCGTGGACTTTGCTGGTTAGAATATGATGTAAAATTAAACACCTTTGAGGCTTTATCTGACAAAACATTATTACGAATAAAAATTGAATATGAGTTCATCCATATGTATATTTGAATGAAATTCTTATCTACTCATTTTATTTTCTCATCACAATTGCTACTTGCACCAAACATATTTTTGATCTAAAGTTACAATCTATCCTCTGAGAACACCTATGAGATCACTCGTGATTTTCATTTTATTTTATTTTATTTTATTTTATTTTATTTTATTTTATTTTTATTTTATTTTATTTTATTTCATTTATATTATTTTATCTTATTTTATTTCATTTTGTTTTGTTTTATTTTGTTTCATTCTATATCATTTCTTAAAATTTTATTTCGTTTTATTAGTTTTTTGTTTGTTTTCTTTTCTTTTTGTTAGATATCAATATCATACAGGTGTATGCACCAACATCCGCAAGTACTCAGGAAGACATCGACAACTTCTACGAAGTTTTAGAGATGGCCAAGGTCCAATGTAAATCACAGGAAGTTACAGTCATAATGGGAGATTTTAATGCTAAAGTGGGACAGGATAGGGTGGAGGATATAGTTGGACCTCATGGCCTTGGTACACAAAACGAAAGAGGGGGGAAGCTTGTAGAATGGGCACAGATGAATGAGTTCATAGTAGGAAACACCTGGTTTGAGCAGCCTAACAGAAGAAAATGAACTTGGATGAGTCCAGGAGATAATACCAAAAATCAAATTGACTACATCCTGATCAACAAAAGATTTAGAAATTCTTTACTGTCAGCAAAAACACTACCAGGCGCAGACTACAACAGTGACCACAATCCGGTAGTGGGAAGGTTTAGGCTGAAATTGAGGAAAAGGAAACAGACCAAAAGCAACATCAAACTAAACCTTGGACTCTTGAAATGATACGTCAAAAATTTAATGTACATGTTCAAAACAAATTCAGTGCTCTGGAAGACGTTGGTGACAGTGAGGAACAATGGACAAAGTTGAGAAGTTCTATAAATGAAGCTTGTGAGGAAATCCCTAAGGCAAATAGAAAAGCAAAAAAGAGCTGGATGACTAATGAAATTTTGGGCCTGATGGAGAAAAGGAGGAAGGCAAAGAGAAACGAGGAGATATACAGGAAGATAAACAAAGAAATCAGGTATAGGTGCAATGAAGCTAAGGAAGCTTGGCTGAACACAAAATGCAAAGAGATAGAAGAACGACACAAAATGGATCCTCAGGGTATGTATAGACGAATTGAGGAAATTGTTCACAGGAAAAATACATGCACATCAACTGGTTGCTTAAAATCAAAAGATGGCACGCTTATCATGGAAAAAGACAAGGTATTACACAGATGGGGAGAGTACATTAAAGATCGTTTTGACGGTGACAGAAACGAAGAACACATTATAAAAAAGAACTTTGAAGGACCACCCATAATGAAAGATGAAGTCAGAGCAGCACTGAAAAAGATGAAACCAGGAAAAGCCCCAGGACCAGAAAACATTACTACAGAGATGATTGAAGCCCTGGAGGAATTTGGCATAGAAAAAATAACAGTCCTCCTAAATGAAATTTATGACACAGGAAAAATCCCCAAAGATATGTCAAAATCAATTTTCATTGCACTTCCAAAGAAGACAGGGGCTATAGAATGCGAACTCCATCGCACAATCAGTTTGATGAGTCATGTAACAAAAATCCTCTTAAGAATAATCATGATGAGGACAAGGAATAGAATCAAAAGAGAAATAGCAGAAGAACAGTGTGGATTTGTGGAGGGGAAAGGAACTATTAATGCCATATACATCCTAAGAACTATCATAGAGAGGTCAGTTGAGATGAATAAGGATTTGTATTTATGCTTTGTTGACTATACCAAGGCTTTCGATCGGGTACGACATGAAGAATTGATCAATCAACTGGAGAGACTCAATGTCGATGGAAAAGATCTACGAATAATCAGGAATATGTACTGGGAACAAACAGCTGCAATGAGAATAGAAAACAATATAAGCTCTTTTCAAAACATCAAAAGAGGAGTCAGACAGGGTTGTGTTTTGACACCAGATCTGTTTTCACTATATAGCGAAAACATCATGAGAAACCTAGAAGAAGACCCTGGATTAAAGGTTGGAGGGAAAATGATAAACAACATTCGGTACGCAGATGACACCGTGCTAATTGCAGAAAATGAAAGGGACCTACAAAACCTTGTGAATATACTAGAAACAGAAAGCAAAGGTAAGGGGTTGGAACTAAACAGCAGGAAGACTGAAGTCATGGTGATCAGTAAAAAACATGAAATCCCCTCCTGCAAAATAACAGCAAATGGCACAACCTTGACACAGGTTAATAAGTTCAAATACCTGGGAGCGGTCATTTCATCAGACAGCAGATGCACATCGGAAATAGCTGGCAGAATCGGCCAAGCCAAAACAGCATTCAAGAAGATGACAAGCATTCTTACCAACAAATGCCTATCAATTAACATCAAAAAGAGAGTCCTTGAATGTTATATAGAACCAATACTGTTGTACGGATGCGAGGCGTGGACAGTCAGCAAGCAAAGCCAGAGTAGGATTGAGGCAGCCGAGATGTGTTTTCTCAGAAGAATGTTGAGAGTACCATGGACAGCAAAGAAAACAAACGAGACAGTCTTGAAGGAGGCAGACACAAGTCGATCACTGATAAGGAAGATTAGGAAAAGACAAGCAACATTTATAGGCTATTTTATGAGAAAGGGGGATTTGGAGCACCTGGTCACAACAGGAAAGCTGGAGGGAAAGAGAGCACCGGGTAGACCCAGGGAGAGAATGCTGGACGGACTTGCAAGGTGGCTGAGGATGAAGAGGGTGGGGGAGATGCTGGGGGCAACGAGAGATAGAGATTGTTGGAAGTCCATGGTCGCCAACGCCATGCGGCAGGGCACCTGATGATGATGATGTTTGTTTGTTGTTGTTTTTGTTGTTGCTTTTTTGAGGGGAGGGGGCTATATCTCTTCCACAATTACAGCAATATGTGTATATGTGTCATATCTGTTCAAGTTCATCATACTGTTCATTCCTCAGGACTTCGTGCATCAGAACAGACCCAACTATTTGTAGTCTGACAATGCGGACGCCAAACGAAAAAAAGACGACAACGAAGCAGCCACCAACCAATCTATCGTGCTATCAAGAGAAAAGTCCTTGAGACTGAACTTTGGTCAGTTTTTGTACTTTGTGGTTTAGACATCAAAGGAGATACAGCGAGTGTTTGTGATGCTTTTCTTCTCTGTCAGCAAGTAGCCAGGGTACCTCTCGCCTTGTGGATAAAGAATGGAGGGTTATTTTTTCTCATCTTCTCCAGGACAACATGTGTGTTGACCTGTTAGTGCCTAGACCTCCTTGGTGTCTATACGCTCAAAACATGATATGAACGTTAAAGATTCTGAACTAGATGTCGAGTGTCCCGTGGCGTCTGGTATGCACGCCCACCAAAGATGGAGCGTGCGAACTGTGCAGTAACATTTCACCTGCACAGTGTGGACAAAACAACATGCATTCAGGCATCAGACAGGAAAATCGTAGCATGATCAGCAAACAAAAAGAAAAAAAGCTTATTTTCCAGTAACAGAATCATGCAAATTATACTTCCGAGTCCTCTTCTTCAGATTTAAATAATCGAAACAATTGTTTTTTTATTTTGAAGACGTTACTCTCATATTTTGCCATTTTGGGAACTATTCAGCAAATGTATTGTGCTTGCTGTTACGTGTTTATGATGGGATGATGACAGACTTTCCCGTCCAGCTGGTGTGAGTCTTCATGTGGGATATAAGACCGATCTGGAGGCACGTGTTGTTCTGCAGACGCTGTATGGGGAGGAGTCTTGTAGTCTTGGGCTCTTGTCCTTGTTCTGATTTTGTATCATCGTCCTGGTGTGTTTACGATTAGGGACTGTCTTGAAGACTTAGGCTTTGCTTCTACCGGACACTTTTCTATGGAATGGAGGCTGTTCTGCGCTGTTCACAAATGTCATTGTGCCCGGCTGGCCCAGCGTGCGTTATTGTTACGTGTTAAATTGGGATTAACCCCAAAACAAGTGTGACTGCCCGCGTTCAAGCAAACAGGAACCAGAAAAGACACGAAAAAAGAATAAGACTGGAATGCTTAACTTGAAAATAAATCTGTTATTTTGAATTTTAATTATGCACATTTGAAAAAAAATTATCACTTATCAAATTTCATAAAGAAGGAAAAAAATGTCAACAGCACTTTTAATAAAAATGAAGTCCTGAAGTATTTCTGAATCTTTTTAGCTTTATTAACAGCAGTTTTTATTTCAATATCTCTTAAAATGAAAGTTTAATAACTTTTTAATTCAAAATGGAATATCATGCACTGACTCGACCCGTACTTGTTCTTAATAATCAGCACTTATTCTCTCATTTGTAACAGAACCCATACATATTTTATATCAAAATAAAGGATTTTGAACGCTCTATCACACCAGTTTTTTGGGTTTTTATTTATATTCCTTTCCTCAAAAAAAACTTTGTTGTTTTTGAATTTTGATTATGCACATTTGAAAAAAATCAAAATTTGTCACTTATCAAAATTGATAAACAAGGAAAAAAATTTAAATAGTACTTTTAAAATAATGAACAGTTCTGTAGTATTTCTGAATCATTTTAGCATTATTAACAGCAGTTTTTCTTTCAATATCTCTTCAATAAAATTTTAATAATTTTTTAATTCCCTTTAGCTAACAAACTGACTTCTAACCCTTAGGTTAACACGCTGACTACCTAAACCCTTTAGCCAACAAACTGACTACTTAACCCTTTAGCTAACAAACCTTGTAAATTACGAAGTGACTAATCATTACACTGACGAACTTACAACCTAACTCTTCAACTAACAAACTATCGACCCTTTAACACATTACCTAGTCACTAAACGGACTGACTGATTACTCAATCATTGGAAGAACGGACGAAGTACGACTATTGGACAGACGGACGGACGACGGACTGAATAGCCAATTGTCAAAAAATCAGAAATGCACGAAAGTGGATAAAAATGCATGATTATTCAACTGACAAATCAAGATAATGGCTTAATCTCTTGGACCCTAACAACCACATTGGAGAAGAAGATTGATGGAGCATACACACGAATGCTGCGTGCAGCCCTGAACAAATCCTGGAGAGAACATCCAACTAACAAAGGTAGAAAGAAACTCTAGGGAGAGCTAGACAACAGAAGGTCTTCAGAGAAGTAACCCCCTTTAGACAAGTGTTTCGGCCCTGAATTCCTTACACTCTCGGGGGGGCCGGGCCACATCCAGGTCATGACTCTGGATGCCCTTCTGCTGTTGTCTATTTTTTTTTTTTTTTTTTTTTTTTTCCCACTCCGGGGAGCGAACCTGGGCGATTCTGCGCTTCAGAACTGCGGTACGCGGTTTTAAGTTTGTGTTCCAGCGTACTGTTCCCTATTAGCGCATTCAGCTTAAGGACAAGTTCCTCATCTAATTTTTCCCATTGTTCTTTTGCACCGGCAGGCGGCAAATTGAGTTTTCCACGTTTTGGCGTTAAGAGCTTGTGCAAAATCCGCATCAGAACCGTCAGCGTGGATGTCCTTGGCACTATGGTTTAATTCCTGGCCTTGGTCATCCAACGTCTCACCTGCTATCGCAGTGCGCTGCTGCTGGTTCGTATGTGTCTTCAAACAGCCCATTTTTGTCCTGTGGATCTTCATGCCGCGTTTGGTGGTGAATCTCCTTCCACACGCACACGGAAAGAGTTATATGGCAAGATCCCACCAATCAGTAAATCAATACGTCAACAAAGACTGCGCTTCGCGGGACACTGCTGGCGTAGCAAAGAAGAACTGATGGGGGATGTTCTACTATGGAGACCCAGTCACGGCAAACAAAGACCAGGACGTCCAAAGAAGACCTTCATCGACCAACTGATGGATGATACGGGCTGTCAGTATGATGAACTACCTACTGCAATGTCTGACAGAGAAAGATGGAAGAAACGTGTCCTGGATAGCCAAGCAAGCTCGACATGATGATGATGATGAAATCAAGACAGACACCAATGTTTCTGCCATCTCAAACAGTGTCAATCGCACATAAAAGACCAGTCGTATTAACCCTTTGTCTCCCGCACCCTGTCCACCAGCATCCTGCATCGTCAACCATGCTAGCAAAGCAAAAACTTAACCCTTTGACTCCCTCATCCTATTCAGTCCACCTGCATCCTGCATCATCAACCATGCTAGCAAAGCAAAAACAACCCTTTGACTCCCTCATCCTATCCACCAGCTTCCTACACACACACACACACACACACACACACACACACACACACACACACACACACACACACACACACACACACACTATCCAGAAACTCTTAATAATTTATGAAGTCTTTTGACATTGTGCAACCAAGTTTGTGTAATGTGTTAGGTCAGCAGGATGTTACTGAGGCATAACCACAAAATGTGTCTTGTTTCGTTATCAGATATGCGCTTTATCCCATGTTCGTGCTTTTTTAAAAAACTTTAAAAGGGAGATTTACGTATAATACGGGTAGTGATTGTGGTAGACTATGTGCGTGCGTGCGTGTGTACGTGTGCGAGAGAGAAAGTGTGTGCGCGAGGGTGGGATGGGGGAAGAGAGAGAGAGAGAGAGAGATAGACAGACAGACAGACAGACAGACAGACAGAGAGACAGAGAGAGAAAGAGAGAGAGAGAGAGAGAGAGAGTGTGTGGTGTGTTGTTTGTGTGTGTGTGTGTGTGTGTGTGTTGTGTGTGTGTGTGTGTGTGTGTGTGTGTGTGTGTGTGTGTGTTGGAAAGCGAGCGAGCGTCTGCGCGCAAGCGTGCGTGCATGTGTGTTGGAGAGACAGAATTTAAATTCGGTCGAGGGTTACACTCTTTACGTGTGCGTGTGCGTGTGCGCGCGTAAGTGTGCATGTGCATTATTTGTGTGTCTGGGAATACTTTATATTACTTGGGTCTTCTTTTTGCCAGATTACATGGTTTGTAACACTTTCTCTCATTTTATTTTTTGTCGGTATCTGTTTATATTTGATTCAAACTTTAGTGTTCAATTCGTGTGAAGTGCAGCGAACATGCTGTTGATATGACCGTTTCCACTATATAAATAAAAGTAGTAGTAGACGTAGTTGTAATAGCAATAGTCGTAGTAGTAAGACGTGTAATGATAATGAATAAAAAAAAACAAACTTGGTAATTGTGAGGCACCATTCTGACAATGTCTACGATCCAATAGCACGCGTGTGCTGTGCGTATGTGTATGTGTGTGTATGTGTGTGTGGTATGTGTGTGTGTATGTGTGTATGTATGTGTGTGTGATGTGTGTGTGTGTATGTGTGTAGTGTATGTGTGTGTGTATGTGTGTCGTGTGTTGTGTGTTGTGTGTGTGTGTTGTGTGTGGTGTAGTGTGTGTTGTAACGCTGTGTGTGTGTCAGAATGCGTGTGCATGCGCAATATACAAAAGAGTATGTGTCATGTATTGTGCTGTAACTGTGTTTACTGTGCGTGTGCATGTGTACATGCAATCGCGTTTATGCTATACATATAAATACGACTGAAGTGTTTAACGTCACTAAAGACAATTCGACATGTGTGATTGTCGGCATTTGACATTCTATCGTTAAAGTAGTTTACCTGCGTTTTATTTTGGAAATTCAAGTATGACAGACAGAGAGAGTAGTGATAGACAGGACAAGGGAAAAACAAGACAAGAGAGCAAATGTGTTGCACAGGAGAAGCACAGAAACAGTTAGAAGAGAGACAGACAGAAGAGTAGACTGGCAGTGTTTATGTACCATGAGAGAACGAGAGAGACAGACAGACACAGAGAGAAGGACGGACAGAAGAACAAGAGAGAGAGAAAAAGAGAGAGTGACAAATGTGTGCACCAGACAGAGAGAGAAGACGAAGAAAAGAGAGAGAGAGAGCAGACAGACAGAGTAGACGAGACAGAGTAGGACAGAGAGAGAGAGAAGGACAGACAGAACAGAGAAAGAAGACGACAGAACAGAGAGAGAGAGAGAGAAAGAGAGAGTGAACAAATGTGCTGCACCAGACAGAGAGAGAGAGAGACGAGAGAGAGAACAGAGAGAGAGAGGGACGTATGTTTGACAAGACACAGAGACAGAGAGACACAAAGAAAGACAGACAGAACAGAGAGAGAGAGGAAGAGAGAGACAGACAGACAGACGGAGGGAGCACGTGTGATTTGTATCAGAGAGAGAGAAACGAGAGAGGCAGACAGAAGAACACAGCGAAAGAAAGAGAAGAGAGACAGAAAGAAGACAAAGAGAGAGGAGAGAGAGAGAGAAAGAGAGAGCGAGCAAATGTGTTTCTACACGAGAGAGAAGAGAGAGGAGAAGAAGAAGAGAAGAGAGGATGAACGAGAGGGGAGAGAGAGAGAAAAGAGAGCGGCAAGTGTGTTGCTACAAGAGACAGAGAGAGAGAGAGCAGGCACAGAGACAAACAGAGAAAAGACAGACAGAAACAGAGAGAGAGAAGAGGAAGAGAGAGAGAGAGAGACAGAGAGAGAGAGAGAGAGAGAGAAAGAGAGAGACAGAGAGAATGAGCATGCGACACAACAGCAGCAGCATCAACAACACCCGTACAAAAAACGACAACAACAACAACAACACACACACACACAACACACACATACACACAAACACAACACCACACTCATTATTTTTCTGTGTTAGTTTTAATGATTACTTTTTCTTTTTAACAAAGATCAGCAAAAATCTTCACATCTATCACAGGCATAAGATTGTACAATGTGATACCGCAAAGTGAACAGAAAAAAAAAAGGAAAAAATCCTAAAAGAGCAGCAGCTGTCACTAGAATTAGAAACTACTGTGAAGCGGATACAAACACCACAATGTGAAAAAACAACAACAACAACAACAAAAACCCCAGAAATAATGGTGCACAACATCAATCACAATAAACTACACATTATTCTATCATCCAGTAGACGGTTCTACGTCGTGTGACGCATGAAACAGCAAAAGCGCTTCCAAGGACTTAGCAGAGAGTCCGCGGACATCATTACAGCATAATGAACTCACACTGTATCTTAACAACTGGACAAACTATCATGTGTTCAAACTGAGGTGAAAAAAACATAATACAAAACCAAAGCAGTGAAATCAATACATAACCTTGTGCATTCATTAAGGGGCAGACCTACCCAGATTTGGTACCGTTTTGAGGTGATGTTCAGTGTTTCAGTTCTAATTAACCAATCACCATGATATTTTGCAAGAAATACCTCAGACAGTATTTTTTGGATTGAATATCTTTGGTGGGGTCTGTGAGTTATGAAAAGTTGACAAAAATTAATTAATTAAAAAATGTTCTCGCGAAAATGAAAAAATATAGTACATACTGTGACATTTATAACTACACACATATTCATGTTAGGAATTTGATATTTAGTGAGCAAACACATCTGTATAGTATGTATGGCACGTAGTAAACTCTTAGCTCTACTATCATTATTTTCTGTACAATCATCACATCAATTTTTAGAATAATTTTAATAAAGAAATCATAATACAACTTTTGATAAAAATGTTTCTTTCAAGCAAAACTACAAGATTTTACTACCGGCTATAGGTACCTGTCCCTGCTATATGTGTGCCAAATATCAAAGAAATCGGATGAAAACTTTTGAACATATTATGTCTGAACATATAATCTCGCGAAAAATCGAAACTTTCGCGGACTAAAAAATAAACTCAATTTCCTACTCACAGACCCCACCAAAGATATTCAATCCAAAGAATACTGTCTGAGGTATCTTCTTGCCAAATATCATGGTGACTGGTATTAATTAGAACTGAAACACTGAGCATCACAATCTTGGTACCCAAATCTGGGTAGGTCTGCCCCCTTAACTCACACTGTATCTTAACAACTAGACAAACTATCATGTGTTCAAACTGAGGGAAAAAAAATCACAATACAAAACCAAAGCAGTGAAATCAATAAATAACCTCGTGCATTCATTTCTTTCATTTCCTCAACAGACTATACACAAATAACCCGTAGTAACTTGATAAATAACTAAATGAAAAAAAAGACCAAATACAATGATATTCACACGAAGAAATTATTTAAATAAACAAATACATAATAAAGACAAAGATGATAAAAAGGGTAATAAATAAAGAAAACATCAACTAAATAAATGAACAGTTCAATAAACAAAGTAACTGGCACACTAACTATACATAAAACTACCAAATAATTAACTAAAGAAATGAACAGTCCAATAAATAAATTAACTAACAAACTAACTATAAATAAAACTACGAAATGACAAACTAAATAAATGAACAGTTTAATAAATAAACTAACTAGTTTATTTCAATAAATAAACTAACGAGCAAACTAACTATACATAAAACTCGGTCATAATGAACTAAAGAAAATAATGAACAGTTCAATAAATAAACTAACTAGCTAACTATATATAAACTATTTAAACAAATAATTGATCAAATACATAAACATGCAGAGTAAATAAATAAACTGGCTACATAATTGAACAAAATGATGAAATAATAAATAAATACAAAAATGGAGTCCCTTTTTCACACTGAGTGACAGCACCAGCTTAACGTCACCAAATCACGTGATAGACAGATACAAAAAACAAAAACAAAAAATCAGTACACTGAATAACGTACTTGGTCAAATGGACCTGTCACAATCGCATGTATAAAATTCTCCCGCCCCCCCCCCCCCCCCCCCCCGTCAGCAATAACAAAAAAATTCATAAGTGGCTGTGTGTGTGTGTGTGTGTGTGTGTGTGTGTGTGTGTGTGTGTGTGCGCGCGCGCGCTGTCGTAATTGTGTTTGTGCGTGTGCGTGTTCTGGTTTGGATATGGAAAACCAAAAAAAAAAAAAAAAAAAAAAGTTCTTACACAATTATGCAAATGAACATACAATTGTCATATACTTATACAAATTAACATGCAAATTTATCATTCTCCCTCCCCCCCCCCCCCTCGCTCCCTTGTTTCAAGTATGAAAAAACAACAACGTTGCATAAGTACAAAATTGTGCCCCTTTGTGCATGATTGTGCATACTGTTACCCAAGTTGCTGATATTCTATATCGCAGCAACACGTATGATTTGTTGGCTGGTGCTTGTGCGAAGCGATCTTAACATGAGGGGCACACTCAGCATTCAGGTGCAAGAATTCACCGCCTCAATGTTCTGAATAAATAATGACAGTTACCACGAACACACAGTCATAAGCAGCGAAGCAAGGTGCACACAATTCTGATAATTCTATAGTATTACGTATTAATACTTCAGTAAAAGAAGCTTGCAACTTGCTAGAATCAGCCTCATGGATTCGTTTTCATGAACATTTCAATGAAAAGTTTGTGACGTAACAAATGATAAAACTTTCATTTCAAAATGTATGTACAAAAAACTGCAGTGTTCTTCTATATACCATCTGAGATCGATTGTTACTCTTCATTTTCGTATTCAGCTAAACGCACTGAAAACAAAATATTGAAAAAATGTCAAGTGTATTTGTGGCAACAATTCACACTGTTTCACTGTTTATTTTACTGCAAAATGCTACATTCTTTTTTCTACCAAAAATGTTTATACAAGAAAACTATTCTGAAACTCATTTTAAAGAAGTAACTTCAGATCAATCTTTGTCAGTTAAAATTTCAGAATCATTGGTTCACAGTCCTGTTAATGCATTACTTTAAGTTTATGAAGTTTGTACTTTAGTGTTAAAATTTCCCTTCACATTGTTGATGTTAATTGTTAGTGTTAAGTTCTTGTTCCATTTTACTATTTTCCTATCTGCTTATGCCTCTTACTCTGTCTCCCCTCTGCCCCCGATCCAACTCGCCCAACTCTCATCCTCCTTTTTTTCCCTCGTCTAATATCACTCATAGTGAAAATACGTTAAATCAAAGAACAAACACAGTCATAAAAACAAGCAAAACATGAAAAAATGTCTGCAAAATGCAAAAAAAAAAGCTTCTGGTTACGAATTTAAACAGTGCAAACAGCTCCTGGTTACAAGTTAAATCTTCACGGTACAAATAAACACCATTGTTCCGCCAATATGAAACCCCAGCTTCACGTGAGAGCCCATGTATGAAGCCCGCCCAACGATGTATCCACTTACATCACAAAGTTTTCATACAAAAATCACCATGCTCACGGCTAATCAAAAAAAAAAAAAAAAAAAAATGTATACACACACAAAGGTAAAATCTATCTCACAAAGTAAGACGAACAGAGGAAGGTTCAATCATTACGTGTCATTACCGACAACAATGTTTCAAACATAAATGTATAGACTACATAAGCAAATCTGAATCGCTACAATGTCAATATATCACACACCCACCCACCCACATCCACAACACCCACACGCACACAGACACACGCATGCATGCACACTTCCAAAATAAGTCTTACCCATTTTTTTCCATTTATGTTTTAACGAAAGCAAAATGGTCAAGCCTTTCTAACAATTTCCCTTTTCTTACAAACATCATCATCATCACACACACACACACACACACACACACACGCACGCACACACACACACACACCAGACATTGTACTTTTCTGGGTCACTGTGACCGTGAAGAAGCGTCTGATGGAAAGAGACTTGACATGACGTGAGGACAGTGGTCCACAGTCACAACAGTAAAAACACAATGTAAACATCCTCAAAAATTCTGAGACAATGCTGTTCACACACCTTCCTCAAAAAAAAATGCCGACTTAGATTTTTTTTTTTTTCATCCAGGTATCCTTGACCTTCGTGCCATGACTTCCAAACTTATGCATACGCGATTCCTCAGCAGTTCACATTTATGGCCCATATTTGGTAAAAAGTTCATCAAAAAACAGCTGAGAAAATCTTGTTCATATCTTTTTGTCACAGACAGACAGATATCCCTGCGGGTAGATATAGAATAAACTCCCAGATACACATCCCTACAGATCGACATAAAATACACTCCCACATAGACATCCCTACAGATCAACATAAAATAAACTCCCACACAGACATCCCCACAGATCAACATAAAATAAACTCCCACATAGACATCCCTACAGATCAACATAAAATAAACTCCCACATAGACATCCCTACAGATCAACATAAAATAAACTCCACACGCATCCCCACAGATCACTAAAAACTCCCACACAGAATCCCAGATCAACATAAAATAAAACTCCCACATAGACATCCCACAGATCAACATAAAATAAACTCCCACATAGACATCCCTACAGATCAACATAAAATAAACTCCCACATAGACATCCCACAGATCAACATAAAATAAACTCCCACATAGACATCCCACAGATCAACATAAAAAAAACTCCCACATAGACATCCCTACAGATCAACATAAAATAAACTCCCACACATGACATCCCACAGATCAACATAAAATAAACTCCCACATAGACATCCCTACAGATCAACATAAAATAAACTCTAAGAACATCCCTACAGATCAACATAAAATAAACTCTAAGACAGACATCCCTACAGATCAACATAAAATAAACTCTAAGACAGACATCCCTACAGATCGACATAAAATAAACTCTAAGACAGACATCCCTACAGACACATAAAATAAACTCTAAGACAGACATCCCTACAGACCAACATAAAATAAACTCTAAGACAGACATCCCTACAGACAACATAAATAAACTCTAAGACAGACATCCCTACAGATCAACATAAAATAAACTCTAAGACAGACATCCCTACAGATCAACATAAAATAAACTCTAAGACAGACATCCCTACAGATCCCAAAATAAAATAAACTCTAAGATAGACATCCCTACAGATCCAACATAAAATAAACTCTAAGATAGACATCCCTACAGATCGAACATAAAATAAACTCTAAGACAGACATCCCTACAGATCGACATAAAATAAACTCTAAGACAGACATCCCTACAGATCAACATAAAATAAACTCTAAGACAGACATCCCTACAGATCAACATAAAATAAACTCTAAGACAGACATCCCTACAGATCGACATAAAATAAACTCTAAGACAGACATCCCTACAGATCAACATAAAAAAAATCTAAAAAATAAAAACTCTAAGACAGACATCCCTACAGATCGACATAAAATAAACTCTAAGACAGACATCCCTACAGATCAACATAAAATAAACTCTAAGACAGACATCCCTACAGATCGACATAAAATAAACTCTAAGACAGACATCCCTACAGATCAACATAAAATAAACTCTAAGACAGACATCCCTACAGATCAATCATAAAATAAACTCTAAGACAGACATCCCTACAGATCAACATAAAATAAACTCTAAGACAGACATCCCTACAGATCAATATAAAATAAACTCTAAGACAGACATCCCTACAGATCCAACATAAAATAAACTCTAAGACAGACATCCCTACAGATCAACATAAAATAAACTCAGCAGACATCCCTACAGATCAACATAAAATAAACTCTAAGAGCAGACATCCCTACAGACCAACATAAAATAAACTCTAAGACAGACATCCCTACAGATCAACATAAAATAAACTCTAAGACAGACATCCCTACAGACAACATAAAATAAACTCTAAGACAGACATCCCTACAGATCAACATAAAATAAACTCTAAGACAGACATCCCTACAGATCAACATAAAATAAACTCTAAGACAGACATCCCTACAGATCGACATAAAATAAACTCTAAGACAGACATCCCTACAGATCGACATAAAATAAACTCTAAGACAGACATCCCTACAGACCAACATAAAATAAACTCTAAGATAGACATCCCTACAGATCGACATAAAATAAACTCTAAGACAGACATCCCTACAGATCAACATAAAATAAACTCTAAGACAGACATCCCTACAGATCGACATAAAATAAACTCTAAGATAGACATCCCTACAGATCGACATAAAATAAACTCTAAGACAGACATCCCTACAGACCAACATAAAATAAACTCTAAGACAGACATCCCTACAGATCAACATAAAATAAACTCTAAGACAGACATCCCTACAGACCAACATAAAATAAACTCTAAGACAGACATCCCTACAGACCAACATAAAATAAACTCTAAGACAGACATCCCTACAGATCAACATAAAATAAACTCTAAGACAGACATCCCTACAGATCAACATAAAATAAACTCTAAGACAGACATCCCTACAGATCAACATAAAATAAACTCTAAGACAGACATCCCTACAGATCAACATAAAATAAACTCTAAGACAGACATCCCTACAGATCAACATAAAATAAACTCTAAGACAGACATCCCTACAGATCAACATAAAATAAACTCTAAGACAGACATCCCTACAGACCAACATAAAATAAACTCTCAGAGACATCCCCGCAGATCAACATAAAATAAACTCTCAGAGACATCCCCGCAGATCAACATAAAATAAACTCTAAGACAGACATCCCCACAGATCAACATAAAATAAACTCCCACACAGACATCCCCACAGATCAACATAAAATAAACTCCCAGGGAGACAACCCTGCAGATTGACATTAAATAAACTCTAAGATAGACATCCCTACAGATCGACATAGCATAAACTAGACAGACACCCCTGCAGGTCGATATGAAACAAGTGCCCTTACTTCATAAGAAATGAGGATTTAAACCTAGTAACCTCACAGGACCTGGCATATAAGCCATTAAATAAAGCTCAGTGGCCAAGCTGAAAGCTTAAGCAAACACAAGACACCGCATATTTCAACAAATCACGTACCATTCAATATCTCTAAGTCAGAAATAAAATTTCTGTAAAAATTACCCAAAATAAGTGTTTAGCGATATACCAAAGAATCTGGTTAGTAATATTTTGTCTGCTTACAAAACCACAGTTTATATACAAAGTTATGATGGCGTGTGTACAGAACTCCTTTTTTGTATATATACAGTATACCTACTTTTGATGAATGAACACTGGCAATTGAGAATGTTATTCTTGTGTTTATAAGTTTTAAAGTATGTGTGTGTGTATTGAGGTTGTGTGTGTGTGTGTGTGTGGGTGTGTGTGGTGTGTGTGTGTGTGTGTGTGTGTGTGTGTGTGTGTGTGTGTGTGTGTGTGTGTGTGTGTGTGTGTGTGTGGGTACAACTGTGTGTGTGTGTACAACTGTGTGCGTTTATGTATGCATATATGCACACTTACGTATGCTCTTATAAAAAGTGTTTGTCCATGAGAACTGTATTAGAAATTCCTTTATCTGACGAGATTCAGACTGAACACAAACGTAAATACTGTCTTCTTTGCTCTTTCAAATTTTCTAACATTTTCATGTACCCTGAAATCAGTCACTAAATAATACAATTTAAATATTCAAATAATTTCTTCAAAATAAGGGGATTTCTTTGATGGTTAAAAACCTCTGAAAATAGTTAACTCTTCATGACTTACCGGGCTAATTCATGTTTAGTGCGATATATTTCATAATTTACTATAGCATGATAACAAAAATGACTATGCAAAACTCTACACAAATGATTTCAACACAATGTGAAAGAAGTGAAAGCGGATGACGGAATACAAAAAGTAAGTCAATCGGGAGTATGATAGATTAACCCTTTCACTCCCACACCCTATCCACCAACTGCAAAAACTGAACCCTTTGACTCCCTCACCCTATCCACCAGCTTCCTGCAGAAAGCTGGTGGATAGGGTGAAGGAGTCAAAGGATTCAACTTGTTTTGCTAGCATGGTTGACAATGCAGGATGCTGGTGGACAGGATGTGGGAGACAAAGGGTTAATAATCAGATTCATCATTAAGCATGAATACTTTGTTTTTGTTGTTGCAGCTACATATCATTCCTCATAAGCAAAGATGAATATGAATGATAAAACTTAGAAAAAAAGAACAGGGGCCGATTCATAAAATGCATTTTGGCTTTGAAAATAATTTCCTGTTGTTATTTCAGCACCTAAACTGTTACAAGTTCATTGTTACATAATCAACAATATTTCCATCAAATAACTTGAAGAACACAGGTTACATTTTAGAGAAATTAACAATATTTCCATCAAATAACTTGAAGAACACATGTTACATTTTACAGACTGTTCCAGCACATATGATCTATGTGTATGAGTCTAGCATCAGCCATGATCATTGTCCAGTCATAACAAAACAGATACTGTAGCACAAAAGTAATCATCTACTTGCTCTATTACTTTCTTGATTACACTGAAAATTTACTACAAAAATAAGTAGACACACACAAAGAACAGCAAGTACATAAAAAACATACAAATGTATAAATAAATAAACACAATTTTAAAAAACAGATAAAGACTCATTTACATTTTACAATATGCTATCCTAAACTTAAGCCTTTAAAAAAACGTCTTCCAAAACGCTTATATCAAATGCCCAAAACAAAAATAAATGAAAAAATGTATTTAAAAAGTCTAAAATCTGAAACATGTTGTGGGAATTTGTTTTTCAAAGCTTTGTATATTCAAATACCACGCGCACACACACCAGCACACACACACACACACACACACACACACACACACACACACAGACACACACACATACACACACACACAGAGAATCACACAACAAAACTGTAAAATGGAAGAACAGAAATGACCTCAAGAGATATAGACCCGCTTGTTAAAAATTCATATTCCTTGAAAAAATAGAACCTGTTTTTTAAACACCATAAGCAGAAAAAGCACCAATAATAACAAGATACTGTACATAAAAAATAACGACAATGACAGTAAAAAAAACTTCAAACTACTACTTGTATTAATACTATTATTACAACTGATAATGATAATACTAATAATGACAACAACAACAACGCTACTACTACTATTACTACTACTACCACTACTACTCATCATCATCATCATCAGGTGCCTTGCCGCATGGCGTTGGCGATCATGGACCTCCATCTGTCTCTATCTCTTGTTGCCCCAAGCATCTCCTCCATCCTCCTCGTCTTCAGCCACTCCGCAAGTCCGTCTAGCATTTTCTCCCTGGGTCTACTTGGTGCTCTCTTTCCCTCCAGCTTTCCCATTGTGACCACTACTACTACTACTAGTAAAAATGATGATGACGGTGATGATACTGCTACTACTATTACGACTACAAAAACAAATATTATTACAAAATATAATGATAAAGGTGATAAATATAAAAACATAATACTTATGATGACAACGATGATTAGAGAAACCATAAATAACAAACATTCCATCAAAATATCCACTTTTGAAAGAAATTTTAAGATTTTACAGGAAAAGAAAAGAAAAGAAAAAAAATACATACATTCACAACGAAGACATAACTGTTATTTGTTCATTTGTTTAAAGCCCAGCCGACTGCACAGAGCCATACAGGGTTATAACCGTTTCTAAACATACACAATACTTCAACAAGAATAAAAGGAAAAGAAAATTAAGTACACATACTTCAACAGGAAAAAGGAAAAGAAATTAAAGTACACTATCAATGCATTCGCGCACATAATCTCAGGACATGCCCCTGGCGCTGACCACTCATCCAATTTATCACACAGGAGATTTTATAAACACACCTGAATACAAATTTAAACATAACTAAGGACAAAAGCATACATGAAAACAAACCTAAATGACCAAAAATCGCTTTACCAATCTCATTCCCCTGAAGCCAAAAAATATGCTTAATACATGTACCCAATTATCAATCCTAAGATATACGTAAGACTTCATCAAACACATAAAGATTAATTGACCAGCAAGGCAGAAAATGACAGGGAAGAAATGACAAAAGCAAAGGAACAAGGCAGAAACAAAGCGAGTGATAGAAAAGAAGAAATTTCTCGCACAGAACTTCCAGAAGGTGGGGATACTATTTACAATGAAAGAGCCCCAAGCATCACCACGGGGATGGGGGTGGGGGGGGGGACTTGCAGATGATGATGGTCTCAGTTGGTGACCGCCTACAGTCAACCTACGATATACCTCAGACCTGTGGCTTGTGCGCACCCAAGCATACAGGCTCAGTTGGTTGAACGTCAGACTCACATCCCTCATGAACGGCAAGTTCAAACTTGATGCCTTAACTAATCTGCCTCTACCGTCAAGAGGACCAAACACTCGAACATACTTCGGCAACGTCACCTTTATCAAGTGAAGTGATAGAAAACATGCTTCACTGCACATCTGCCAACCACCAAGCTCTATGAAGACTGGCAGAAACTAGAAACACAAAACAAAACAAACAAAAAACAAAAAGCAGGCGCGTTTATCGTCAGATGTGGCCTATGTTGAAAATGAACAAAAGAAGAACACATTATTGTGGGTTCAAACATGGAAGTCACAACATTATCTGGCCTTATTATTATCCCATTTTTACATTACAATGTTCTGGTTGTTTCAGTGTGGAATCAGATCATCGCCTTTTTCTCTTCTTCCATGGAATGGTTATCCCCATCAGTCATATCATCAACTTTCCCAAGTTCTCCAAGCACTGTGCCCACAAGGACAAGCCATTACCAAGAGACACATATAGTGTAGTGCCTCTCTCTTTCTACCCCCCTCTCTCTCTCCACCCCTCTCTCCCCCACCTCTCTCTCTCTCCCTCCCTTTCGTGATCTGCCAGGCTACAGAAAAATCACAATCAATCAAGTGACCTGATACAAAATGAGCTTAAAGTATTTTCACAACAACATGCTGTACAACTGTACAATAATCGTACAATATTGATTCGTCTGATTATGATCAGTTTGTATGGTACAATCAGCTGATATATGCTTCCGATAACGAAAAAGAGGACAAAGAAAATGAACAGACTGATTTCATAACAACTGATAACCCAAAAGTTTTGAGCTCAAGCACACATTAAACAAGCATACACAAAAACAACAATCAATAAAAGCAAGTAAAACTACAACAATTATTGATGCACATATTCAACATAAAAATAGAAAAAAAAATGTACCCTGACAATAAACAAGAAACAAATCAAACCAAATACACGAGTGTTCTGATAAGTTGTGATGACAACTCCTATTCAAAGCATACTTAATTAAATATTTAACCCTTTGACTCCCACAACCTGTCCACCAACATCCTGCATTGTCAACCATGTTAGCAAAGCAAAAAAACTTAACCCTTTAACTCCCACAACTTGTCAACTAGCATCTTGCATTGTCAACCATGTTAGCAAAGCAAAAAAACTAACCCTTTAACTCCCACAACCTGTCAACTAGCATCTTGCATTGTCAACATGTTAGCAAAGCAAAAACCTTACCTTTGACTCTCTCATCCATTCCACCAGTTTCCTGCAGGAAGCTGGTGGATAGGGTGAGGAAGTCGATGGGTGAAGATTTTGTAGTTGATGGATAGAGTGCGGTAGTCAAAAGAGTTAGACAATCAATTGAATCAAACACAGAAGTTGTCTGAATGGAAAATATCATGTACGGATCTCTCTCTCTCTCTCTCAATGAAAAAAGGCATGAAAACTACAAGAAATCCAGAAGATTTACCTGTAGCAACTTAGACACTCCCACAGTAGAAAAAAACTTTTGTCACAACACTGATTTAGTCAGACTGTTTCAGAATAGCAAGACAAAGTGAGTGAGAGAAAGTAAACAAGAGGAATAAAAAGAGAGAAAAGAGAGAGCGAGTAGATAGAGAGTAGGAAGAGAAAAAAGAAAGAGAGACTGTGAATAGAAGAAAGAGTGAGAGAAAACAAAAGAGGTGAGAGAGAATTGAGACAGAGAGAGACTGAGAGAGAGAGAGAGAGAGAGAGAAAGAGAAAAAACAAAGAAGAGGAGGAGAGGGGAGAGAGAAGAGAGAAGAAAAAAAAAACAAGAAGAGAGAAGAAGAGAAAAAACAAAGAGAGAGAGAGAAGAGAGAAGAAAACAAAGAGAGAGAGAGAGAGAGAAAACAAGAGAGAGAGAGAGAGAGAGAAGAGAAAAACAAAGAGAGAGAGAGAGAGAAAGAAAGGAAGAGAAAAAAACAAAAGAGAGAGAGAGAGAGGAGAGAAGAGAGAGAGAGAAGAAAAGAAAAAACAAAGAGAGAGAGAGAAGAGAAAACAAAGAGAGAGAGAGAAAGAGAAAAAACAAAGAGAGAGAGAGAGAGAGAGAAAGAGAAAAAACAAAGAGAGAGAGAGACAAGAGAAGAGAGAGAGAAAAACAAGAGAGAGAGAGAGAGAGAGAAGAGAAAAACAAGAGAGAGAAGACAAGAAGAGAGAGAGAGAAAAACAGAGAGAGAGAGAGAGAAGAGAGAAAAGAAAAAACAAAGAGAGAGAGAGAGAGAGAAAGAGAAAAACAAAGAGAGAAAGAGAAGAGAGAGAGAGAGAGAAGAGAGAGAGAGAGAAAGAGAGAGAGAGAGAGAGAAGACAGACAACAGACAGATCGAGCATGTGTATCAAATCAACATTTGTGACAAGGAAGACAAGAAATTTTGGCTGGCACAGTCGCATACCCTTAAGTTCTTAAGTTTACCTAATTATTCCGCTAACTCAGCAAACATGTTACAACATGGGTTGAAAAAAAATTTCAGGGTAAGCGTGGGGTAGGCAAGTAGAATTATAAACATGGAAACATGGAAACATTTTCTCCAGAAAGTGTGACATGATTTCAATGCATCTTTCTTGTTGATCAAAATCACTGTGTATGCTGAAGATACACCAAAGGTTAAAAAAAATATCACAAACCAACCATCACTTTTTAATTCAAACTGTCAAAACCGACAGAAAAGCTCATGCAAGAAGCTAATGCAAAACTGAACACAAAAGTTTTAGACCAAAACTGGCAAGGCACTTAAATGTCAAAAAAGCAAACAAAAAGAGGAAGACTTCAATTAACATGAAATTTAGGATTGAATCCCCCCTCCCCCCCCAAAAAAAAGAAAAACAATGAGTAACAGGGCACTGTTACATAGAGAGGTAGACCTGTAAAGCAGCTTGCTTAACCCTTTGCCTCCCGCACCCTACCAACCAACTGCAAAAACTTAACCCTTTGACTCCCTCACCCTATCCACCTGCAGGAAGCCGGTGGATAGGGTGAGGGAGTCAAAGGGTTAAGTTTTTGTTTTGCTAACGGGGTTGACAGTGCAGTATGCTGGTGGACAGGGCGCGGGAGTCAAAGGGTTAAGTAAAACACACCAAACTTTCTGTCTTATTTTTTTTCTTTTCGTACTTGAGCAAGAAACAAGACAATCAAGCCATGTGAATAATCCCCCTTTTACCATGCAGACATATTGCACTTCACTGTGACTTTGAAAACATGATATCCAAAACAAGTATGACTGCCCGCATTCAAGCAAACGGTCATCTTAGTCAGTGTATTCCTTTTCTCACATTGGACAGAGCAGCAGGGAAGTTTCAGTCTTTTTCTCATCATTTCTGAATCTGGTGTTTATTTGTTTGTAATCTTACGTTTGACAAAGGCCAGTTGGCCAAACATTTGCACCTGTCTTGTCTTGTTGTATTAAATACGCGTTCGTATTCTTCTTTCGTGTTTTTTTCTGGTTCCTTTTTGAAAACATGCAGTAAAAAATTGACAGCCATGAATTCTTGTCTGGATTACCGCACACATGAGCTTTTTAGGTAAAAATGTACACATTTATAGCCCCAAAAAAAATCCATAATTACCCATATGATGCATGTAATCAAAATTTACAAAAGAAAAAGAAAAAAAAAAACTCTTGTGAGAAATGTTTGTCCACAAATGCACATGACTCTGGTAAGTTGATCTGAAAGAATCTCCCATTCCCTTAGACAAGACAGACCAGAAAAGAAACTAAATACAAACACATGAACACAGATTCATGTGCTGAAACTGCCAGAACAACTACAATAGTAATAACACTTATAACAAAATCTACCACAGAAAATGACAACAGTCCACTGATGTTTCCGTCTTTTGCACAAATTTAACACATACACTTGTGTGCACAGTTGTAAACCTTTTCCCTTTTTCCTGAAATGGAAGACAAGCAAATGACACACATTTTCTTGTAGACAAACTGAACAAGGCCAAATCAAATTATTTTAACTCTTTGATTCCCACACCCTGTCCACCAGCATCCTTCATTGTCAACCATGTTAACAAAGCAAAAACTTAACCCTTCGATCCCTCACCCTATCCACCAGCTTCCTGCAGGAAGGCCATTTCTGTTCTTCCACATTTTTGTCATCAGTCTAAGAAGAACACAAACTGGACAAATGTTCAAAAATAGAATAATATGAATAAAGTTCCAGTTGCATGAAAAGTAAACATGCAAAAGGTTCACACACAACAATCTTAACCCTAAGTCTACCCACAAATTGATCTTTGAGACCTTAAAATCTAAATGAAGTTGGATAACTTTACAATGTGCAGATGATATCCTATCTCTACAAGCTGTGAATGAAGTCTCTGAAATTGCTACATTACTCCAAGTGAAGTACACTGACGCCATGCGTCAACAATGCTCTTTCCATATCCATTGTAAATGGACAAAGTCCACTTCTTTAACCCTTCAAACATACACTACAATACAACATAGTCCACTTCTTTAACACTTCAAACATACACTACAAACCAACCACTTTGCCAAGAAGTTTACTGCAGACACAAGGTACATCCTTGAACAATAATTCACACATTTCAAATGTGCATGTCTAAAAACACCAGTGAAACACACAGAAGCTCATCTCAGACATAAGTGAAACCCTTGAACAATAACTTACACATTTCAATAACACATGCCTCAATTACTTCAGAAACACGAAGAAGTTTTCATCAGACATGCAACATGCAAAAGTCTAACACTTCCGACGTTTCAAGTAAATATACAAAACACAAATACTATTTACAGACATTTTCTATAAGAATACACCCACTACAACACTTTATACATATGAAATACATATAAAGAACATGTTATACTTTAACAAATTGACCTCAGACAAAAATATCTATCCACATACATTGAACATATAACAACAGGTTGACCTCAGACAAAAATTTCTGTTCACGTATATCAAACACATAATAACAGGTTATCTACAGCTAACTGCAGGCAATATTAAGTCAGACACTATAACAGCTGAATCCATTAATGTAGTTAATTTCAAAATGTCTTGAATTACATTTTATCCCATATCATTGTTATGATGTTTATTGTTTTCAAAATGAGATTCATCACACTCCTGACAGCTGTGTTCGTACTCCACCTAAACTGTCAGTCATTTCAAAAACTCCATAATGTGAGATCCTGAGATAGATGGATGCAGGATGGGATCTAAATTCTAAACGAAGCACTAGGCTGATGACATGAGAATGATTGTCACAACAAGACAGGCAGTGAACAAGACAAAGTTTGTGGTGGCTTCTTTAACTAGATATCTAACCAAAAAATATCAAATAGAAGAATATAATGCAAAACTGAGCTGGAATCATAGCTTTTAGAGAAAAATGGTTGCCTATCTGTCCTAGTTTCAATGAAGTTTGATGTGACTTTTGGCTTCTTTACGAGATGTATGCACAGTTCTGTATAAACTGCCTGTTTGTGTTTGAATGTTTGTCTTACATATAATTGAAAATGACTGTACATTCATGCACACAAACCTTTGTTGAAGATGTAGGCGTTTTGTGTGTGTTTTGAACTTTGGGTCTCATGCAGATAATCTTGCTTTGCTAATGCGTTTATCATTGACTTTTTGCTGAGAGTGAATACAAATAATTTTAAAACAAACAAACAAACAAACAAACAAACACCACTAACAACAACTAAAATCTGAAACTGTATGAATTCAATGACTTTATATCATTTAAAAAAACATATCAGACTAACAGATATGACGCATGTATGTGAATTCTGAATGATACTGTAATAATGTTCAGCAAAAAATGGTATTTATTTGTGTTTTGTCAAAAAAGAATTAAAAACGAGTATGAAAAAAAAAAGTTTACGGTGGGATTTGAACTCAAGACTGTAGATACGAAGCCTGCGACTATAACAAAACTGCATCAATCAGCTTGCATGAAAGTGATTCAAAGTGGGTGCCAGCACTCCAAAAAACACTGCTGTACACATGCTCACATTGAATTGAAAACAGTAAGACATAAATTTCCTCAAAGTTACTTTTCTCGTTGAAAATGTACAAGCTGTTCAGTGTCACAAAGTCACATAATACTGTTGTTTACTGTGTTGAACAAAACACTGTGCGTTGTATGGTTCTGATCAGCAAATCTTTGGAAAAGAATTCATTCAACAAATGGTTCATCAAGATCAATTGCATATGTATACAAAGACATCAAGATCATAGATATTGTATACAAAGACATCAAGACATAGATATTGTATACAAAGTACATCAAGTATATGATAACTGTATACAAAGACATCAATATCATAGTATATTGTTAACAAAGACATCAGATGCATAGATACTGTATACAAAGACATCAAGATCAAGATACTGTATACAAAGGACATCAAGATCATAGATATTGTATACAGACATCAAGATCATAGATATTGTATACAAAGACATCAAGATCATAGATACTGTATACAAAGACATCAAGATCATAGATATTGTATACAAAGACATCAAGATCATAGATACTGTATACAAAGACATCAAGATCATAGATATGTATACAAAGACATCAAGATCATAGATATTGTATACAAAGACATCAAGATCATAGATATGTATACAGACATCAAGATCATAGATATTGTATACAAAGACATCAAGATCATAGATACTGTATACAAAGACATCAAGATCATAGATATTGTATACAAAGACATCAAGATCATAGATACTGTATACAAAGACATCAAGATCATAGATATTGTACACAAAGACCACAAACCAACATGGAAACTCACACCATATCCAACAAGACACTGGTCCTGTGAATATCTCCTGTCAAAATTAAAGACAGCAAGATGAAATGGCAACATCACAGTATATGATCAACCAGACTGCCAAAATAATTCTTTCTAAAAACAGTGAAAGGGCTCAGAAAAAGCAAAAAACCAAAAAAAGAAATGAATACATAACATCAAAGAGTGAACTAGCCAGTAATCTGCGTGACACACAGCGAAACACTGACTCACCAACGAGAACTAGCCAGTAATCTGCGTGACACACAGCGAAACACTGACTCACCAACGAGAACTAGCCAGTAATCTGCGTGACACACAGCGAAACACTGACTCACCAACGAGAACTAGCCAGTAATCTGCGTGACACACAGCGAAACACTGACTCACCAACGACCATGTTGATGTAAAAATCCCACAGCTGTGTCAATCCTAGATTGATTGATGCAAGTAAAGGTAACATGACCATAACTAGCAGTGGTAGTAGACTATGTTGATGTAAAAATCCCACAGCTGTGTCAATCCTAGATTGATTGATGCAAGTAAAGGTAACACGACCATAACTAGCAGTGGTAGTAGACTATGTTGATGTAAAAATCCCACAGCTGTGTCTATCCTAGATTGATTGATGCAAGTAAAGGTAACACGACCATAACTAGCAGTGGTAGTAGACTATGTTGATGTAAAAATCCCACAGCTGTGTCTATCCTAGATTGATTGATGCAAGTAAAGGTAACACGACCATAACTAGCAGTGGTAGTAGACTATGTTGATGTAAAAATCCCACAGCTGTGTCTATCCTAGATTGATTGATGCAAGTAAAGGTAACACGACCATAACTAGCAGTGGTAGTAGACTATGTTGATGTAAAAATCCCTCAGCTGTGTCTATCCTAGATTGATTGATGCAAGTAAAGGTAACACGACCATAACTAGCAGTGGTAGTAGACTATGTTGATGTAAAAATCCCACAGCTGTGTCTATCCTAGATTGATTGATGCAAGTAAAGGTAACACGACCATAACTAGCAGTGGTAGTAGACTATGTTGATGTAAAAATCCCACAGCTGTGTCAATCCTAGATTGATTGATGCAAGTAAAGGTAACACGACCATAACTAGCAGTGGTAGTAGACTATGTTGATGTAAAAATCCCTCAGCTGTGTCAATCCTAGATTGATTGATGCAAGTAAAGGTAACACGACCATAACTAGCATTGGTAGTAGACTATGTTGATGTAAAAATCCCTCAGCTGTGTCAATCAAAGATTGATTGATGCAAGTACAGGTAACACGACCATAACTAGCAGTGGTAGTAGACTATGTTGATGTAAAAATCCCACAGCCGTGTCAATCATAGATTAATTGATGGAATTAATAGGATCATAACTAGCAGTAGTAGTAGACCATGTTGATGTAAAAATCCCACAGCTGTGTCAATCAAAGATTGATTGATGCAAGTACAGGTAACATGACCATAACTGGCAGTGGTAGTAGACCATGTTGATGTGAAAATCCCACAGCTGTCAATCACAGATTGACTGATGCAAGTAATAGGATCATAGCTAGCAGTGGTAGTAGACCATGTTGATGTAAAAATCCCACAGCTGTCAATCACAGATTGACTGATGCAAGTAATAGGATCATAGCTAGCAGTGGTAGTAGACCATGTTGATGTAAAAATCCCACAGCTGTCAATCACAGATTGACTGATGCAAGTAATAGGATCATAGCTAGCAGTGGTAGTAGACCATGTTGATGTAAAAATCCCACAGCTGTCAATCACAGATTGACTGATGCAAGTAATAAGATCATAACTAGCAGTGGTAGTAGACTATGTTGATGTAAAAATCCCACGATTGTGTCAATCATGGATTGATTGATGCAAGTAAAGGTAACACGACCATAGCTAGCAGTGGTAGAACCTGAGAATCCTGATAACTGACTGGTGTTCCCATTGGAAGGTCTCGGTCTGAACCTGCTTTGGCAGCAGCTGGTGGACGAAAGGTGGAGATTTTTCCTACCTCATTGATTAAGTTATTTGTGGACTTGCCAATGTCCAACCTCCCAGATCATGTTATTTGCAGACTTACCTATGTCCAATCCCTCTTCATGCATATATACACACGCACAGAACATCAACTACGCACGTTAAAGATCATGTAAGCCACGACAATGTTTGGTAGTTTTTTGTAACACAAAATCACACAGCACACATCCCCCTGAAAACAGAGTATGACCGCTTTTAAGATAAGACAAAAAAAACAAACAAACTATAAACACCAAACTATTTGACTGCATGTGGAAGTTGCAACCTGAGAACAACAACAACAACAAAATATTGAACAAAACGAAACAACAACAAACAAGTGGTAGCATCTTACCTGGTTATAAATCTAATGTCAACATATTTACCTATGACTGCATGAAGGCTTGGTAATAATCATGTAACTGACAGCTGAAGGCTTGGTAATAATCATGTAACTGACAGCTGAAGGCTTGGTAATAATCATGTGACTGACAGCTGAAGGCTTGATAATAATCATGTGATTGACAGCTGAAGGCTTGATAATAATCATGTAACTGACAGCTGAAGGCTTGGTAATAATCATGTGACAGCTGAAGGCTTGGTAATAATCATGTGACTGACAGCTGAAGGCTTGGTAATAATCATGTGACTGAATGCTGAAGGTTTAGTAATAATCATGTGACTGACAGCTGAAGGCTTGGTAATAATCATGTGACTGACAGCTGAAGGCTTGATAATAATCATGTGACTGACAGCTGAAGGCTTATAATAATCATGTGATTGACAGCTGAAGGCTTGATAATAATCATGTGACTGACAGCTGAAGGCTTGATAATAATCATGTGACTGACAGCTGAAGGCTTGATAATAATCATGTGATTGACAGCTGAAGGCTTGATAATAATCATGTGACTGACAGCTGAAGGCTTGATAATAATCATGTGACTGACAACTGAAGGCTTAGTAATAATCATGTAACTGACAGCTGAAGGCTTGATAATAATGATGTGACAGCTGAAGGCTTAGTAATAATCATGTGACTGACAGCTGAAGGCTTAGTAATAATCATGTGACTGACAGCTGAAGGCTTAGTAATAATCATGTGACTGACAGCTGAAGGCTTGATAATAATCATGTGATTGACAGCTGAAGGCTTGGTAATAATCATGTGACTGACAGCTGAAGGCTTAGTAATAATCATGTGATTGACAGCTGAAGGCTTGATAATAATCATGTGACTGACAGCTGAAGGCTTAGTAATAATCATGTGACTGACAGCTGGAGGCTTGATAATAATCATGTGATTGACAGCTGAAGGCTTAGTAATAATCATGTGACTGACAGCTGAAGGCTTAGTAATAATCATGTGATTGACAGCTGAAGGCTTGATAATAATCATGTGACTGACAGCTGAAGGCTTGATAATAATCATGTGACTGACAGCTGAAGGCTTATTAATAATCATGTGACAGCTGAAGGCTTGATAATAATCATGTAACTGACAGCTGAAGGCTTATTAATAATCATGTGACAGCTGAAGGCTTGATAATAATGATGTGACCGACAGCTGAAGGCTTAGTAATAATCATGTGACTGACAGCTGAAGGCTTGATAATAATGATGTGATTGACAGCTGAAGGCTTGATAATAATGATGTGACCGACAGCTGAAGGCTTGATAATAATGATGTGACCGACAGCTGAAGGCTTGATAATAATCATGTGATTGACAGCTGAAGGCTTGGTAATAATCATGTGATTGATGATGATAAGAATGAAAAGACTACATGGTTTAAGTCAAGCAAAACATCAAGCAATTCAAAAGCAGAACATGTACAAATTGGTGCTGTGATCTGCTTATAATGATGATATGTTTATAAATGAACAAAAATGTCTGATCTCTGGATACTGGCAGACAATGAAACTGTTCCCCCAATCTTTTTACACATGAATATACAGTATGAACATATAATATTAACATAATATTGTATTCACATATGGTTCTCTCTCTCATACACAGACACAGACACAGACAGATGGACAGACAGACAGACACACACACACATAAAAGTGCTCAGAGTTCAACCCACCAGATCTACACTTGCACACATTTATTTGTAAGAGACAGTTAACTCTTTGACTCCTGCACACTGTCCACCAGCATCCTGCAGGTGGATAGGGTGAGGGAGTCAAAGGGTTAAGTTTTTGCAGTTGGTGGATAGGGTGCGGGAGTCAAAGGGTTAAAGAAGTGACCACGCAGGTAGGATTATTACAAACATGTGAGACTGCTCAAAACACATCTGTGACAGAAGAAGGACGTAAATTTACAGCTAGTTCAAGTTAGTAAGGACTCTAAAAGACAATGGAGATGGATTGGGCACATTGTCCACGGAAGAGCAAGACAACGACACCCACACTGCTCTTTAACCCCTTGACTCCCAGAACCTTTCAGAATTTTTGAAAAAAAAGGGGGCTGTGTTTAAAAGAAAAAAATGGCAAAAAAAATTTACATGGTCTAATACTTCATAAATGATAGATTTCTTAACCCTTTGACTCCTGCACCCTGTCCGCAAGCAGTCTGCATTGTCAACCATGCTAGCAAAAGAAAAACTTAACCCATTGATTTTCTCACTCTTTTTGATTTTCTCACTCTATCCATCAGCTTCCTGCAAACGATTAAGTTTTTGCAGCTGGTGGATAGGGTGTGGGAGTCAAAGGGTTAATGTCAGATACCTTTCACAAAATCTCAAAAGACCCACAACAAAAAGCAAATCTTCTATGTTATGAAAACATTTCACATTTATAAACATACATTTTTTTTTACCAAAACACTTACATGAAGTAGCTCACAGTACAGTTACCAGTGATGCCTATTCATACCAGGCAGAAATGTGTGGACATTTTTCCCCACCTCTCAGCTCAACATGTGTGCAGAGCGGCCAACATCTACATGCACGCGTAACAACAAATATGCATGTTAAAGACCATGTAAGTCATTTGGAGTTTGGTGGCTTACGGAATTAAAAACACAAAAACACCCAGCATGGATGTCGATGGAAGACAGAACGCGCACACTGTGCAGCAAAACACTGTCTGCATAGTGTGGGCAAAACAAGACGCATATATGTATCTGAGAAAATTGGAACACTAAAAGGGAAAAAAGCATCAGACAGTTCTGAACAATTCCATATAATTTACTCATTATTACAGAGATATTCACAAATCTTTAATATTATGTTCAGTGAACATAACACAACTAACAGAACTGACACACAACATGCATGTGTGTGCGCGTGCGAGTATGTGTGTGTGTGTTCGTTCGTTCTTTAATTTAACGTCTTTTCACTATAAGTGATATTAGACGGGTGTGTGTGTGTATGTGTGTGTACATGAGTGTGTGTGTGTGTGAACGTGTATGTGTGTGGGTATACATGAGCGTGTGTGTGTGTGTTCGTTCGTTGCTTGATTTAACGTCTTTTCACTATAAGTGATATTAGACAGGGAAAAATGGGATGGAGGATGAAATAAGGGGGGGGGGGTGGAGGGGAGAGGGGAACAGAGTAAGGGACGTAAAAAAAAATTAAAAGGAACCGGCAAGGTCTTAAGAAAAAGGATATGGATGAACAGAGAAATGAAACTAGAACAACGCTAACATCAATAATGTAAAAGAAAAATCGTCATAAAAACAAAACAAAACAAAACAAAAATAATCATAATTATAATAATAATCTTAAAGTAACGCATTAACAGGACTGTGAACCAATGATTCTGAAATTTTAACTAACAAAACTTGATCCGATACAACTTCTTTAAAATGCGTTTCAAGATAGTTACCTTGTGTAAACGTCTTTGGTAAAAAGGAACGAAGCTTTCTGCAGTAAAACAAACAGTGATACAATGTGAATTGTTCGCCACAAATACATAAAACGTTGTTACAATATTTTGTTTTCAAAGCGTTCAGTTGAATGCGAAAATATGTCATAACAATTAATCTCAAATGATATAACGAGGAATACTGCAAATTTTTACAGATATTTTGAACTGAAAGTTTGATTCTTTTTTGAGACACAAATTTTTCATTTAAATGTTCATGAAATCGAATCCATGATGCTAATTCTAGCGAGTTGTAAGCTTCTTTTACCGAGGTGTTAACATGTAATTCTATGGAATTTTCAGAATGGAGGGCACCGGATTTAGCTGCTCTGTCAACTACGTTGTTGCCATGAAGACCAACATGAGAAGGCACCCAGCATAAATTGATTTCCGAACCATTTATCTTTAAACAATGTATTAGATGATTTGCCTCAATAATTAAGTCAGGTCTTGTGTCTGTATCAAAAGACTGTAAGGCATATAATACAGATTTTGAATCAACAAAGAGAACTACTTTGAATGACACAGGCCGAAGGCTTATTAAATAATGCAACGCTTGAACAACAGCGACCAATTCTGCTGTATATATAGATACATTTGCCCCAATGAAAAAAGACTTTTTAATGTTAAATTTTGGAACATAAAAGGCTGCTCCAGCGCTCTGGTTTGCTAAGACTGACCCATCGGTAAAAATGTGGAGGTGGGTACTGTACTTTTCATCGATGTGTTCACAAGCTGTGGATAGCGTAATGTTGACATTATCATCTTTTTTAACTTTTGCATAATCGAGATCAAATGTGGCATTTAGCATTTCCCATGTAGGGATAGGCGTTATCGTTGGTTTCTCAGCAATTTCATCTATTGTTATGTTGGACTGTTTGATCAGGCCAGATATGTAAGTTGCGGCTGTAATTTGTGATGAAATGTTTTTTGCTCGTTTTGGAAAGTCAGTATCAGACCTGATCTTAATTTCTTTGCTCACAAAATTATCCACTTGTGAAATAGTTCTAATTGCAAACTTTGCTGTAGCTAACTCACGATGGTTGTTTAAAGGTAGAATTCCAGCAACTTTGTACGTTTCCAGAGTAGAAGCATGAGTTGGTACACCTAGTGCAATTTTAAGACTTTTGCAGTCCAAGCTCTGAATCTTTTTTAGTAAATATTTGGGTGCATTGAAGAAAACTTCTTGCGCGTAGGATAATTTAGACCTGACCAGCGCTGTTGACAGATGAATCAGTACATTTGTATCCATTCCCCAGGGTAATTTGCTTATTATCTTTAGAAAATTTAAGGTTTTTCGCGCTTTTGTTAAAATATAATCAAAATGGACATTCCAGCTTAATTTGGACGTGATGTAAACTCCCAGGAATTTTACGACCTGTTTGTAATTTAACACTTCACCAAGCAATTTGAAAATAGGCAAGTTATTTGAGTTACCACCAGGATCAAACAGCATCATGTTAGTTTTTTCTGCTGACAACGACAGCCCATTTTCTAACATATAGTTTCCAAGATTATCAAGATCAATTTGATACAACTTCCTGATGTAATTTCGCGTTCTCTGTGGAGTTGTCTTTTTTAAAGTGATATTCATCCAAGTGCATATATCATCAGCGTACTGTACTAAAACAACACGATTTGAAAGAGCTTTAGGAAGATCCTGTATAAGGATATTAAATAAAATAGGTGCTATCACTGAACCTTGTGGAATCCCCATGTCGAGGCATCGTGAAGAAGAATAACTAGCTCCCACTCTTGCCTGAATTGTTCTATTAGCTAAAAAAGATTTAATGTAATTGAACATATTGCCCGATAAACCAACAGATTTTAGCTTGAACAATAAACGTTTATGCCAAACTTGATCGTAAGCTTTTTTCACATCAAAGAAAGTAGCTAAAACACTTTTTCTGCGGGCAAACTGTTGTTTGATCTGAGTTGTAAGTTTAACTAGGTGCTCAACTGCGGATCTTCCTTTTCTAAAACCTGCCTGGTTTACCGGAATAACGTTATTTTTATCACAGTAGTGTAAAAGTCTGTTTAAGACCAATCTTTCCATTAGTTTGCTTGTGTGGGACGTTAAAGCAATAGGTCTGTAACTGTTTTTATCGGTTTTCGATTTTCCTGTTTTTAAGATTGGTATAACTATAGACTTTTGCCAGATTTGTGGCACAGTTCCAGTAACCCAGCATTTCTGCAAAATTTTGTGTAGGAAAATAAGGTAGTTTTCAGGGAGATGTTTAATCATTTCAGTCGAAACTGCATCAACACCTACCGAACTCTTTTTGTTGTGTAGAGACAGTACTGTGTTTTTTAGCTCTTCTAAGGTGATTGGAGAATTAAACCAGAGATCATTCTGTGGTACTGGATCAGTGTAGATTGGGTTGTAATCTTCCATTTCTCTGTGATGTTTGCAGTCAGGAGATAAACCTTCAACTTTACTGTTTTTGGCGAACAGATCCACAAAAGTTTCTGCTTTGTCCATGTCTGAAGGAAATGTGTTACATGTTTCAATCATTATCGGACACCTAGGTAAGTTGGTTCCATCCTTCATTTGTTTCATTTTCGTCCAGACTTTATGGAAATCTTTGAAATCTGAAATTTCTTTTGTGCAGAATGATGCCCAATAATCTTTCTTTGCTTCAGCAATGATTTTGTTACATTGGATGTTAGCTTTTTTCATTTCGACATGATCCTCAGGTTTCCGGCTTTTGATGTAGATTTTGAATTTCTCCCTTTTATATTGAACTGCTTTCTCACATGCCTCTGTCCACCAAACATTACCCAATCGATTATTTGATCTAGAAGATTTGAGTTTCGGAATCGATAGGTCTGCAGCGGCTAAAATTGACTCTTGGAATTTAGAAAACATGTGTGTGTGTGTGTGCATGTGTGTGTGTGTGTGTGCGTGTGCGCGCCTGTGAATGTGTGTGCGCGCCTGTGAATGTGTGTGCGTGCATGTGCATTTGTGTTTGTGTGTTCATGCATGCATACACCCTCACTCTCATTCTGTCTAATATACAATGAACACAACTGACTGTACACTTTCACCCACCACATATATACGATCAAGAAGTCACTGTAATGAGCAACAGTCTATCTACAGATCCAAAACAAGTGCGACTGCCCGCGCCCAAACAAACAGGAACCAGAAGAACAAGAAAACCAATGCAAGCGCGTATTCAACAAAACAAGACAAGACAAGTGCAAATTTTCGGCCAACCGGCCTTTGTCAAGCGCGAACGCAAATTTGCGCTTGGCTTGTCTTTTGTTAAATACGCGCTTGCATTGGTTTTCTTGTTCTTCTGGTTCCTATCTACAATTAAACCATCAATGCATTTCTCTCTGTGTGTCTATCTCTCTCTCTCTCTCTGTATCCCTCTCTCTCTCTAAGTCTGTCTGTCTCTCTGTCCATATCTCTCTCTGTCCATCTCTCTCTCTGTCTATCTCGCTCTCTGTCTATCTCTCTCTGTCTTTGTCTATCTCTCTCTCTCTCTGTCTATCAGCGTTTAGTTCAAACTCTAAGATAAATTCAACTACAGGATCTGGTGTCATAATACGATGTCCAGCTCAGGCTAACACTTCATGCCATGACTGTTACATCTGTCTTGAGCAGACACTCGACAAGCATACAAGAATTATTCCGAGATCATCAGGTCCAATTTTGTTATGCCAGTATAACCATGCTGATCAATACAGTTTGAGTATGTGTGTATGAGGGGTGGGGGGTGGGGGGGGGGGTGTCACAAAATGTTCAATGTCATGGATCAGGAACTGGTGTTCAAGTAGTCTTTAAAACTGTAATTACAAAATCAGACAAAGTGAGAAAAAAATATTTTGAGAGCAAAATTTTGAAAACACACGCCATCTTTTTCCTCTTTCTCTTTCTCACACACACACACACACACTCTCTCTCTGTTTCATGAAACAGGTGAACAAAGAAGAGACACAAACTGACAAAGTGAGAACAGCGGAAAAACAGTAGAGACACCTTAAATACTCAAAGACAAACCATGACCTCATTCAGCCAGTCCTACACCAAGTAGGGCAGAACATTTTTGCTGCCAGTTCCAGTATTTGTCTGACATATGGGAAATTTGGGAGTCTGTTTGTTTGCCAGTTAAAGGAGAAATAAACACTCAAGGGAACTATCTTCCTTTCTCATTACTTCTTGTTTGGTGAAATGAACATATAAAAGAACTACCTTTCTTTCTCATTACTTCTTGTTTGGTGAAATGAACATATAAAAGAACTACCTTCCTTTCTCATTACTTCTTGTTTGGTGAAATGAACATATAAAAGAACTACCTTCCTTTCTCATTACTTCTTGTTTGGTGAAATGAACATATAAAAGAACTACCTTTCTCATTACTTCTTGTTTGGTGAAATGAACATATAAAAGAACTACCTTTCTCATTACTTCTTGTTTGGTGAAATGAACATATAAAAGAACTACCTTTCTTTCTCATTACTTCTTGTTTGGTGAAATGAACATATAAAAGAACTACCTTTCTCATTTTTGCTTATTTGGTGAAATGAACATACAATAGGACTACTTTCCTTTTACGATATCACTTCAAATTCCCTTCCATGCAACTGGACTCCATTCCGCAATTTCGCTGTTGTTGCTGCTGTTGTTGTTGCTGCTGTTGGTGTTGTTATCTTTGTTGTTGCTGTGTTAAATTCAAGCATAGTTATGTCTCAAGCAGTCAATGTGATGGTCCGGATGAAGGACATATTTTCATCAAGTCCATTTTGTTACCTCAGAGCTGCTTCTCCAAAGTTGTTTGTTCTGTTGGGACAGCTTTTCACTTCAAATTTGGCTGAAATGATAAACCCACCAAACTGAATCAAAACAAAACAACATCACTGAAAATAAAATACAATCCACATCCTTGTTTTATGTTGGTATACCTTAAGAAGACAAAAATGTCAATCTGATAACAAATAGCTGTTGTTTCAGTTTCAGTTTCAGTTTCACAAGATGACGTTTCAGCGCTAACGTAATAGGTGCCATGTGTACGGAGATCATGGCACAAACCTTAAGCCTGCACATAAACCAATGAGCTGGCCAGATCTGAGATCCTACCTAGACTACGTTTTACCGAGTCTACATTTTATACGGGTATTTTATCAGCCTCCCACTGGAATAATCCTGGTTACATATAAATGACATGTAAAATAGCCATTGATGATGATACAGATCAACTGGTTGCAATGCCCACTCAGATGGCCAGTCAAACTTCGTTTTGCTCTTGAACGTTCAGGTCCTACTTCAATTTTGTTTTGATGGCTTTACGCAGGTCCTTAACCTTTCGACCCAAACCTTTGGAATGAGACCCGTCTGCCTGCCTCTTGCTCTGCAGTTCTCCCAGCCTTGTCATGAATAGATCTGGAAAATAACAGAAAACCCATCATTACAATATCAGAAAGCAAAGGGAACTAAACAGCCGGAAGACTGAAGTCATGGTGATCAGTAAAAAACATGAAATCCCCTCATGCAAAATAACAGCAAATGGCACAACCTTGACACATGTTAATAAGTTCAAATACCTGGGAACGGTCATTTCATCAGACGGTAGATGCACATCGGAAATAGCCGTCAGAATCGGCCAAGCCAAAACAGCATTCAAGAAGATGACAAGCATTCTTACCAACAAATGCCTATCAATTAACATCAGGAAGAGAGTCCATGAATGTTATATAGAACCAATACTGTTATACAGATGTGAGGCGTGGACAGTCAACAAGCAAAGCCAGAGCAAAACTGAGGCAGCCGAGATGTGGTTTCAAAGAAGAATGATGAGAGTTCCATGGACAGCAAAGAAAACAAACGAGACAGTCTTCATGGAGGCAGACACAAGTAGATCACTCATAAGGAAGATTAGGAAAAGACAGGGAACATTTATAGGCCATTTTATGAGGAAGGGGGATTTGGAGCGCCTGGTCACAACGGGAAAGCTGGAGGGAAGGAGCACCAGGTAGACCCAGGGAGAAAATGCTGGATGGACTTGCAGAGTGGCTGGGGACGAGGAGGGTGGGGGAGATGCTAGGGGCAACGAGAGATAGAGACAGATGGAAGTCCATGATCGCCAACGCCATGCGGCAGGGCACCTGATGATGATGATGATGACAATCATCATCACCATTGTCATAGATATCATTATCATCATCTTATCTTTAAATCATGAAACACGCAAAAACACATATTTAAACATATAAAAGCACGCATACGCTATCACGCACACATGCACAACACACTTAAACATACATGCTTACACACACAAGCACACACACACACACACACACACACACACACACACACACACACACATACAAGCATGCACACACATGCAGACATTCACACACACTGACACACACAGACACACAAAAACACACACATATACACACACACACACACACATACACACACACACACACACACACACACACACAAACACTCACACACACGGACACACACATACACACACACACTGAACTCCAATACAACAAATGTTCTCCATCTCATACCCAAACATTTCCCAGACACACACACACACACAACACACACACACACCACACACACAAGCACGCACACACACGGACACTCACACACACGGACACACACAGACACACACACACACATACACACACACACACACACACACACACACACACACACACACATGCACCACACACACAGACACTCACACACACGGACACACACAGACACACACATACACACACACACACATACACACACACACACACACACACATACACACACACACACACACACACACACACACACACACTGAACTCCAATACAACAAATGTTCTCCATCTAATATCCAAACTTCCCCAGACACACACACACACACACACACATACACACACACACACACACACACACACACACACACACACACTGAACTCCAATACAACAAATGTTCTCCATCTAATATCCAAACTTCCCCAGACACACACACATACACACACACACACATCACACACACACACATCACACACACACACACACACACACACACACACAACACACACACACACACACACACACGGACACACACACACACACCACACACACACACACACACACACGGACAACACACACACACACACACACACACACACACACACACATACACACACACACACATACACACACACACTGAAGTCCACAAAAAAACATTCTCCATGTCATACCCAAACTTCCCCAGTGTTCACGTTCCAGTTGCATGGTCATGAAGACTTCAAACATCTGTGTCTCCGTGAACCACTCCAAGAACTGACGAATACCCTTGGAGGGAGCACCCGCAATGAACTGTTCTTTCTGAAACAAAAATGGACAAAACAATGGATTACACTGCCTGCAGACTGGATTACATTGTTTACAAACTGGATTACATTGTTTGCTAATTGGATTACACTGCCTGCAATTGGATTGCATTGTTTGCCAACTGGATTACATTGTTTGCTAACTTGGATTAGCATGTCTTGCAAAGATTGGATTGATTTTTGCCAATTGGATTACATCTCTTTGCCAACTGGATTTCATGTTTGCACAATAGGATTTGCTTAATAATTATTTGCCAAATTGGATTACTTATTTGCCAATTGGATTGCACTGCTGAAACTGGATTACATTGCCTGTAAACTAGGATTACCTTGCCTGCAAATTGATGCATTCAACTGTTTTGCTAAATTGGATTACATGCCTGTAAACTGGATTACATTGCCTGTAAACTGGATTGCATTGCCTGAAATGGATTGCATTGCCTGTAAACTGGATTACATTGCCTGTAAACTGGATTACATTGCCATGATAACTAATTGGATTGCATTGCCTGTAAATTGGATTATTACATTGCAGCTGCAAATTGGATTGCATTGCCAGAAAATTGGATTACATTGCCTGTAACTGGATTACACTGCCCACAAATTGGATTATTACATTGCCTGCAAATCAGATTACATTGTTTGCGAATTGGATTGGTGGTTACAAATTGGTATACACTGTTTGATAATTAGATTACATCGTTTTCTAATTGGATTACATTGCATACAAATTAGATTACATTGTTTGCAAATGGGATTACACTACCTGCAAATGGGATCACGTTGTTTTTCCTGAAAAATCTTCTGCATAATCTGTTTGAAACAAAACATGCACACAACGATACAAACTGGAAAGTTTCTCCCCTTAGCAATCTCCTGTACAGCTTTAACTCTATTGTGACTGCACTTGCCACAGCTGAGCTCTCCTGCTGGCCTAGGGCTGCCACAGTGAAAACACTGAGAACCAGGTGCAAGTGAACTTTTTCATCGATTTTAGACAAAGAAACCGGCAAAACGTAGCTGAAGCGTTCAACGGAAGTTCCCTCCACAAGGGAAGCAACTGCCAACTACTAAATCATTAGCATAACAAAAGTAGAGGGAGTTATATACTCTAGACCGTCTGTTACTATGATCGAAGTAGCCCGTGAGAGCTCAGCTGTTACTTCGATCAAAGTAGCTCGTCGTCAAAGAGTTAAGTCACACTACCTGCGTGCTGCTTGTTCCAATCTTGTCGTGGGTATCAATCAAGACCTAACCAGCCACAGGGCTTGTGTGCCAGCTTACGACCTGTGCTATGGTCATTTTGATATTCATGCAAGGATTGGTATGGTGCAGCAATAGCATGGTTGGACTAAATAGCATACAGAATGACTGCTCACTAAACCTCAATTTAGCGATGGGCAGTGATGACATATGAGGCAAAAGGATTGACACTCAGAAAAACAGACACTGACAAAACAAACAGCACTGAAATGTGGTTGTACAGACACCTTCTTAGAGAGAAATGGGATGATAAAAGAACAAATGAAAGCATCCTCCAAGAACTGAATGTCCAAAGACAACTGTTGAACATCATAAACAAAAGGAAGATGACATTTTTCAGGCATACATGGAGAAACCAGAAACACTCCCTTCTGAAACATGTAATGCAAGGAAAACTAGAAGGAAAAAGAAAGACAGGAAGACCTCAAGCAACCTACATAGATACAAAGGGTGCAACTTAGAAAAAGTAAAAAAACTGAAAAGGGTCCAGGGTCCGGCAGGGGGGGGGGGGGGTGAGGGGGGGGTTGGGGGGGGGGGGTGAGGGGGGGTCTGGGGCATAGCCCCCAGATGCTGAAGCTTTTTCAAAAATCGGATTTTCCATTTCTAACTCTTTTGTAAAAACGGATTCCGTCGTCAAACGGAAAAAGCTGTACCCATGTAGATAGCATCAGACACTGGACAGGAAAGAACAACTCAGAGATATTTGACACCATCAACAGAAGAGAAAAGTGGCATGAAGTGGTTCAGAGAGTGACACAGACTGCCAAACAGACGGCAGGCATGTCTCCCCCCCTCCCCCCCATGTTTGACCTGATGACGCAGGGTACAGACAGACATATCAGCATGCATACCTTTGTGAGTGAATGGATGCATACATATTTTGCAAAGGAATCTGTGAGTATGAATAAACCTGCTGTACAAAAAGAAAAGAAAAAAAAGGACTGTGCAAACATGACACTTACCAACAAGGTTTTGTTTCCATCTTGTTGTGTACATATGAACTGACCGAAGTGACCCATCGTCTCCAGGAACATGCGCAGAAATGCTTCCGAAACCATCAGCCACTGGCTGTTCATCGTGTCTGAAACCATCACCCAAACTTTCACTGTTTGTTCTAAGCATTAATATCTGTTACTGATCTGTTTATATAAATATGTATGTATATGTTCATGGTCATTTTTTCATTCAAAAAACAAAATGAACATCTTGCCTGTAAAACGTTTTTTCAATATGCACAAGTGTATGGGTTCACATATACAATACATAATGCCTGCATTCACGGATGCAAACAAAAGATATGACAAAAACATATGAACAAAATTTTCTCAGCTCTTTAAGGGTGGATCTTTACCAAATTTTGGTAACAACTGTGGACTGTTCAATGCGCATGCAAGCGTAAGTTCAGAAACTAAACATGCGCAACTGTTTGCCCCCTACCTCACCACCAACTTGCTCTTCTCAATACAAACACATCTATAATGTATATCATACATCCATGTAAACAAGATATAAAAATATGCATAAATGTTGGCTAATTCCTCTGTTTCTAGTATCAGTGTAGTGTCCTTCACTTGCCAATGTCAAGTAAACTTATTGCTGATAGTTATAACTCATACTGTTGTTTATTATTAGTCGATTAATTCTAAAGATGTCTGTTTTATATCGTAACATCATAACGCACACAAATGCTATCCATTATTGATTTTAAAAATGTTATCACAACGACAAAACACTCCAATGTAAATTGTTATACTTCACTGTAACACTCAAAAGCACGAGCACAATTCAGACACATGTGCACCTGCACACAAATACACATACACACATACTCACGTGCATGCAGAAGCATGCGCACACATATGCATGTACACCTACACACACATTTACACATGCACACACACACATGCAGACACACACACACACACACACGCACACACACACACACACCCACACACATACACACACACGCACACATACACACACACAAACAAACACACACACACACACACACACACACACACGTACAATGATACAGGTATCCAAACACATACTCACGCATGCACATATCTTATCACATCACAAAAACACAGCATATCAGCTACTGATGAAAACAGCTGGAAGGAGGGCAAGCAAAGGACAGAGATGTGGGTGGGGCACAAAGCGTAACATCATTAATACAATCAATACAAACATATCAAGTAAAAGAAAACACCGTCCTTCCTTTAGAATTATGTTTTCAAAAATATACACCAAAGTACACAGTAACCAGACAATCGTTTTCAGAGATACACAGAATATAAAGAATGATACAAAAGACACTGAATTTTACAGCATGTAGGTTGTTTATTCTTGGGAGGACCCTGTGAAGAGATTAAACATTCATTGTATGCTCTGGGTTCTGTAGACATAATCTTAGTTGTCATTGTTATTGCTGTTTAAAGCCCAGCCGACTGTGTAGAGCCATATCAGGGCTACAACCGCTTCAAAACATACAAAACTTCAACAGGAAAAAAACAGAAAAAATTAAGTACACATATCAATGCATTTGCGCACATAATCTAAGGACATGCCCCTTGCATTGACCAATCGGTCCAATTTATCGCAAAGGGGATTTAAAAAACACACCTGAACACAAACATAAGCATACCTAAGGACATAAAAACATACATAAAAACAGGCATAAATTACCTAAAATTGCTTCTGCATATCTCACCTCCCTAAAGCCAAAAATGTACATAATACATGTACCCAATTATCAATCTTAAGTAAAAGTACAGAAGACTTTATCGAATGCATACAGGTGAATGGTCCATTAAGGCAGAAAATGATACACAGAAATGACAGAAAGCAAAGGAACAAGGCAGAAACAAAAGAGTGACAGAAAAGAGGACATTTCTAGCACAGAATTTTCAGATGGTGGAGATAGTATTTACACTGAAAGAGCCCCCGGCATCTACAGGGCGGGTATAATCTTAGTGGAGGTCATAATGAGCGCACCTAGTCAAGTAGGTAAACAACAGACTTCTTACTGGAAAGTCCTGAGTTTGATCATACTAGACATTTTCCCTGGTGGGGTAAAGATTTTTTTCAGTTTCAAAGGTCGATAATGTGTGCTGACCTGCCAATGCCTAAACCTTGTTTGTGAGCATACGCATGCTGAATATCAGATATGCACGTTAAAGATCCTGTTAAGTCATGTCAGTGGCTGGTTCATGGAAACATGAAAACACCCAGCATGCATACATACCCACCAAAGATGCAGACTATACCACAATACAGTGAATGTGGCCAGTTGAGCTTTCTGAGCTCCATGAAAAGGTCTATTATGTGTAGTGAGTCCAAATCAGATTGAACTTTAACAGTGTGTGTGTGGTCAGTTCAAGAATAAAAGACTATGTCAATCTTGAACATAGGACCAATATATTGTATGTATTTCTCTCCTCTCTCATAGTTTGTGTAGGGTAGTTGCAGAGTATAAAGGTAGGCTTGGGCACTCCTTTTTTGAGGAGTGTTCTGAGCTTACGTTTTTTGTGCTTTGTATCTGCTTCTATGCTAGCTGAATGGGTAGTGCAAACTGTGTTAGATTTGAGTTCTACAACATGAAAGATAATTCCTATGTGACTCTCAAGAGTTTTGATTAATATTATAAAAATTCTCCCGGCTTCCCTCTCATTTCTTTGGTATACAAGAACGTTTTATAATAAATAACAATAACAACAACAATAATAACACAACAACATAACAACAACAACAACAATAATAATAATATTAATAATAATAACAATAATAATAATAGTAGTAATAACAACAACAAAATAATCATCATCATAAAAAAGTAATAATAATAATAGCACAATAAGAATAATAAACAAGATTTTCATCAGGTGTAACAATGCAACTGATCTTCTTTTTTCTTCTTGACAAAAGAAACATAATTGTATGTACTGAAATAGTTACAGTGATAAACTATCTACTGGTTGTTAAAAGGGACAGAAAAGCGTAATTATTAAATCCAACAGCAACAGATATTTTTGACAAAACAAAATACACTGATGTGAAACGTTAAACACATACTATATACAGAAAACTGACAACTGACACATTACAATAAGTGTATGAGGGAAAATGAGAGAGAGAGAGAGAAAGAGAGAGAGAGGGGGGGGGGGGGGGAAGGGAGAGAGAAAGAGACAGACAGACAGAGACAGAGTGAGAGAAAGAGAGAGAGACAGACAGAGACAGAGACAGAGACAAAGAGAGAGACAGAGACAGAGGTAATAAATCAACAATTTAATATAATCAAGTATCAACTTGAAGATGATGGCTCAGGTCAGGGGTCACACGCCCTATTCCCCTCCTGCCTTCCCCCTCCCAGTTCCCTGGAGTTTTGGTCATTGTTGGATGATTGCTTTGGTAAATGATAAGACAAGTGCGCCTTGGTTTGATTCTTGAATCAAAAATTTGGGCCTTATGAATGTCATATTATTATATTATTATTATCATCATATTGTTGTTATTATCATTCTTGTTATTATTACTATCATCATCATCATTATTATCATTATCACCATCATTATTTCATCTGTTTCTTCAAGGTCACAGTGATCTTGAGAAGCACAAAATCTGGATTTTCTGTCAAAAAAAAGAAAAAAGAAAAAAATAGGACAGATATTATAAAGGGACAATGTTACAATGGCTGAACCATCTTTATTTTCATCTATGTTTTTGTTTATTTGTTTAATACATGTAACACTGCCATCCAATCTTTTTGTTCTCCATACACAATACTGGACATAGCAAAGAACATCTATAAACCCCACATATGACTTTCTGCAAAAAAGCATATAAGTGAAGAAAGTTCAGCATAAAATGTGGGCGAAAGGAAGAAGATTGAGAGCATAAGACACTGCTGCACAACAGACAACATGGCTTTTATGTCATTTGTGACCCAACGTGGGTAAAGGATGCTAAAGACACAATCATACAATCACAGCCATGGCTTAAAAAAAAACAAAAGCTGGATTGGATCAAAAATGGGTCAACTGAGATCTTTCCGTATTTCCTGTCTCTGATGTCCAGTCTTGTATGTCCCGAATTTTTATCGTATCTTATAACTGGAAGCAACCTAAAGAGTAACTCTTTATTATATTTTTCCTTACAAAATTTTATGAGCGCATTATTTCCTTTGACAAATATGCCCTTTTCATTATAATAATAATAATAATAATATTGGACATTTGTTGAGCGCCTTCCTCCCTCACAAGGAGGGAGCACAAGGCGCTTCACATAATAGACGCACAGAACAGCCACAAATAGTGTACACATATAACATAAGACATATGGACAGATATGTCACACTTCATACTACAAAACACATCATACCACATAATACCACATAATAACATAATAACACATCTCATACCACATCACTACACACAAATATGGAAAGGAAAACAGAACTATACATGACAACAAAAAAACCAAACACACACACACACACACACACACAACACACAGCATGCACCCTCTTCAACAATGGGATAAGGAGGAATGATAGAATCAAGAGTGAATATGGAGTGTTGTCTCAAAAGCCACAGTGAACTCATTGAGAGTGGAAGGTGGTGTTGTGAGGGGAATAGGGATCACATATCTGAAGCTGGAAACAGATGGAGAAGAGTCAGTTTTCAAACTAGCAGGGCGCACAGATGTAACAGTTTGAATGTGCCTCTGTTTTCTTCTTCCTCCTCGGCGCGTTCGTTTCCTTGGTATTGTTTAAATCCTAGCCGACTGCGCACATCCGTAACAAGGCTACAACCATCTAAACACCTGTTTGAGCCTGATAAAAAACACTGGAAAAGAAAATTAGACAGACATAACCAGTTGCCGTGATGTAGTGGTTAACGCAACAGACTACCGACTGGAAGGTTGTGGGTTCGAATCCCCATCAGTATCTTCCAAAATCGTTTGAGATTTTTCGGCTCTGACCGATTCCTACCCCGAGTTGGGTGCGCTATGGGCTCATTGGGAAGACTGGAACCACACAATCGAGTCTCATCCATTTCGTGGATGCGTCATTGAGGGTGTTGCTCAAATCTTCTGACCAGGTGTCTGTATCCCTCAGGCCTGGTTGACGCCAGGATATATTATGATATTAAGTGTGGAGTACAACCTTGTCATGCAGTCTCAATCCTAGATGGAACTCCATAGCATCATGATTATCATCCACAACGACATCATCATCATCGAATAATAAAAACTGTTTCAGCTTCTGTGGCCATTAAAGTTGCGTAGAAAATGGGACGAGAAAAAAAAAAAAAGGTGAGCACAAAGGTAACCTCCCTGAGTGCAATGATCCTTAAAAAAAAATCCAAAAAAAATAAAAAATCGGCAAATCAATGCCTTCCCACACATAATCTAAGCATAAGCCCTTGTATTGACCATTCTATCCAATGTATCACCAGGAGCTTAAAACAATTACATAAACATAACTAAGTACACTGACATATACAAATGTGCTCTAAATTATCAAGAAATTACTTCTGCACATCATATTTCCATAGAGTCAAAAACGCAGTGATCATGTGTGTCCAATTATCAATCCTAAGTATGGAACGCTTTATGGCCGAAAAAGCTGGATTTCGTCAAAATTGGGTCAACTGAGATCTTTCCATATTTCGAATTTTTAACATCTGATCTTCGATTTCCTGAAGGTTTATCAAATCTTGTACCTGAAAGCATTGTAAAAAGTAATTTTTTAACACATGCTTTATTCAAAAATTTTTATGAGTGTATTACTTCCCTGTCAAAAACAAAGTTCAAACGCATCTAAAAAGATAACTAACTATGATATATATGTTAGTTCTGAATTTTGCTTGTTAATTTATAAACTCTGAAATCCTAAGATGAGTTACAAAATCATAAAAAGAGAATACTGCTTTAGTTCTGAATTTCGCTTGTTAATTTATAAACTCTGAAATCCTAAGATGAGTTATAAAATCATAAAAAGAGAATACTGCTCTTTGGCCTCTTTTTTCCCAATCAGGGTCAACAGTTTATAAAAATGCTCACTCCAAAAAACAGAAACAAACAAACAAAAAATCCAACCCCAAAACAAAGCCAAACAGCAAGAAACAGAAACAAGAGCAACAAAACTCCCAACACACAAAAGTAGCACTCAAATAAAAGAATTATGTATGTCAAACAGACTGCTGAAATGAAGAGCATGCTAGACAATACTGTCAAAAGGCTACTGATAGTAGCATTTGCGTTTGCATGTGTTTTCTTGAATGCATGTGTGCGTGCACGCACAGGTGTGTGTGTGTGTGTGTGTGTGTGTGGTGTGTGTTTGTGAATGCATGTGCGTGCATGCATGTCTATGTGTGTGCATGCGCATGCGCATGTGTGCATGCATGCGTTTGTGAATGTGTGTGTATGCATGTGAATGTATGGGCATGCATATGCGCATGCACATGTGTGCATGTGTGTGTATGTGTGCATACATGCATGTGCTGTGTGCGTACATATGTGCAGGCTGCATGCAATGTGCAAGTGCATGTGTGTGTGTGCGTGCATGTGAATGTGCTTATTAGCGTGTGTATGCATGCATGTGCATAATCAGACTACACAAAGATCAGTATGAATACTTATAAATTGACACAAAGCTAGTTTTAGTCATATTGGCTTGATGGTTATTTCAACATTATTTTTCTTTAATGTCAATCATCTATCAGTGCCTTGCTGCATGCGCTGGTGACTAAGGACTTCCATCTGTACTCATCACTTGTTGCCTCAAGCATCTCTTCCACCTCGTGTCCCAGCCACTCTGCAAGTCCGTCTAGAATCTTCTCCCTGGGTCTACCCAGTGCTCTCTTTCCTCCAGCTTTCCCGTTGTGACCAGGTGCTCCAACTCCCTTTCCTCATAAAATGGCTGTAAATGTTGCCTGTCTTTTCCTAATCTTCCTTATGAATGATCTACTTGTGTCTGCCTCCATCAAGACTGTCTTGTTTGTTTTCTTTGCTGGCCATGGAACTCTCAACATTCTCCTTAGAAACCACATCTCAGCTGCCTCAATCTTGTTCTGGTTTTGCTTGTTGACTGTCCACGCCCCACAACCATACAACAGTTTTGGTTCTATATAACATTCAAGAACTTTCTTCCTGATGTAAATTGATAGGCATTTGTTGGTAAGAATGCTTTTCATCTTCTTGAATGTCAGTAACCTGTACAAAATGTTAATTTAGCAATGCACAGTTCATGGTTTCAGTACAATGTGCGAAATGTTAACCCTTTGGATGTCATGACTTTGCTACCCATTTCTCCCTTGTCGTTGGAGTGAGGCAACACTGTCTCTTGTCTTAGCTTGGAGAGGGAGAAGCTTCGAGTCAAGTTAATATATGTGAGCATCAGAGGTGACATGAAAGACTTATGAATTACACACGCTCATGATCAGCCATTAATAACATCAACAGTAAGGATGATGGTAATGATAACAAAAATCATAAAAAGAAAATGACGACGATGATGATCTAACAACAACAATAATAACAAATGATGATGATGATGACGATGATGATGATGACGACGACGACGACGACGACGATGATGATGATGATGATGATGATGATGATAACTACAACAACAATTATAACAAATGATGATGATGACGACGACGACGACTGCAACAACAATTATAACAAATGATGATGATGACGACTGCAACAACAATTATAACAGATGATGATGATGATGATGATGATGATGATGATGACGACGACGACAACAATTATAACAAATGATGATGATGATGATGATAACTACAACAACAATTATAACAAATGATGATGATGATGACTACAACAACAATTATAACAAATGATGATGATGATGACGACTACAACAACAATTATAACAAATGATGATGATGATGATGATGATAACTACAACAATAATTATAACAAATGATGATGATGATGATGATGATGACTGCAACAACAATTATAACAAATGATGATGATGATGATGATGATGACAATGATGACGACAACAACAATAATAACAAATGATGATGATGGTGGTGGGGGTGGTGGTGGTGGTGAATATGACGACAACAGCACCAACAACAACTTAAAATTGATGATGATAATGAAAAAGATGATGTTGATCAGAAGAAGAAGAAAAAGAAGAAGAAGAATAATGTTCAAGATTTTGCTTTGTCAGCATGGTTGACAATGCAGGGTGCTGGTGTACAGGATGTGGGAGTCAAAGGGTTAAATGTTTGCTTTGCTAGCATGGTTGACAATGCAGGATACTGGTGTACAGGGTGTGGGAGTCAAAGGGTTAAGTTTTTGCTTGGCCAGCATGGTTGACAATGCAGGATGCTGGTGTACAGGGTGTGGGAGTCAAAGGGTTAAGTTTTTGCACTGCCAGCATGGTTGACAATGCAGGATGCTGGTGTACAGGGTGTGCGAGTCAAAGGGTTAACAGTACTATGTAAACAGTCTAAGGAAACGGTGATGTGAATGAATCAATGTGTCTATTAACAGAAATGTTTAGGAAAATGGTGATGTGAATGAATCAGTGTGTCTATTAACAGAACTGTTTAGGAAAATGGTGATGTGAATGAATCAGTATGTCTATTAACAGAACTGTTTAGGGAAACGATGATGTGAATGAATCAGTGTGTCTATTAACAGAACTGTTTAGGAAAATGGTGATGTGAATGAATCAGTGTGTCTATTAACAGAACTGTTTAGGAAAATGGCGAAGTGAATGAATCAGTATGTCTATTAACAGAACTGTTTAGGGAAATGGTGATGTGAATGAATCAGTGTGTCTATTAACAGAACTGTTTAGGAAAATGGTGACGTGAATGAATCAGTGTGTCTATTAACAGAACTGTTTAGGAAAACGGTGATGTGAATGAATCAGTATGTCTATTAACAGAACTGTTTAGGGAAACGATGATGTGAATGAATCAGTATGTCTATTAACAGAACTGTTTAGGGAAACGATGATGTGAATGAATCAGTGTGTCTATTAACAGAACTGTTTAGGAAAATGGTGATGTGAATGAATCAGCATATTTATCAACAGAACTGCTTAAACAGTTTAAGGAAACGATGATGTGAATGAACCAGTGTGTCTATTAACAGAAGCGCATAAACAGTCTAGGAGGAACGGTGACCCAAATGAATCGTAGTGAGCAAGTGAGTATACACATATGTTTGGGTTGTGACTGGTTGGATGGCGGGCATCTTCAAGTAGTTGGAACTACTGGTCAATTGATATGCTGTCATTATCGTAACACAGAAGACAACCTTTACAGCTCTCGGCAAAACAACATGCAACCTTCATCATAACCAATACAATGGTCTTGCAGTGCCCTATAGAGAAAACATACGCAAATAAAGAAATCAAAATCATGGCCTTGCAATGCTCTATACAGAACACACACACACAAGCAAAGAAACCAAAATCAGAGCTGTACATGTCCCTGTACACTGCTGAGAGAAAGTATAAAAAAAAAATAATGAAAACAATGACAAATCAGCAGAATAAACGTGAGTAAAACTGACAACAATGTACAACAATAACATCATCATCACAAATGAGGCATAACAATCAGTAGAAATAGTGATGATGATGATGTCAACAACAACAGCAAAAACAGCAACAAGGACAAGAAGAACAACCACAGCAAATTCGACAGCAATAACAACATTAACAACAACTACCACAACAACAATAACAACAATACTATGCGAATTAATTATTACACCAGTGAATCAATGAATAAGTGAAGAAGAGTCATGTGATGCCAGAGTATAAGTTGAGAAGACAATAACCCTTTCACTCTCGCACCCTATTAACTAACTGCAAAAAAATTAACTTTTTGACTCCCCTCACCTATCCACCAGTTTCCTAGGGTGAGGGAGTCAAAGGGATTAATTTTTGCTTCATGAGCATGGTTGACAATGCAGGATGCTGGTGGACAGGGTGCGGGAGTCAAAGGGTTAATGCAGGAGAAGAATTCCAAGAAGCATCTGTACAACAAGGCAAAAGAGTTTTGAAAATCTGGAATCTTCTTACCCTCTTTGTTTTCTAAAACTGAAATGAATTTGACAAGAACTCGGTTTCAACTTAAGGCAACAGAGAACCTCATAAACTTAACAAAAGAAACACAGAACTTAACAAAAGACAACAGAGAACCTCATAAACTTAACAACAGACAACACAGAACCTCATGAACTTAACAACAGACAACACAGAACCTCATAAACTTAACTTGAGTACCTTTCTCCAACTGGACGAAGCAACAGGGAAGTTTCACTCTTTTTCACAAAGGCCAGTTGGTCGAAAATGTGCACTTGTCTTGTCTTGTTGTATTAAATACGTGTTCTGATTCTATTTTTGTGCTTTTCTGGTTCCCGTTTGCTTGAACGCGGGCAGTCGCACTTGTTTTGGATATCAAATATGCATGTTAAAGATCCTGTAAGTCATGTCATTGTCCCATGGCTTATGGAAAGACCACAAGAACCAGCATGCACACCCACCAAACACAGAATATGCAGACTCAGTGTGGATGAAACAACATGCATGCTCGCATCTAGAAAAATCGGCACTCAAAAAAAACACACACACGCACACCACACAAAGAAAAAAAAAAACAGCAAACAAAACAAACAAACAAAAACACACCTAAATAAAAAGATCCTGAGAAATACACCAAAACATGCAATCTATCAATCTTAAAAAAAACTAAGACATTTTCTTAAGTAACAGTTCACACTCACATCACATCATAATGTCAACAAATTAAAACCTAAATGTATAAATTATGACACAATCTCAGTTTGTTTGTCTGCGCATTTTGTTTTTCATTAAAAACTGTCAATATCTGATTATGCTGTAAATAAATTCAAAAGAAAATCAATTAACACGGCAAACTGGTTGATGCAATGGACTACTGATTAGAAGGTCACGGGTTTAAATCCCCATCAGTCCTAAAATTTACTGTGGGATTTTTTAACCACAACCAGCTCCTACCTAGAGCTGAGCATATCATGGACCAGGTTCAGGTTCATATTATTATAGCCCAGCTGACTACTAGAGCCATATCAGGGCCATACCAGTCAAAATGACACCCAGGTTAAGATAAAAGACAACAGTTTATTGATTGGGAAGACTAAGACAATACAGATGACGTCTCTGCGCTCGGAATGAATTCCATAAGCACTAAAGTCACAGGTGCCTGTGACGGAGAAGTCCAGAATGATCTTGACACAAGCTTAACCTGCACATAAACCCACAAGCTGGCCAGGTCCTGAGGTCTTTCCTAGATAGTTCCATAACCCTGGAGTCCTAGGGGAGTGAGGTGGCAGAGACCTCAACTTTTCCCGGGGCCAGCACTACGAGGGTGGCGCCACCCCCTCCCTTGATTCAAATTCATATTCACATTTTTTAAACCAAGACATCAGAAAGGCAAGGAGGAGACAAGTAGACGTAGAACTCACCAGAATCAATTTTACACATGTTGATGGCGGTCTTGAGCGCTTTCTGAATCTTTTTTGGAAGCAGGGTCAACTCGTCCCCAACACTACGTAACACCTGTTTCTTGTCCAGGTCAACGATGATCACCTGTGATAAAAAAAACTTCATTGTCAGCAATGTTTGGTGTTTAACCCTTTGATTCCCACATCCTATCCACCTACTGCAAAAACTTAACCCTCTGAGTCCTTCACACCTGCAGGAAGTTGGTGGATAGGGTGAGGGACTCAAAGGGTTAAGTTTTTGCTTTACTTGCATGGTTGACAATGCAGGATGTTAGTGGATAGTGTGCGGATTGTCCATGTATTAAGCAATTTTACAAGGAATTAAGCAATTTCACAATCTCCCTATTCTTTCATTCGGAGATCTACCTTACTGAATAACAAAATTCTTCAACCCTTTCTTTTGTATTTTCAATGAGCACTGTCTACGGGAACCATAGCTGTAAAATCAGATGCTTATTGTCCAGTTAGGCCAAAAAGAAAAATCTATGATGTCTGGAGTTTATTCCAGACGGATTAATCACACTTAATCCTCTGACTCCTGCACCCTGTCCACTAACATCCTGCATACTGTCAACCATGCCAGCAAAGCAGAAACTTAACCCTTTGATCCCTTCACCCTATCCACCAGCTTGCTGCAGGAATTAGTGGACAGGTGGGATCAAGGTAATTTGCTGGTGTAGGGGAGGAGTCAAGTTAGTTTGCATGGGTGGCGTGAGTCAAGGTAAGTTTTTGCTTGGTGGTTGGGTGGGGCAAGGTTATTTGCTGTTGGTGTATGCGTGAGAGTCAAAGGATTAAACAATTCTAAATAAACTCAACCTGATCTGCAATCTGATATCCAGCAGACTCCTTATGCCTGCATAAAACTCTATGCGCTGACAAAAGGGGGGTAGGGGTGGGGGTGGGGGGCTGGGAACCTCCATACACTAGGCTGACTCTACCAGAATAATTGGAGCATTAAAATGGGCAGTGAACAGACACATTTTGATATAGCTATCTGGAATTAACTTGAGAGACCATATATCATGAGTCCATGGCTCTACTACAAAAGCCAGCTGGCTTGCTAAAAATCTAAGGTTACGGACTCATGTACCTTCTGGCCTGCACACGCTAAAGATCCCACTGCAGTTGAAAATTGTGAAGAGCAGGCCATTTGCATGGCTGCCTCGATATTAAAACACTGGAGAGATAGGTTGATTTCCCATGTCCCACCCCTTGAAAGCCAATTAGCCATGAAGTCTTGGTCAAAAAAACAAAAAAGGGCGGTGCTGCACTGCACTGACATTCTCTAAACTGAGACAGCAGCCCGAGTTTCCTATGGTAAATCCACAGTGACAAAAAAAAAGAAAAAAAAAAAAAATTAAATGAAATCTAATAGATGATATTCATTGAGTTCATTTGCAGCCTTCTCTTCTCTTCTCTTCAGCAAATCTGATTGTTGTTAATCAATACTTCGCGCACACAAACACACAGACAAAAGCATTCACACACACACACACACACACACACACACAACAGAGGCATGCACGCACACATGCACGCATGCACGCACGCACACACACACACACACACACAAAGGCATGCACGCACACATGCACACACACACACACACACGCACACACACACACACACACACACACACACAAAACACACACACACACACACACGCACACACACACATGCACACACACAAAACACACAAACACACACACAGAAGCGCGCATGTGCGCACACACACACACACACACACACACACATACACACACACACACATACAAACACACACACACACACACAAACACACACAAGCACGCACACACACACACACACACACACACACACACACACACACACACACACACACACTCACTCACTCACACACACACACACACACACACACACACACACACACACACACACACTCACTCACTCACACAAACACACACACAACACACACAAACACACCATACAAACACACACACACACACACAAACACCCCCCCACACACACACACACACATACACAATCCATCACAAATGTCTACATACATCTTCCAGTTCCAGAGCGGTGACCCTGTCCAGGTGGGAGCGCAGGATGCCGATGATGAAGGGCATGGGGGCAGCACAAACCTCCAACATGTCGCGTGGGAGGATAGGGATGTACACGTGCTGCCAGTGGAATGGATACAGCAAGGCCGCCAAGGCGTGGATCGTCTGGGTCAGTATGCTGCAACATTATACTTTGCATAGTTTAAAGATGATAGGATGAATGCATATGTGACCTCCCACCACGAAATCAGTCTTAACTCGCAGTCAGTCGAACAGCACTAGGAGCTGAAAAGGTGACTGAGGGTCTGTCTGGGGTGTTTTGACTTTTTCTCAAAATTGATTTCTGTAGACTATAAGCTATCCCCCACAGAAATTTTTTTCCTGAAAAAATATTATTAATCAATTTAAATCGGTATTTTAATGCACTGATCGCAGCAGAAAGAACGCAATTTCCTACCAAAAGTACCTATTTTTGTCTCTTATTATGAACCGTAACCTGTACAGTACCCGCACATGTAATATTCTACAGAAAGCTCTTTGGTGCACCTTTCAGATAATGACAGCAAAAATTAGAAACAAACTGGGTCAAAGCCACTAAATAAAGAAATTTAAGGAAAATGTGTAGGAGAGCACACAAAAACTTTAGAGGCCGTTTTCTCAAAATGGCCGTCATACAACTTAATGACTTTAAACATACATAACTTCTACATTTATTTTAGTACAAGCTTTATTCAAGTACCAAAATAATCATCAGAATGTACACTTTCCAGTAACATGTATATCTCAAAATGCCCAAAATGCTAGTTGAGACTGATTTCGTGGTGGGAGGTCACATATTATACTTTACATAGTTTAAGATCAATACAATGAACGTACATTACACCTCATGTAGTTAACCCTTGGACTCCAACACCCTATCTACCAACTGCAAAAACGTAACCCTTTGATTTCCCTCACCCTGGAAGATGGTGGACAGGGTGAGGGAATCAAAGGGCTACGTTTTTTGCTTTACTAACATGGCTGGCAATGCAGGATGCTGGTGGACAGGGTACGGGAGTCAAAGGGTTACAGATCAATACAATGAATGCACATTATACTTCACATAGTTAAAGATCAATAGAATGAATGCACATTACACTTTACATAGTTAAAGATCAATATAATGAATGCATATTATACTTTACATAGTTAAAGGACAATATAATGAATGCATATTATACTTTACATAGTTAAAGGACAATATAATGAATGCATATTATACTTTACATAGTTAAAGGACAATATAATGAATGCATATTATACTTTACATAGTTAAAGGACAATATAATAAATGCACATTATACTTTACATAGTTAAAGGACAATATAATGAATGCACATTATACTTTACATAGTTAAAGGACAATATAATAAATGCACATTATACTTTACATAGTTAAAGGACAATACAGGGTGTTTCAAAAAGAATACGCCAAAATCATTACGCAGTTTTTTCAGGTCTATAGCATTGTAGTGGACTGAATCAGTGGTTATTTGATAGAGTAGTTATCAAAGTTTGATTGGGTGTCAGTTTCACCGCTGTCGTTAGTATAACTTCCGGTGCAGCTGAATTGTGGGAAGATCAATCAAAATGGCAACTCCTCAGCAGAAAGCGTTTTGCGTGCTTGAGTTCGCGAAAACAAACGCCATTGTCACGGTGCAACATGCTTTCAGAACAGAATTCGGCATTGATCCGCCCCATCGTGAGAGCATTCGACGGTGGGTTAGACAGTTTAAAGAGAGTGGGTGTCTGTGCAAAGGAAAGAGTCCTGGAAGACCACGTGTTACAGAGGAGCAAGTGGAGAGGATTCATGATGCATTTGAGAGCAGCCCACGTAAGTCCGTACGTCGAGCAAGTCTTCAGCTTGCCATCCCTCATACCACTGTCTGGCGTGTGCTAAAGAGACGATTACACATGAAACCATACAAACTAAGCCTCGTCCAAGCACTTACTAATGATGACAAGGTGATGCGGAGGACATTCTGTGAGTCAATGCTGGAGATGGAGGAAGGTGATGAAACTCTCTTTTCACGTTTAGTTTTTAGTGACGAAGCGACTTTCCATTTGAGCGGCACAGTCAATCGTCACAATGTGCGCATTTGGGGAACAGATCACCCACATGAAACTGTTGAGCATGAAAGAGATTCCCCTAAAGTGAACGTCTTCTATGCTGTGTCTCAAGACAAGGTCTATGGTCCCTTTTTCTTTGAAGGAAACACCGTTACAGGACAAACCTATCTCGAAATGCTCCAAAACTGGCTATTCACTTTACTGCAAGCAGATTCGAATGACTTCATTTTTCAGCAAGATGGAGCACCACCCCATTGGCATCTCGGGGTTAGAGCTTATCTGAATGAAAACGTGCCTCAGCGATGGATTGGGAGGAGAGGTGCTAAAGACCTTGCTCTCTGTGCTTGGCCTGCCAGATCCCCGGACCTCACTGTGTGTGACTTTTTCTTGTGGGGGTATGTTAAAGACCAAGTTTATGTTCCACCACTTCCAGCAAGTATCGATGACTTGAAAGATCGAATAACAGCTGCAATCAACACGGTGGACCGTGACATGCTGAGGCGCGTTTGGGAGGAATTCTATACTTTACATAGTTAAAGATCAATAGAATGAATGCACACTATACTTTACATAGTTAAAGATCAATAGAATGAATGCACACTATACTTTACATAGTTAAAGATCAATAGAATGAATGCATATTATACTTTACATAGTTAAAGATCAATAGAATGAATGCATATTATACTTTACATAGTTAAAGATCAATAGAATGAATGCACACTATACTTTACATAGTTAAAGATCAATAGAATGAATGCACACTATACTTTACATAGTTAAAGATCAATAGAATGATGCACACTATACTTTACATAGTTAAAGATCAATAGAATGAATGCATATTATACTTTACATAGTTAAAGATCAATAGAATGAATGCATATTATACTTTACATAGTTAAAGATCAATAGAATGAATGCACACTATACTTTACATAGTTAAAGATCAATAGAATGAATGCACACTATACTTTACATAGTTAAAGATCAATAGAATGATGCACACTATACTTTACATAGTTAAAGATCAATAGAATGAATACTTCTGCAGACAGGCCGATCAAATCCTAATTTTTATGTTTTCTTTGTTGTGCTTTGTATTTTTGACTGTCACAATGTCCACACTGCTTGTTCTGGTTCCATGACCCACCAAGTTCATTAACTCAGGGCCCCTGTGCCAGGAAGATCACTGGAACTAGAGATGTCAAGGTGCCACAGGGCCTCTGCAGTGTACTGGTATAACTGGTTGTGTGAGATAATGTTATTTTGTGTATGTTTCATCACTCTATCTCTCCAATGTTTTTTATCGAGGCAGCCAGGCAATACCCTGCTCTTCATGATTTTCAACTGCTGTGGGATCTTTAGCATGCGCAGCCAGAAGGCACACAGGTCTGATTTGTTTTTCATCCCCTTCCGAAGGACTAGATATTCAGTTCAATTTTCTGGTCAAACTGAGGGGAAAAGTCGAGGCCTGTACAGGGAGCAAACCTTGGAACCTCGAGTTTAGTTATTGGCCAACGAACATTTGAACCATTCTGCCACTCTTCTCCCTAAACATTTAATTACAGATGAAAAAAATCTGTGAAACGGCACTGAACGTTTCATGCCATCTCCACGGATAGCAGCCTGAATTTCACATATTTAAAAACAGAATCTTTACTGACAAAACAACAGCAACAACAAAGAGTTAGTCTCAAAATATACAAGGCAATACAACACAGTACAATACAATATGATACTTACCTGAGGTGTTGTGAGCACAAAATAAGCCGTCGCTCCATCAACATGGAAGCAAACACTTTGATGAGTTTTTCCGTGCCCAGGTACAACAGTAAGGATTCATAGTTTACCTGTATGAACCACCATCAATATCAATTAAAAATGCATGCGCAATAGATACGAGTACAACGTTGATACTGATTTTATAATTCACACCCTATACCAAAACCAATTAGAAGACTTTTAAACCTAGCCAATTCTGTTTCAGTTTCACAAGATGGTGTCTCCACTCTTTAAATAAATTTCCAAATGCATGACGCTACATATGCCATGGGATGGGTATGATCCAAAATGATCATGGCATAAGCTGTAACCCTGTGCAACAGCCGTCCATGTTGGCATGGCATTGGGGTCCTACTTAACGTACAGTTTTTATGTCTCTCCTTGTATCAATGTGTCACTGAAACAACACAGTTTATAATCATCATCATCATCATCATCAGCAGCAGCAGCATCATCATGTGCCCTGCTGCATAGCATTGGCAATCATGGCCCTCCATATACATCTATCCCTTGTTGCTGCAAAAATACAGCTTCTACCCTCTCTGTCCTAAGCCACCCTGCAAGTCTGTCCAATATTTTCTCCCTGGGTCTACCTGGTGTTCTCTTTCCCTTCAGCTTCCCTGTTGCGACCAGGTGCTCTAATTCCCCTTTCCTCATAAAATGGTCTATAAATGTTGCTTGTCTTTTCCTAATCTTCCTTATCAATGATCTTCTTGTGTCTGCCTCCATCAAGACTGTCTCGTCTGTTTCCTTTGCTGTAGATGGAACTCTCAACATTCTTCCTAGAAACCATATTTTGGCTGCATCAAACTTTGTTCTGGCTTTGCTTGTTGACTGTCCACACCTCACAACCATGTAACAGTATGCGTTCTCTCTCTCTCTCTCTCTTTACATCACATATAAGTTTACTGCATTTTCCCCTCATTCTCATCCCAACAGTCTCTTATATTTCTTTGAATCTGTTCTAACTATGATTCAGGCAAAACCCAGAAACTTTCTATCTCGTGCCGGAGGAGTCTACGTGTCATTATGTGTTATTATTTTTGATACACTATGAATGTCTATCCGACTGAGGAGGGCTCTTTGCTTTTGTTTTGTTTTCCTTTCATGGTGGATTTTTGGCCACTTCCATTCAAAGAATCGATCAACACTGCTTGCACAATAGGTGTACCAGTTCAAATGTTCATCATCATCATCATCATCATCAGGTGCCCTGCTGCATGGCGTTAGCGATCATGGACTTCCATCTGTCTCTATTTCTCGTTGCCTCTAGCATCTCTCCCACCCCCTCATCCCCAGCCACTCTGCAAGTCCGTCCAGCATTTTCTCCCTGGGTCTACCCGGTGCTCTCTCTCCCTCCAGCTTTCCCGTCGTGACCAGATGCTCCAAATCCCCATTCCTCGTAAAATGGCCTATAAAGGCTGCCTGTCTTTTCCTAATCTTCCTTATGAGTGATCTACTTGTGTCTGCCTCCATCAAGACTGTCTCGCTTGTTTTCTTTGCTGTCCGTGGAACTCTCAACATTCTTCTTAGAAACCACATCTCGGCTGCCTCAATCTTGTTCTGGCTTTGTTTGTTGACTGTCCATGCCTCACATCCATACAACAGTATTGGTTCTATATAACATTCAAGAACTCTCTTCCTGATGTTAATTGATAGGTATTTGTTGGTAAGAATGCCTGTCATCTTCCCGAATGCTGTTTTGGCTTGGCCGATTCTGCTGGCTATTTCTGATGTGCATCTGCCGTCTGATGAAATGATTGTTCCCAGGTATTTGAATTTATTAACCTGTGTCAAGGTTGTGTCATTTGCTGTTATTTTGCATGAAGGGATTTCATGTTTTTTATCATTGTAAATATTAAGATGTAATTTAAAGACTTAACCAGCCTCAGGACAATAGTACATCATTGTAAATATTAAGATGTAATTTAAGACTTAACCAGCCTAAGGACAATAGTATATCATTGTAAATATTAAGATGTAATTTAAAGACTTAACCAGCCTAAGGACAATAGTACATCATTGTAAATATTAAGATGTAATTTAAAGACTTAACCAGCCTAAGGACAATAGTACATCATTGTAAATATTAAGATGTAATTTAAAGACTTAACCAGCCTAAGGACAATAGTATATCATTGTAAATATTAAGATGTAATTTAAAGACTTAACCAGCCTAAGGACAATAGTACATCATTGTAAATATTAAGATGTAATTTAAAGACTTAACCAGCCTAAGGACAATAGTATATCATTGTAAATATTAAGATGTAATTTAAAGACATAACCAGCCTAAGGACAATAGTACATCATTGTAAATATTAAGATGTAATTTAAAGACATAACCAGCCTAAGGACAATAGTATATCATTGTAAATATTAAGATGTAATTTAAAGACATAACCAGCCTAAGGACAATAGTACATCATTGTAAATATTAAGATGTAATTTAAAGACTTAACCAGCCTAAGGACAATAGTATATCATTGTAAATATTAAGATGTAATTTAAAGACATAACCAGCCTAAGGACAATAGTACATCATTGTAAATATTAAGATGTAATTTAAAGACATAACCAGCCTAAGGACAATAGTATATCATTGTAAATATTAAGATGTAATTTAAAGACATAACCAGCCTAAGGACAATAGTATATCATTGTAAATATTAAGATGTAATTTAAAGACATAACCAGCCTAAGGACAATAGTACATCATTGTAAATATTAAGATGTAATTTAAAGACATAACCAGCCTAAGGACAATAGTATATCATTGTAAATATTAAGATGTAATTTAAAGACATAACCAGCCTAAGGACAATAGTACATCATTGTAAATATTAAGATGTAATTTAAAGACATAACCAGCCTAAGGACAATAGTATATCATTGTAAATATTAAGATGTAATTTAAAGACATAACCAGCCTAAGGACAATAGTATATCATTGTAAATATTAAGATGTAATTTAAAGACATAACCAGCCTAAGGACAATAGTATATCATTGTAAATATTAAGATGTAATTTAAAGACATAACCAGCCTAAGGACAATAGTACATCATTGTAAATATTAAGATGTAATTTAAGACTTAACCAGCCTAAGGACAATAGTATATCATTGTAAATATTAAGATGTAATTTAAAGACTTAACCAGCCTAAGGACAATAGTACATCACTGTAAATATTAAGATGTAATTTAAAGACTTAACCAGCCTAAGGACAATAGTACATCATTGTAAATATTAAGATGTAATTTAAAGACTTAACCAGCCTAAGGACAATAGTACATCATTGTAAATATTAAGATGTAATTTAAAGACTTAACCAGCCTAAGGACAATAGTATATCATTGTAAATATCTGTAACATTGCACACATAAAATCAATTACAGACTCAAATTTAATCATAAAAATCCACACATAAACACAACCACAACATTCTCTCTCTCTCTCTCTCTCTCTCTCTCTCTCTCTCTCTCTCTCTCTCTCTCCTCTCTCTCTCCCTCTTTCTCTCATTCTCTCTCTCTATATAAATATACATGCATGGCTTAACTTAATATGATTTGAAAGAAACCATTTCCAGCACAGCAAAGCAAAGCAAAGCATAAAATCATATCTAAATAGCAGAGCAGCACACAACACAGCATATAGAAGTGCTAGTATTTCCACTTTAGGTGGCAAATAGAATTTCAACCCATTTGACACAGATTTTTAATATTAGACCACAAAATATAAAAAGCACAAAGGGTATGGCACAATATGATAAAATGTTATGCGGTATTACATAGACCACTGTGCATAACCTGACTGTTATTACCGGCATTAGCACAATGTGCAACCAAATTCAAATCATCAAAGTGCACATTTTAGAAAAGCCTTGTGTCCTTCATCTACTTTAAATGGGAAAAAAAAAATCTGTCACTTTGTCACTGACACCTGTACAAAATTTCATGTGAAAAATAACATAATATCAAATATCAAAATCTTATTGATCAATGTGTTAAAAACACAGTTGATATACCCAGCAGTGAGCAGTAACCAGTGCACCTAATGACACTGTCAGAAACATCAGTAATCAAACATTACAACAGAATAAGATCATTTTTGTCAATATAATCAAACATTATTAAAACAGAATGAGGTCATTTTTGTTGTGCATAAGATACCTTGATGCTTGACATTCAAAGCTGAAATGATATGATCAAACTGTTCAACACAGTGACATTATTCCAGTTGTGTAAAAGTTTCCATCATACTTGAAAAATCAAAAAATGAAGTGATATAATCAAAGTTTTGAATACAATGAGTAAAAGACTGCAGGATGAGTGAAGATCACAGCTAAAATAATGATTATAATTAAACTTTTCAACACAATGTCATTATTTCTTTTGAGCAAAAGATATTATGATAATTGAAAATCAACAGTGATATAACATAATCAAACTTTTCAACACAATGAGATCATTTCTGTTGTGTAAAAGAAACCACAACACTTGAAAATCAAAGTTGAAATGATATGATTTAACGTTTCAACATATTGAAATCTTTTCTGTTGTGTAAAAAATATCATGACACTTGAAATTCAAAGTTGATATAATGCTGGAGAGTTTCACGATGATAGGATTTAGTTATTCTGAAAATAGCAAATGGAATCACTGAACTAGAACTGCTGCCTTTGTAACATTCTCTATCCTTCAGTTTCAGTTTCTCAAGATGACGTCTCCACACTTGGAAAGAATTCCATATGCACTAACATCACAGGTGCCATGTGTATGGTGATCATGGCACAGGCTTTAAGCCTGCGCATAAACCCATGAGCTGGCCAGGCCCTGAGGACCTACCTAGACTATGTTTTACCTTGTCTATATTTTATACTGGCATTTTATCAGCCTACCACTGGAATAATCTTGGTTACATGTAAATGATGTGTATCTATGTATCTTACCTTCAAACAAGGAATAACTATATATATAAAGTAAATAAATACATGATTAAAGATCTGAATCACAACACAACTAGCTATCCTGTATAAAATTTTCTCACATGACTGATCACCACCCCCCCCCCCCTCCACCGCCCAGTCAGTGCCCCAAAATCTATCCTTCAGAAACATTAAGGACACCAACAATTTTTACAGACAAAGAGTTGAGGGTTAAGCTATTCATATTCACTGTCATCAAAATAAAACACAGTAAGGTCCTATACCTGTGAACATGTGAACGTGCACACACACACATATACACATACACATGCATATCGTGAACACAACAGCATGCACATACAAACACAATCACTAACACACACACATATGCACAGACACACACACAGATACAACACAGACACAAAAACAAACACAGAGACACAGACAAACACACACACACTATAGTTTACATTGAAGTTCATTAACCCTTTCACTCCCGCACTCCGGTCATCAGCATCCTGCATTGCCAACCATGTTAGCAAAGCAAAAACTTAACCCTTTGATTCCCTCACCCTATCCACCAGCTTCCTGCAGGAAGCTGGTGGATAGGGTGAGGGAATCAAAGGGTTAAGTTTTTGTAGTTGGTAGATAGGGTGCGGGAGTCAAAGGGTTAATGTGTTAAGTAATTACAGACACAACACACCCAACACACATCTGTGATAAGTATCATCAGTAAACATTCACCTTGCCTTTTTTTTTTTAATTAAACATTCACACTTATTGTGAATATGCATCCATATGTTCATGCATGCACATACATTGTTCATATTATCAAAATAAGAAAAAGAACAATACATGGGAGAACTAGGGGATTATCAGTAAGATTATCCTTTCTAAAAAGTTCAATGTTCATATAATTGCTATTGTCTATTAAACTTCAATTCTGTTCTGATTAATCTTCCTCACTGCTTACGTTTCAGAATCACACAGAAATTGGATTTCAGACTGATCTCTGAGTGTGTGTATGTCTTCAGAGGTTAGGGGATGGGTGGGTGTTGAGGTTTTCTTTTTCTGTTTGTCTTATATATATATTTATTTTTACTAGACAAAAATTTAAACAGATTGAAAATCTTATGACCTCATCAACGCACAAAGTCTATACAGAGGCTTATGGCACATCACCATCATCCATATGCTGTGATTTTGGATCTCCTTCATATGACATGAGTCATATAAAAAAAAAAGCACAATGAAACTGAAACTTTAACACTTAACCCTTTGACTCCCGCACCCTATTCACCAACTGCAAAAACTTAATTCTTTCACTCCTTCACTCTATCCGCCAGCTTCCAGCAGAAAGCTGGTGAATAGGATGAAGGGATCAGAGGGATAAGTTTTTGCTTTGCTGGCATGGCTGACGGCAGGATGCTGGTGGACAAGGTGCAGGATTCAAAGGGTTAAATGAGACTGAAAAATCTCAGCCTGTTTTATGAACTTGAGCATGCAAGAGACTGAGATTTGTCTTTTTCAAACTGAATTCTTAAACTGTTATTTAAAAATGGATCACATGATAATAAGAAAACCTTAATTTTACAAATATCCTGAGATCTGATAGCCAGACCGTTTCAAACAGGCTTTTTTTTTAATGGGGGGGGGGGGGGGGGGGGCTTGGTTCCAAGCCATCTTTACATCAGATTTTCAGACAATTGTCTGGATTTTCTATCTCCCCCAACCCATTGGATTTCCTATCTCCCCAACCTATTGGATTTTCTATCTCCCAAATTGGATTTTTTTTATCTCCCCAACTCACTGGATTTTCTACCTTCCCAACCCATTGGATTTTCTATCCCCCAAATCCGTTGGATTTTCTATCTCCCCAACCCACTGGATTTTCTATCTCCCCAACCCATTGGATTTTCTATCTTCCTAACCCACTGGATTTTCTATCTCCCCAACCCATTGGATTTTCTATCTTCCTAACCCACTGGATTTTCTACCTCCCCCAATCCAAAGGATTTTCTATCTCCCCAACCCACTGGATTTTCTGTCTCCCCAACCGACTGGATTTTCTATCTCCCCAACCCATTGAATTTTCTATCTCCCCCAACCCATAGGATTTTCTATCTTCCCCAACCCATAGGATTTTCTATCTCCCCAACCCACTGGATTTTCTAACCCCCCCCCCCCCCCCCAACCCATTGGATTTTCCATCTCCCAACCATTGGATTTTCATCTCCCAACCCATTGGATTTTCTATCTCCCCAACCCATTGGATAGATTGCATTTTCCATCTCCCAACCCATTGAATTTTCTATCTCTCCAACCCATTGGATTTTCCATCCCCCCAACCTGTTGGATTTTCTATCTCCCCAACCCGTTGGATTTTCTATCTCCCCAAACCCACTGAATTTTCTATCTCCCAACCCATTGGATTTTCTATCTCCCTAACTCCTTGGATTTTCTATCTCCCCAATCCGTTGAATTTTCCGTCTCCCCAACCCATTGGATTTTCTATCTCCCCAACCCACTGGATTTTCTATCTCCCAACCCATTGGATTTTCTATCTCCCTAACTCCTTGGATTTTCTATCTCCCCAATCCGTTGAATTTTCCGTCTCCCCAACCCACTGAATTTTCTATCTCCATAAGCCAATGGATTTTCTATCTCCCCCAACCCAATGGATTTTCTACCTCCCGAACCTCCCCCCACCCCCATCCTACCTCAAAGTCATGATTTATCAGTGAAACCTTAACACTTTCAAACAGTACAGGGAGGGAGTGTGCCCGAGACTCACATTGGCGAGGCGCTGGTCCAACGGTCGGTCCATAAATATTGTCTCCATCTCTCCGTTCTCATCCTGTGTTAAGCAAATCCAGGCAGAAAAGGATGCAAAATGCTCACAAGCAGGCTGGTCACACAGGAATGTAGTACACACATGCAACTATGAGTATGACATAGCGTGATGAATAGGCAACTCTAAAGGTGTTACAGGGCCTTCCTCACTGCCTGTGTGAATGACTACCATATGTTTGAGAATTAGACTGCCTATGAATATTCAAAAGGTGGAGGGGAAGAGTGAGGGGGGAAGGATGAGGGTGAGAGAGAGAGAGAGAAAGAGGCACAGAGAGAGAGAGAGAGAGAGAGAGAGAGAGAGAGAGGAGAGAGGAGAGAGAGAGAGAGAGAGAGGAGACAGAGACAGAGACAGTGTGAGTGTGTCTGTAGTGTTCTAAATTTATTCATACCATTTTATTTCTAAAATTTCTCAGTTTGTGTTATTCCTTTTTCTAATGTCAGAACAACAATAATATTAAACTGAAAACAAATGGTTTATGATGTATGATGATGTGTGCTGAACAACAATAACATTAAACTGAAAATAAACGGTTTATCGTGTATGATAACAGTGAATGATTCTTAACTTTTTCAGCTCGTTTCCTGATAATTTCAAATACATTAACAAAATGAATCGTTTGTGAATTCTACTTCTATTTATGTATTTAAACAAAATGCATGTACATGAGTGTATGTGTATGCATGTGTATATGTCACAGCAATAAAAGCAAAAGTGAACTTAAGCAAAAAGCAGATAGCGCAAAACGATCTGAGTGAGAAAGACAAAGGAAGTAGGCTCTCAGAGGACAACTTTCTGCAATGGAAATAGAGAGAAAAACAAAATGGTGGGATATACAGAAACAGGCCAGGAACAAGGAGCTGAGGGGGTGGGGGGTGGGGGGGTGAGTCAAGGGTGGGAGTGAAAGGGAGAGGGAGAGACAATGACAAATCCACAATTTGCTCAGAAATCTTGTTTAATGAGAAGCCAGAAGAACTTTTAACCTTTTGACAACAAAGGTATAAATAAAAAAAGTATAAAAAAGAAGTGTAAACAAAAGACAACAGAGAACCAGTTAAGATGACGCTCATCATTCATAGTACACAAACCATGTACTCAAGAAAGCGTATTATGAAGAGAGAGAGAGAGAGACAGACAGACAGACAGACACACAGACAGACAGAGAAAGACAGAGAGAGAGAGAGAGAGAGAGAGAGAGAGAGAGAAGAAGAGAGGAGGGGTGAGAGTGTGTGTGTGTGTGTGTGTGTGGTGAGTGGTAGAGAGAGAGAGAGAGAGAGAGAGAGAGAGAAGAGAGAGAGAGAGAGAGAGAGAAGAGAATGAGTGTTTCTGTTAAAACTGTCATATACACTTTTTTCTTTATTTTTTTTTTGGTACAAAAGTTCAAGACATTTTGTAGTGTGTATGTGTGTCTTTGTGCAACTGTGTATGTATGCGTGCGTGTGTGTGTGTGTGTGTGCGTGTGTGTGTAAATGCGTGTATGCATGATTTGCATTAACCTATGCATGTATGGATGCCTATGCATGTAGATAATCATCATAACTTTATTGTTTCGTTATTTGTACTGAAATATTTCATTATGCTAAAAATCATGCTGCGAAAAATACAGCGAGCATGGTTGACAGCTATGTCCAAAACATACAAATTCTGCAAGAAAGAAAGACATAATTTTCTAAGATTTTATGCAACAATATGACCGCTTTATGTAATATCAACAGTGTTAATGACTTGACAAATACCTGTGGATACATGCCTGTGATGAAAACACAAACATAATACATAACAAAAAATTAATAAAATGAATTAATAACTGTATAACTACATGAGGACATTCGTGTTTAGCCCTTGGACTCATGCACCCTGTCCACCAGCATTCTGCATTGTCAACCATGCTGACAAAGCAAAAACAATCCTTTAACCCCCTCACCCTTTCCAACAGCTTTCTGCAGGAAGCTGGTGGATAGGGTGAGGGAGTCAAAGGGTTAAGTTTTTGCAGCTGGTAGATATGATGCGGGAGTCAAAAGGTTAAAGAAAGGATGGTAAGTTACAAGTCACGACATCTGCTTTATTAGTAACGACATCTTATTCAGCAAGACTTGTGGTTCTGATTGCCATTCAAATGATGAGTACAATTCAACATAACTTTTGATTGATGCGACAAAATGAACTCACAAGCAGGTCTGAAATGTGACCATGGTCATTTAACTCTATTGTGACTGCACTTGCCACAGCTGAGCTCTCCTGCTGGCCTAGGGCTGCCACAGTGAAATCACTGAGAACAGGGGTGCAAGTGAACTTATCCATCAATTTTAGACAAAGAAACTGGCAAAACGTAGCTGAAGCGTTCAACGGAAGTTCCCTCCACAAGGGAAGCAACTGCCAACTACTAAATCATTAGCATAACAAAAGTAGAGGGAGTTATATACCCTAGATCATCTGTTACTATGATCGAAGTAGCCCGTCCTCAGTGAGAGCTCAGCTGTCACTTTGATCGAAGTAGCCCGTCGTCAAAGAGTTAAGTGATCGAATGAATCCATCACGATGTCTGTATGTCAGACTCAACAATAAGTGCAAGACCTAGATGATTCCGTCATTCATAATAAAATCAAAGTGTGACAAAACGCACTTTTGAGAACATGACACTTCCTGACCCCTATCCCTCCCCTTCCATCCCCATTCCCACTGACGCTCTTGCCATATGTTAGAAAAAATATTGAGACTTGACTACAAGCATCAGTTGCTGTTGGTTTGTAAGTTTGGTCTGTTTTTTGTTTGTTTGTTTGTTCGTTTGCTTGCTTTGGGGTTTTGTTTGTTTGTTTGTTTTCGTCCTTAATTTTGAGCATTTGTTTTGTTTGTGTGCTGCCTGTGCTTGTGTACTTTGCATGCATGTGTGCATGTGTCCATCCATGTTTACATGCATATGACGCTAAATGTGCATGTACTTTCTTCTCTTAGTATACTTTCATGCACATTTTAAAACCACCTATTTCTCATTCTGTTTCCAAAGGTATGATACTGTGTAAGAGGCAAATGTTAAAGAAAGCATCCTTTTCCCAGATACCTAATACAATATCTATTTCTAAGACTTCTGGAAGAAGCTGATACTTGAAAATACTATGGCAGAAGCTGGCATGTGTAAGTACTATAGCAGAAGCTGAAATCTGTGTAAGTATTAAGACAATTTCCTCAAGAAACATTTTTCTATGCATATTTCTTACACATTTTTCTTTATATCCTATGAGAATTAATTATCTTTTCGTTCCCATAAAACACAAGTGTTGCTGCTACCACGCATGTCTCCACAGTGCTTACAATCAAAACATTTTATCTTCTCAACACAACCCAGAGCAATGCTCATTAAGTTATACAAAGTTATCATCTTGTGTTAGTTTACAAGATGAATAGAATTCCCAAATAAATATTCATGAGTATTTTTTACAACAAAACCTATCATAATCATGAGTACTCCCAAATAAATATTCAATATGTTTACAATATGTTTATAATATGTTCACTGGAAGCATTTCACCATAACTCATCTCTTGCAAGATCCAAAACAAGTGCGACTGCCCGCGCCCAAGCAAACAGGAACCAGAAGAACAAGTAAACCAAAGTGAACGCATATTAAACACAACAAGACAAGACAAGCGCAAACTTTCGGCCAACTGGTCTTTGCCAAGCACAAACGCACGGCCACAAACAGATCACAAACACCACCAAACAACGGACAATAAGAAGAGGACTAAAATCTTCCCTGCCACCTCGTCCAGCAGACAAAAAGGGACCAAACGATGGACGAGGCAGCAGGGAAGTTTTTGGTCCTCTTCTTATTGTCCGTTGTTTGGTGTTGTTTGTGGTCTGTTTGTGGCCATGCATTCGCGCTTGGCAAAGGCCGGTTGGCCGAAAGTTTGTGCTTATCTTGTCTTGGTGTGTTTAATAACGTTCACTTTGGTTTACTTGTTCTTCTGGTTCATCTCTTGCGTTGCAATGAGCTATGCAGAATACGAACATTCATAAGTAACATTTCATCACAACACATTAGTAATAACTGTGAGTTGATTCTCTATGTAAATCTCCTGGAGTAATGCTTCAATAATAGGAAGTATTCTATCAAGATTTCATCAATAACAGTGATACAATTGTTTAAATGTGATGTTTTATCACAGCGTATCATGTTCTCATTACAGGAATTGCTATGTCACGATTTCACCAATAATAGTGATACAATTGTTTATAATTATATGATGCTTTATTATAACATATAAAAACTAGCAATTACTGGCAAAACTGTTTGTAAGTTAATAATTCATTCTAACTAACTACTAGCAACAGCATGCCTGTAACATGACATCAAATCCACGGCACACCATGCAGTTAGTCGAGTCATCTACAATTCTTTGATGCAAGTCTACAATCTAAAACATTTTTTCAGTCCCATTTTACAAGTCTACAGAAGAATTCTTCACTATGTCAAACTTCATTATGATATCCAAAACAAGTGCGACTGCCCGCGCCCAAGCAAACAGGAACCAGAAGAACAAGTAAACCAAAGCGAACGTGTATTAAACACAACAAGACAAGACAAGCGCAAATTTTCGGCCAACCGGCCTTTGTCAAGTGGGTGAGGCGGCAGGGAAGTTTTTAGTCCTCTTCTTATCATCCGTTGTTTGGTGTTGTTTGTGGTCTGTTTGTGACCGTGCATTCGTACTTGACAAAGGCCGGTTGGCTGAAAATTTGCGCTTGTCTTGTCGTGTTTAATATGCGTTCACTTTGGTTTACTTGTTCTTCTGGTTTCAAACTTCATTATATCAAACAAACTTCACTTTGTCAAACACTCTTCATTATGTCACTCTTGACTATGTCAAACACTCTTCATTATGTTACTCTTGACTATGTCAAACACACCTCATTATGTCACTCTTGACTATATCAAACTCTTCATTATGTCACTCTTGACTACGTCAAACACTCCTCATTATGTCACTCTTGACTATGTCAAACACTCCTCATTATGTCACTCTTGACTATATCAAACACACCTCATTATGTCACTCTTGACTACGTCAAACACTCCTCATTATGTCACTCTTGACTATCTGAAACACACCTCATTATGTCACTCTTGACTATGTCAAACACTCCTCATTATGTCACTCTTGACTATGTCACTCTTCATATGTCACTCTTGACTATGTCAAACACACCTCATTATGTCACTCTTGAGTATGTCAAACACACCTCATTATGTTACTCTTGACTATGTCAAACACTCCGCATTATGTCACTCTTGATTATGTCACTCTTCATATGTCACTCTTGACTATGTCAAACACACCTCATTATGTCACTCTTGACTATGTCAAACACTCTTCATTATGTCACTCTTGACTATGTCAAACACACCTCATTATGTCACTCTTGACTATGTCACTTTTCATATGTCACTCTTGACTATGTCAAACACACCTCATTATGTCACTTTGACTATGTCAAACACACCTCATTAAGTCACTCTTGACTATGTCAAACACTCCTCATATGTCACTCTTGACTATGTCAAACACACCTCATTATGTCACCCTTGACTATGTCACTTTTCATATGTCACTCTTGACTATGTCAAACACACCTCATTATGTCACTTTTGACTATGTCAAACACACCTCATTAAGTCACTCTTGACTATGTCAAACACTCTCATATGTCACTCTTGACTATGTCAAACACACCTCATTATGTCACTCCTGACTATGTCAAACACTCCTCATTATGTCACTCTTGACTATGTCAAACACACCTCATTATGTCACTCTTGACTATGTCAAACATTCCTCATTATGTCACTAGACTATGTCAAACACACCTCATTATGTCACTCTCGACTATGTCAAACACACTTCATTATGTCACTCTTGACTATGTCAAACACACCTCATTATGTCGCTCTTGACTATGTCAAACACACCTCATTATGTCACTCTTGACTATGTCAAACACACCTCATTATGTCACTCTTGACTATATCAGACACTCCTCATTATGTCACTATTGACTATGTCAAACACTCCTCATTATGTCACTCTTGACTGTGTCAAACACTCTTCATTATGTCACTCTTGACTATGTCAAACACACCTCATTATGTCACTCTTGACTATGTCAAACACTCTTCATATGTCACTCTTGACTATGTCAAACACACCTCATTATGTCACTCTTGACTATGTCAAACACCCCTCATTATGTCACTCTTGACTATGTCACTCTTCATATGTCACTCTTGACTATGTCAAACACACCTCATTATGTCACTCTTGACTATGTCAAACACTCTTCATTATGTCACTCTTCATTATGTCACTCTTATGTCAAACACACCTCATTATGTCACTCTTGACTATGTCAAACACACCTCATTATGTCACTCTGACAATGTCACTCATCATATGTCACTCTTGACTATGTCAAACACACTTCATTATGTCACTCTTGACTATGTCAAACACACTTCATTATGTCACTCTTGACTATGTCAAACACTCATCATTATGTCACTCTTGGACTATGTCAAAACACACCTCATTATGTCACTCTTGACTATGTCAAACACTCCTCATTATCTCACTCTTGACTATGTCAAACATTCCTCATTATGTCACTCTTGACTATGTCAAACACTCCTCATTATGTCACTCTTGACTATGTCAAACATTCCACATTATGTCACTCTTGACTATGTCAAACACTCCTCATTATGTCACTCTTGACTATGTCAAACACACCTCATTATGTCACTCTTGACTATGTCACTCTTCATATGTCACTCTTGACTATGTCAAACACACCTCATTATGTCACTCTTGACTATATCAAACACACCTCATTATGTCACTCTTGACTATATCAAAACACTCTTCATTATGTCACTCTTGACTATGTCACTCTTCATATGTCACTCTTGACTATGTCAAAACACACCTCATTATGTCACTCTTGACTATGTCAAACACACCTCATTATGTCACTCTTGACTATGTCAAACACTCTTCATTATGTCACTCTTATGTCAAACACACCTCATTATGTCACTCTTGACTATGTCAAACACACCTCATTATGTCACTCTTGACTATGTCAAACACACTTCATTATGTCACTCTTGACTATGTCAAACACACCTCATTATGTCACTTTTGACTATATCAGACACACCTCATTATGTCACTCTTGACTATGTCAAACACTCTTCTTTATGTCACTCTTGACTATGTCAAACATTCCTCATTATGTCACTCTTGACTATGTCTAACACTCTTCATATGTCACTCTTGACTATGTCAAACATTCCTCATTATGTCACTCTTGACTATGTCAAACACTCCTCATTATGTCACTCTTGACTATGTCAAACATTCCTCATTATGTCACTCTTGACTATGTCAAACACTCCTCATTATGTCACTCTTGACTATGTCAAACACACCTCATTATGTCACTCTTGACTATGTCAAACACTCTTCATTATGTCACTCTTGACTATGTCAAACACACCTCATTATGTCACTCTTGACTATGTCAAACACTCTTCATTATGTCACTCTTGACTATGTCAAACACTCCTCATTATGTCACTCTTGACTATGTCAAACACTCTTCATTATGTCACTCTTGACTATGTCAAACACTCCTCATTATGTCACTCTTGACTATGTCAAACACTCTTCATTATGTCACTCTTGACTATGTCAAACACACCTCATTATGTCACTTTTGACTATGTCAAACACACACTCATGTCACTCTTGACTATGTCAAACACACCTCATTATGTCACTCTTGACTGTCACTCTTCATATATCACTCTTGACTATGTCAAACACACCTCATTATGTCACTCTTGACTATGTCAAACACACCTCATTATGTCACTCTTGACTATGTCAAACACACTTCATTATGTCACTCTTGACTATCTGAAACACACCTCATTATGTTACTCTTGACTATGTCAAACACTCTTCATTATGTCACTCTTGACTATGTCAAACACACCTCATTATGTCACTCTTGACTATGTCAAACACTCCTCATTATGTCACTCTTATGTCAAACACACCTCATTATGTCACTCTTGACTATGTCAAACACACCTCATTATGTCACTCTTGACTATGTCAAACACACCTCATTATGTCACTCTTGACAATGTCAAACACTCCTCATTATGTCACTCTTGACTATGTCAAACACACCTCATTATGTCACTCTTGACTAGGTCACTCTTCATATGTCACTCTTGACTATGTCAAACACACCTCATTATGTCACTCTTGACTATGTAAAACACTCCTCATTATGTCACTCTTGACTATGTCAAACACACATCATTATGTCACTCTTGACTATGTCACTCTTCATATGTCACTCTTGACTATGTCAAACACTCCTCATATGTCACTCTTGACTATGTCAAACACACCTCATTATGTCACTCTTGACTATGTCAAACACACCTCATTATGTCACTCTTGACTATGTCAAACACACCTCATTATGTCACTCTTGACTATGTCAAACACTCTTCATTATGTCACTCTTGACTATGTCAAACACATCTCATTATGTCACTCTTGACTATGTCAAACACACCTCATTATGTCACTCTTGACTATGTCAAACACACCTCATTATGTCACTCTTGACTATGTCAAACACACCTCATTATGTCACTCTTGACTATGCCAAACACACCTCATTATGTCACTCTTGACTATGTCAAACACACCTCATTATGTCACTCTTGACTATGTCAAACACACCTCATTATGTCACTCTTGACTATGTCAAACACTCTTCATTATGTCACTCTTGACTATGTCAAACACACCTCATTATGTCACTCTTGACTATGTCAAACACTCCTCATTATGTCACTCTTGACTATGTCACTCTTGACTATGTCAAACACTCCTCATTATGTCACTCTTGACTATCTCAAACACTCTTCATTATGTCACTCTTGACTATGTCAAACACTCCTCATTATGTCACTCTTGACTATGTCAAACACTCTTCATTATGTCACTCTTAACTATGTCAAACACTCTTCATTATGTCACTCTTGACTATGTCAAACACACCTCATTATGTCACTCTTGACTATGTCAAACACACCTCATTATGTCACTCTTGACTATGTCAAACACTCTTCATTATGTCACTCTTGACTATGTCAAACACACCTCATTATGTCACTCTTGACTATGTCAAACATTCCTCATTATGTCACTCTTGACTATGTCAAACACTCCTCATTATGTCACTCTTGACTATGTCAAACACTCTTGATTATGTCACTCTTGACTATGTCAAACACACCTCATTATGTCACTCTTGACTACCTCAAACATTCCTCAGTATGTCACTCTTGACTATGTCACTCTTGACTATGTCAAACACTCCTCATTATGTCACTCTTGACTATGTCAAACACTCTTCATTATGTCACTCTTGACTATGTCAAACACACTTCATTATGTCATTCTTGACTATGTCACTCTTGACTATGTCAAACACTCCTCATTATGTCACTCTTGACTATGTCAAACACTCTTCATTATGTCACTCTTGACTATGTCAAACACTCCTCATTATGTCACTCTTGACTATGTCAAACACTCTTCATTATGTCACTATGTCACTCTTGACTATGTCACTCTTGACTATGTCAAACATTCCTCAGTATGTCACTCTTGACTATGTCAGACACTCTTGACTATGTCAGTCTTGACTATGTCAGTCTTGACTATGTCAGTCTTGACTATGTCAGTCTTGACTATGTCAGTCTTGACTATGTCACTCTTGACTATGTCAAACACACCTCATTATGTCACTCCTGACTACGTCAAACACACCTCATTATGTCACTCTTGACTATGTCAAACACACCTCATTATGTCACTCTTGACTATGTCAAACACACCTCATTATGTCACTCTTGACTATGTCACTCTTGACTATGTCATTATGTCACTCTTGACTATGTCACTCTTGACTATGTCAAACACTCTTCATTATGTCACTCTTGACTATGTCAAACACACCTCATTATGTCACTCTTGACTATGTCAAACACTCTTCATTATGTCACTCTTGACTATGTCAAACACACCTCATTATGTCACTCTTGACTATGTCAAACACTCCTCATTATGTCACTCTTGACTATGTCAAACACACCTCATTGTGTCACTCTTGACTATGTCAAACACTCCTCATTATGTCACTCTTGACTATGTCAAACATTCCTCATAATGTTAAGTACTCTTCACTTCACACTGTACTGACCAGTGACCTGATGTGGCAGACTTTGCCAGGTTTAGGCAAGGGTCGACCAAATGAAGCAGCGATCAGTTCCTGTGCATGTTGTCGAGATTTGGAACGTCGATTCTCCATCTCAGTCAGCAACTGCCAGCAAAATTTCAGATTGTTATAATCCAGTACAATTACAACAACAAAAAAGTCTTAAACTAATGATCTGACTTATTACAACAATTAAACTATTCTAGAACCATGATGACATTTATCAGTTTCAACTTTTCTGAAAGGTGATTATTTCTTGCACCTCCCTTTCAGCACACGTGAATGCTTGTGAAAAGCTCCTTTCACAAAACAAAATCAAATATGCACCTTCAACAACTCTAACGCGTACGTGTACGCGCACGCGCGCACACACACACACACACACGCGTGCGCACACACACACGCACACACACACGCGCACACACACACACACACACACACACACACACACATCACACAAAATCTTTCTCTCTCTGTGAAATTATTCTTGATGACGATGGACTTTCCAGTTCACTAAACAGATGAGAATGATTAACTCTTTGTTTCCCGCACCCAATCTACCAACTGCACAAGCTTAACCTTTTGATTCCCTCACACAGGGTGAGGAAATTAAAGAGTTGAGTTTTTGCTATGCTAGCATGATTGACAATGTAGGGTGCTGGCAGATAAGGACTGGGAGTCAAAGGGTTAAGCATACTGGTCTTCATGTGACCTATCCTGTAACTACAAATTCTTCCACTGGTTCTGTATGGAAAGGAGTCCTGTGACTCAGAGTTCTGCTTCCATCAGCCTCTCTTCTGCTGAATATCAGTTGCATGCTCTGTATTGTTAAAATCTGATCACACTCTATGTGAACTGCTGTCATCAGCCAGCACTGTTCTGGACAATCTAATATGTAACCAAGATTATTCCAGTGGTCATTATCATCATCAGGTACCTTGCCACATGGCGTTGGCGATTATAGACTTCCATTTGTCTCTATCTCTTGTTGCCTCAAGCATCTCTTCCACCCTCCAGTGGTAGGCTGATAAAATACCAGTATAAAACATAGACCAGGTAAAACATAGTCTAGGCAGGGCCTCAGGACCTGACCAGCTCATGGGTTAATGTGCAGGCTTAAGGCTTGTGCCATGATAACCATACACATGGCACCTGTGATGGTAGTGCATATGGAATTCGTTGAGAAACTGAAACTGAGACTGGGCAATCGTCTTCCCAACTGATGGTGCTGATGTAGCAGCTGATGAGGCTGACCTTCAGTGTATCCCAGCCCTGTCAGTGATTCAAACCCAAGTTTCTTGCACAATAGACAGGTGCCTTAACCATTAAGCCACATGAGTCCACAATGATAACATCAACAACAGTAAAGACAACAACAACAACAACAGCAGCACAATGCAGCCTTACCTTGTTATACATATTGAAGGCGTCCACAGGACTCACTATACAGATGACTTCTGGTAGACTTGAATCACGGGGCTGAAAACAATGTGTGGAATTAACTCTGGGTTTGTCAGATGGTGGGTTGGTTAGTTTTCATTTTGCCTTATTTTTCTTTTATTTCCTTGCTTGACTACTGGGTTTTTTTTTGCTTGGTTTTGATTTTTTTCAGGGTCAAATGATGAGTAAAACTTCGTTGAAGAAAGTACATAACTTACGTTCTAACAAGCGGATTCTGAAGTCAGTCAGTCATACTCACTGACACACACACACACACACATGCACGCACACACATGCACGCATGCATGCACACACACACACACACACACATGCATGCATCCATGCGCACGCGCAGCGACACACACACAGAATCATCATCACCATTTCTACAATCATGATCTCTTCTTATTAATTCACTTCCACAATCATGATCTCCTCTTATCAATAAAACTGGACTGTATTCCTACTGCTTGCAAGGGAGAATGGAAAATGTTAGAAAACAAATGCAGCTATACTTGCTCCATGTATATGACACTATATCTGTATAAACACTTGATACATGTGCAGCAGAGTTCACCAACAATGAATTCCGGCAACGAAGTACTACTTCCCTTTCCCTGCCCACTTCCTTCTCTTTCCCTCTTGTTTAATACTGTTTATATTATAACAAACAAAACCTACTGTGGTGCATAATGAACTCCTCTTTGTATGAACATGGTGTTGTTTCATAAAGGTTATTGTTATTCTTATTGTTGTTTAAAGCCCAGCCAACTAACTGCACAGAGCCATATCAGGGCTATAACTGTACCAAAGCACATACAAAACTTTAACAGGAAAAAAAACAACAAGAAAATTAAGTACACATACCAATGCATTTGCACACATAATCTAAGGATATGCCCCTGGCGTTGACCACCCTGTCCAATTTATCGCACAGGGGATTTAAAAAACACAACTGAATACAAATTTAAACATATGTAAGGACACAAAAACATATAAAAATGGGCATAAATTACCTAAAATTGCTTCCGCTCATCTCACTTCCCTACAACCAAAAATGCACTTAATACATGTACCCAATTATCAATCCTAAGAAAAAGTATGTAAGACTAAATTGAACACATACAGATGAATGGACCAGCAAGGCAGAAAATGATTGGAAAAAATGACAGAAATAAAAGGAACAAGGCAGAAACAAAGAGAGTGACAGAAAAGAGGAAATTTCTAGTAAAGAATTTCCAGAAGGTGGGGATACTATTTATACTGAAAGAGCCCTAGCCTCCTCACAGGGGGATTTCATAAAGGTCAAACTTGCTGTATAGACCCCAGCATCCTCACAGAGGGGATTTCATAAAGGTCAAACTTGCTGTATAGACCCTAGCATTCTCACAGGGGGGATTTCATAAAGGTCAAACTTGCTGTATAGACCCCAGCATTCTCACAGGGGGGATTTCATAAAGGTCAAACTTGCTGTATAGACCCTAGCATTCTCACAGGGGGGATTTCATAAAGGTCAAACTTGCTGTATAGACCCCAGCATCCTCACAGGAGGGATTTCATAAAGGTCAAACTTGCTGTATCCACCCTAGCATTCTCACAGGGGGGATTTCATAAAGGTCAAACTTGCTGTATAGACCCCAGCATTCTCACAGGGGGGATTTCATAAAGGTCAAACTTGCTGTATCCACCCTAGCATTCTCACAGGAGGGATTTCATAAAGGTCAAACTTGCAGTATAGACCCCAGCATTCTCACAGGGAGGGATTTCATAAAGGTCAAACTTGCTGTATAGACCCCAGCATTCTCACAGGGAGGGATTTCATAAAGGTCAAACTTGCTGTATAGACCCTAGCATTCTCACAGGGAGGATTTCATAAAGGTCAAACTTGCTGTATAGACCCCAGCATTCTCACAGGGAGGATTTCATAAAGGTCAAACTTGCTGTATAGACCCCAGCATTCTCACATGGAGGATTTATAAAGGTCAAACTTGCTGTATAGACCCCAGCATCCTCACAGGGGGATTTCATAAAGGTCAAACTTACTGTATAGATCCCAGCATTCTCACAGGGGGGATTTCATAAAGGTCAAACTTGCTGTATAGACCCTAGCATCCTCACAGGAGGGATTTCATAAAGGTCAAACTTGCTGTATAGACCCTAGCATCCTCACAGGAGGGATTTCATAAAGGTCAAACTTGCTGTATAGACCCCAGCATTCTTACAGGGGGGATTTCATAAAGGTCAAACTTGCTGTATAGACCCCAGCATTCTCACAGGGAGGATTTATAAAGGTCAAACTTGCTGTATAGACCCCAGCATCCTCACAGGGAGGATTTCATAAAGGTCAAACTTGCTGTATAGACCCCAGCATTCTCACAGGGAGGATTTCATAAAGGTCAAACTTGCTGTATAGACCCCAGCATTCTCACAGGAGGGATTTCATAAAGGTCAAACTTGCTGTATAGACCCTAGCATCCTCACAGGAGGGATTTCATAAAGGTCAAACTTGCTGTATAGACCCTAGCATCCTCACAGGGAGGATTTCATAAAGGTCAAACTTGCTGTATCCACCCTAGCATTCTCACAGGAGGGATTTCATAAAGGTCAAACTTGCTGTATAGACCCCAGCATTCTCACAGGGGGGATTTCATAAAGGTCAAACTTGCTGTATAGACCCCAGCATTCTCACAGGAGGGATTTCATAAAGGTCAAACTTGCTGTATACAGACCAGTCCTACAACGAAAAAAATGCTGAAGACTGGCAGGACTGTTCAGTATCGTACACTGCATGTGCAGCCTGTGGACTTCAAAGAGCCTGTGGTATAGCTCAGAGATCGGCGTACTGGACTAGATGTCTTTAAGCGTCATAAAACTATGCCAACCACTTTGACCTTTTGACAAGATATCTGATGTTTATCCAGCAGACCAATGCGCTCATCAGGTACAATTATTACCTGTATTCTTCGACAGTATCCAAACAGGCGACTCCCGTCTATGTTGGTCAGTACAAAGGAATAGGATTCGCTGAAAGAAAACAAACCATATTCCTATAAAACACCAGAATAAGCACAGTAAAAGCATATATCACTACTAAAAAGTAATTCTGATTTACCTCATTGACGCCATTTAAAACAGAATGTTGATAATAATTCACTATGTGAGTCATGACTGATTTATATCATTTTATTGACATTTATCATCATCATGTGCCCTGCTGCATGGCGTTGGCGATCATGGCCCTCCATATGCGTCTATCCCTTATCGCCACAAGTATATCTTCCACCTTTCTGTCCTCAGCCAACCTGCAAGTCCGTCCAATATTGTCTCCAGACTTTGCAGACCTTGCAGGCACATATGGTGACCTGAGTTTGGCCAGGTGTGGAGGTGGGGGTAGAGAAACAAAAACAGGAGAGAGGGGAAACAAAATCACACACACACACACAACACACACACACACATGCACGCACACACACAACACACACACACACACACACACACACACACACACACACACACACACACACACACACACACATACAAACACACACACACACAATCATCACACACACACACATTTTATTATCACTATCAATATCATTATCATTACTGCATTTAATTACTGTTTAAAGGCCAGCTGACTATACGTAATCATATCAGGGTTATAACCACCCCAATACCTCTGTAAACCTGAAAAAAAATAAGCAAAAAGAAAACTTGGCAAACATATCATTGCATCCGTGAACATAATCTAAGGATATGCACCTGGTACTGACCACACCATCCAATTTATCACAAAAGGGTTAAAAAAAAATCTGAATTCAAATACATAAGCATAACCAAGTACATTAAAATATGTCTAAAACGGGCCTAAATTACCAAAAATTGCTTCTGCACATCACATTTCCTTAACTCTTTTCCCGCCATGGTCACAATCAAGCGACTTCCCTACAACCGCCATGGTCGCATTTGTGCGACTTGGAGGGGTCATGCTAAACGATAACTTTTCACGCGGATACAAAGCTTCTGTCAGCTCCACTGGTGAATGCAGGCAACTGTGCTATTTTTAAATTTTACCCAGCGACCTAGTTTTTCAGTAGTAAAGGCCGAAGTGTGGCTTTGTTAACTGTCGGACTTTACGTCACGTTTTCTCCAAAATGTTTTCTACAAAATGGCTGCAAATCGACACGCATTGTCTACCATTCCGCGTAGAATAAGCAGACAGCTGACTTTGTGTGTAGATTTTCCATTGCTTTTCCTCATTCATTATAATATCTGGTGCACAACTCATGAAACAAGGGCAGTATTCAACTAATACAAAGTATGAAAAAAATTGGGTTCTTTATAAATAATTGTCTATGGAATAATCAATCAAGCACATAAACATAAGCAAGCATTCATATATATAAAATACAACATCTGCCCTTTACACAGCAAAAAATAAATAAAAGTAAGTGAGAATCTTTAATAGTCTTTGAGATATAAGCTTTTAAAAATGCATACTGCGCTGCAAAATTGGATGCCCAAAATATACTTGGCACTGAGGAGTGCCATTTTGGGGGAAACTTGGCGGTGAAAGAGTTAAAGCCAAAAATGCAGTTAATACATGTCCCCAATTACCAATCTTAAAAGACACCATGTAAGGCTTTTAGAGAACACATACAGGTGAATGGACCAGCAAGGCAGAAAATGTAGGAAGAGATGACAGAAAGAAAAGGAGCAAGGGAGAGACAAAGAGAGTGACAGAAAGGCAGAAATGTACAGCAAAGAATTTCAAGAAGGTCAGGATACTATTTATACTGAAAGAGACCCCAGCATCCCCATGAGGGAGACACACACACACACACACACACACACACACACACACACACACACACAACACACACACACACAACATTACACACACACATGCACGCACACACACGCGCACACACACACGCACGCACGCACCCACGCACACACACACACACACATATATGCACACACACAAGCGTACACAGACAACCTTTTGATTGTGTGAGCAGGAAATGTTACTGACCTTGGGGTTGTCATAGAGCCAGGCCGAAACTCATCAGCATCAGGAAAACAAAACTTGGGTATAGACACATCACTGTTGGCCTGTACAGCAAAGATAAACACACGCATATAGGTACACACAAACACACACACCATATGTCTATATGCATGCATGCAGGCATACACACACACACAAATACGCACACACACACACACGCACACACACACACACACACACACACACACACATAAACACACACTTACATATGCACACACACACACACACACACACACACTTACATCTGCACACACACACACATATGCACATACACACATATCACATTCAAACTTGCACACAGTCACACACACTTAGAAACGCTCACCCAACTCAAACACATACAAACACACACACATGCACACACGCATTAATGCACACCCACACACACACACACCCACACATGCACACACATGCATGTACACACACACACTCACACATGCATGTTCACACACACACACACACACACACACACACACACACACACACACACACACACACACATGCACACACTTAGAAACGCTCACCCAATTCAAACACACACACATGCACACACACATTAATGCACACGCACACACACATTAACGCACACGCACACACACACACACACACACACACACACACACACACACACACACACACACACACACACAAAACAACCGTTAGATATCTGAAAATCACTTCCTATAATGAAAGACTCTTTCTAAATAAAAACTGCAACTCAATGTTAACCTGCAAAGCCAAGTTCCCTTGTAACAATCACACAATCTTGCATTGTCTAAAACCAAGTTCCTTTGTAACAATCACACAATCTTGCATTGTCAAATTCATCACCTTGACCCCAAAAGAGTATTCATCTTTGTGTCTTGTGATGTGTGAAGCGCACAAATAAAATGATCAGCTGACTACTGATGACCAGCAGTAAACATCTCACTTCGCACAACTTAACCCTTTGACTCCTGTACCTTGTCCACCAGCATCTTGCATTGTCAACCATGCTAACAAAGCGAAAACTTACCCCTTTATCTCCCTCACCATGTCCACCATCTTCTGGCAGGAAGCTGGTGGATAGGGTGAGGGAGTCAAAGGGTTAAGCTTTTGCAGTTGGTAGATAGAGTGCGGGAGTCAAAGGGTTAAGTTGTTATTCAAAATTTTGGTAAATGTTTTCAGTTCTAATTTGCCGACTGAAAACTGCAATGACAAGTGGTTCAATGCCATAAACTGTTCATTTCAGGCACATATCTCACAGAAAATAAAATGACTGAATGACCATGCATATCCACATCTGACAGATGGCCACTGACATCAGACTTTTACTATCAAAACACATTTCATGTCAAGTGAATGTGTCCAAAACAGTAACAAACTGCTCATATATTTTAAAGTTTATTCAAGAAGGATTCATCACACGTGAACAATTCTGTATATGCCTCACCCAATGTGCTAGTGCACAAGGAGGGTGGGGGAGATTCTAGGGGCAACGAGAGGTAGAGGCAGATGGAAGTCCATGATTGCCAACGCCATGCGGCAGGGCACCTGATGATGATGAATGTGCTAGTTGTTACATGACAGACTTTTGAGTCTGTGCAAAACCCTGTCATCATCATCATGTGCCCTGCTGCATGGCGTTGGCGATCATGGCCCTCCATATGAATCTATCCCATGTTGCCGCAAGCACATCTTCTGCACTCTTTGTCCTCAGCCACCCTGCAAGTCTGTCCAATATTTTCTCTCTGGGTCTACCTGGTGTTCTCTTTCCCTCCAGTTTCCCTGTTGTGACCAGGTGCTCTAATTCCCCTTTCCTCATAAAATGGCCTACAAATGTTGCCTGTCTTTCCTAATCTTCCTTATCAATGATCTAATCATTTTAAGTATAGCTAATGAAATAATCACTCTTGTTGTTTATGCATTGTATGTGGGCTTAATATACTCTTAACTCAGCTTAATCATTTTATGCATAGATAATGAAATAATCATTCTTGTTGTTTATACGCTGTATGTGGAAAGCATCCTACTTCAATGTCCCTCTGGGCTCAAAGCATTAGAAATGCACATAAAAAAAAACTGGACAGAATTCTGGTCCTTCTAATGGCGTATCCCCTGACAAGGTGACAATGGCAAACATGACATTCAGGTTTCAACTCACGATTTCTGGAAACTTGTGTATGACGTAGGGGTCATAGCCAGGGTCGTCTGTCTTGGTGCACAGTCCCACAATCAGCGCGTACTCAAACAACTGAGGGTAGATCTTGTTCAGAAACTCCTTTGACTTTTTAATGCTCTGAGACTGCACACACAAAACCAGTAGATTCAGCACATATGCGACAAGTGTTTACACTTGAAATGTAATCTTTCTTAACCCTTTGACTCCAGCACCCTGTCCACCAACATCTTGCATTGACAACCATGCTGGAAAACCAAAAACTTGACCTTCTGACTTCCTCACCCTGTCCACAAGCTTCCTGCAGGAAGCTGGTGGATAGGGTGAGGGAGTCAAAGGCTTAAGTTTTTGCAGATGGTGGATAGCATGCAGGAGTCAAAGGGTTAACTAACCAGTGCTACAACACAGAATGATCACACTTGTACAGTGCAAAAAGTCCTTGTCAGACATGCTTACTGTACTTTATGTAACAGCAACAACAACAACAACACATAGCAAAAACATTCCACGCTGAGTTATGCCACAGAAGTCTGAATGTCATTAACGTTTGTACTGTTTGAGCAGAAGAAATAATCTGAACATTAAATTAACCCTTTGATTCCCGTACTTTATCCTCCAACTGCAAAAACTTAATCCTTTGACTCCCTCACCCTATCCACCAGCTTCCAGCAGGAAGCTAGTGGATAGGGTGAGGGAGTCACAGGGTTGTTTTTGCTTTGCTAGCATGGTTGACAATGCAGGATGTTGACAGACAGAGGGCAGGAGTCAAAGGGTTAAAGTACATTTCGCTGATGCTTTTCTTCGATGATAGTACATATGTGAGGAAGTAAATTCTGACTGATCATTTGTTTAGTAACAATGGATTGCATGTGCACTTGTTATCCTGTCCAGGTTGAGAAAAAAAAAATCTGTATTTTAGCAATTATGAAGATTAACCCTTTGATTCCTGCACTCTGTCCACCAGCATCCTACACTGCAAACCATGTCAGCAAAACAAAACCTTAACCCTGTGACTCCCTCACCCTATCCATCAGCTTCCTACAGGAAGCTGGTAGATAAAGTGAGGGAGTCAAAGGGTTAAGTTTTCGCAGCTGATGGACACGGTGCAGGATTTAAAGGGTTAACACACAATGCAAACACAGATACCATAAATTATACCATGTTGGTTACAATTTAAAAAGCTACACAGAAATTCTGAAACGATTACAATCTTTGCTCATGACCTCTGCCATGTATACTGTTCTATTTAATCACTGGTTTTCGGTGCAATGATATTCATAAGCTTTAGTCTGCAAGAATGGACACTGAACACTATATGTTTTTCTTCTCAAAACCTGAATAATTATACACTAACCCAAATAATATTAAACACTACAAAGGCTTGTCCTCACACTGCATCCCAAACGCTTTTCAAAGCTCTCTTTTTCAAAATCCAAAACAAGAGTGACTGCCCACATTAAAGCAAACAGGAACCAGAAAAAAACACGAAAAAAGAATAAGAACACGTAATTAATACAGCAAGACAAGACAGGCGCAAATTTTCGGCCAACTGGCCTTTGTCAAACGTAAAATCACAAGCATTTGATGTCATTTTAGTCAGTTTATTCCTTTTCTCACACTGGACAGATCAGCAGGGAAGTTTCAATCTTTCTCTCCTAATTTTTGTATCTGGTGTTTGTTTGTGATCTTACGCTCGACAAAGGCCAGTTGGCCGAAAGTTTGAGCCTGTCTTGTCTTGTGTTAAATACGCGTTCTTACTCTTTTTTCGTGTTTTTTTTCTGGTTTCTCTTTTACAAAACTGACACATATAACCATATAACTGACACACACACAGACTGACACATATAACCGTATAACTGACATGCACACAGACTGACATATAACCATATAACTATAAGTCACACACACACAGACTGACACATATAACCATATAACTGACACACACACAGACTGACACATATAACCATATAACTGACACACACACAGACTGATGACACATATAACTGACACACACACAGACTGACACATATAACCATATAACTGACACACACACACAGACTGACACATATAACCATATAACTGACACATACACACAGACTGACACATATAACCATATAACTGACATACACACAGACTGACACATATAACCATATAACTGACATACACACAGACTGATGACACATATAACTATATAACTGACATACACACAGACAGACACATATAACCATAGAACTGAACACACACACAGACTGACACATATAACCATATAACTGACATACACACAGACAGACACATATAACTGACATACACACAGACTGACACATATAACCATATAACTGACATGCACACAGACTGATGACACATATAACCATATAACTGACATGCACACAGACTGATGACACATATAACTATATAACTGACATGCACACAGACTGATGACACATATAACTATATAACTGACATGCACACAGACTGATGACACATATAACCATATAACTGACATGCACACAGACTGATGACACATATAACCATAGAACTGACATGCACACAGACTGACACATATAACCATATAACTGACATGCACACAGACTGATGACACATATAACTATATAACTGACATGCACACAGACTGATGATACATATAACCATATAACTGACATGCACACAGACTGATGACACATATAACCATATAACTGACATGCACACAGACTGATGACACATATAACCATATAACTGACATGCACACAGACTGACACATATAACCATATAACTGACACACACACACACAGACTGACACATATAACTATATAACTGACATGCACACAGACTGATGACACATATAACCATATAACTGACATGCACACAGACTGATGACACATATAACCATAGAACTGACATGCACACAGACTGATGACACATATAACCATAGAACTGACATGCACACAGACTGATGACACATATAACCATATAACTGACATGCACACAGACTGACACATATAACCATATAACTGACACACACACACAGACTGACACATATAACCATAGAACTGACATGCACACAGACTGATGACACATATAACCATATAATGACATGCACACAGACTGATGACACAGGTGTAACAGAGTGCCTTGCTCTGTTACGATCTTTCCCCATTTACCTACAACGCTCAAAGGCAACGCCGTGTAGCGTGCTTGCCTAGATCAAAAACACCTTGCATTCTCTTGGCCTAATTATACTGGTATTTCACAGCCTCTGCCTATCCATAGCTATGCATTAATCATTCCAAAGATCTAACCAGTACATGACGCATATACATTGTAGATAACACACTGCTAAACAATTAGCAGATCTACAATGTGTACATGTACTCTAAAGCAGGCCTACGACAAGATTTTGTCGTCATCTCCAGTCAGTATTATGTTGTAGTTTTACAGAATGTAGAGGGGGCCGATCACTAATTTATGCTGCCTTTACTGAGCATTATAGAACAATCGCCGTGTAATTGCCGGCGGGAACACTCAGACAATGACCGCAGGGCGCGTCTGTCTCAACCGCCCTAGGTATTTGTGGCTCGATAGTGAGCACATACCCACTCGCGAAACTGCCGGACAATGACCAGCGTTTCACTTGTGTGTACTGACGCGCTGCGTTAAAACTACACACTAAGTGTTGATTTATTAATTAGGTGAGAACAACCAATCAGACCTTGCCATCTGAAAGGTTTGAGATTTGAAAATATGACCATCATGCTCTGTTCCCAGAGTACAAATTAACAAGGCGCATCATAGCGTGTGCTTTTCCACCTCCACTCTCAGTCTCACCAGAGGTGCCCTTTCCTGCCACCACTCTTGATCTCACAGCAGGTGATCAACTTCACGGCGTTACTGTACCACTGTCTTCTTATACGTCTTCTTTGACGTATTCTTTGGCGTCTTCTTTGACTTCCTTCTTACCCGTCTTCCTTCTTACCTGTCTCCTTCCTCGTCTTCTTTTCTCAATAATAAAGAGTCAAGTAGCAAAACGAGGACTTGTCTTTTGATTGAGAGACTTCCCTTTCTGCTCTGGATTCAAAGGACCACCACAGCAAATATCATCATCATCCTTAACCCCTTAACCAACTCGCTCCATCTCACCTGGCGCTGTGACCAATCATCAAATCATAATCACCTTACCCCCCCACCTTAACCGCTCTATCTATCTATCACACATATAACCATAGAACTGACATGCACACAGACTGATGACACATATAACCATATAACTGACATGCACACAGACTGACACATATAACCACATAACTGACACGCACACAGACTGACTGACCGTTTTTAACCGCACTGATGAACAGTAAATCACACGGTCTTCGATATCCTTCACGTCAACAATGCTGTCTGAGTCAGCTGAAAAAAAAGAAAAAAAAGAAAAAAAAGAATAAAGAAGCTGTTACAAAAGTTTAAAACCAACCACAAACAGATTATGTCAAATAAATAAGTAAATCTATAACCACTCAAGAACAAAAACAAAAACAAAAAAAATCACACACAAAAAAAAAAAAAAAAGGAAGGGTGGAGGGGATAATCAAATAACCTCTACAAATCTATATATTATAATCACTCAAGAACCAACAAACTAGACAAAGAAAGGAACAACATTTGATAAACGAATAACAACTATAAATCTATGACCACTCAAGAACAAACCAAAGAAAAATACATGAATGAATACACATCATCTAAAAATATATACTTATCCAAGACCTAACATACCAAATAAACAAGAGCAGACAAAAAAATAACATCTACACATCTATAGCAGTACAGGAACCAACCAACCAATCAACCAAAAAAACAAAAGACAACAACAATAATTAACATCTATGCACATAGCCATCAAACAATTAACAACCTGATTGTTTACTCATGGCATTTCTACTGAACAGAGACATACTACTACATGAAGCATGATTGCATTTTATGAGTTGCCACAGCATATTTATCAGCACAAAGAACTGAATACTGGAAGGCTGTGCATTTGTGCCTTACTGAAGCTGCCACTACTCGTAAAAGGGAGTTAACACACATCTCCATATCAGAGCAGATATACTGAGGGTTACCTACCAGAATGATGTATCATGAACACCATTCTGGCAGCTAATCTGCACATTCATTCTGTCTAGCTCCACAAATAAATGATTACTATAGTTATTAGAGGGCGCAGTATATGATATCCTGAGTGTGCCTAAACAGAACTGGCAATACTGAACACCACCAAGGCCAACCGGCAGCTGCACAAAGCTTCCTCTGGTAAGTGGCCCTAAGGTGACCTGACACGGACAGTTCCAAGCACTGAGGCTGTCATGGAAAGAATCAGGGAATAGTGATGTGCATGAAAGCAAGTTCATGACTGGCATGGAGATATTGTTTATGAACGGTGATGGCCAAAAAGAAAAAGACATAACTTACACTCTCTGACACAAACTGTATAATACCTGTTCTTTCTTATTTTCTATGTCCAGGTAGTCTGACTTTAGTACTCATTGTTTGTTTCTTGAAAAAACAAACAAACAGACTCTGACGTCGCTTAGAACTGTTAGGAATGAACATTACAGATTGCTTGTTTCAAAAAGCACTTTAAAATACAATAAATCATATCATTAAAAAAATGACTACACTTATTTCAAAAGAGTACAGACTCACTTTCATGAAAAGTGGTGGACTCGGGAAAAATTTTCAAACTGATTACTGACCTGAACAATTTTATATTCCTTGTTCATACCTTTGTATTGCAGTGTGATGCACTAAGCAAGCTTGATCCCCCGTTGGGTTGCCGGGGGCTCTTTCAGTATAAATAGTATCCCCACCTTCTGGAAATTCTGTGCTAGAAATTTCCTCTTTTCTGTCACTCTCTTTGTTTCTGCCTTGTTGCCTTGCTTTCTGTCATTTCTACTTATTTTCTGCCTTAATGGTCCATTCACCTGTATTTTTTAGACAAAAGTCCTTGTGTATTCGTGACTTTGTTTTTATGAAGACATGTTTTCCCCAAAATGTAGATCTTTTAGGCCCATTTTTGTAACACTGAAAAGAACACTGCAGAATACTAGGAGGTATTTTCATATATGTGCAGAATACATAATGTTGCAAAATAAACATGTGCTCTGAGGTGTATGCAAAAATTTGAAGCTGAACCCAATTTCATTCAGACACATAAAAACTATTCCCACATGTAGTGTCTGATGTCACAACAGAGATGAGATCATCTGACCATGCTTCATATCACCCTAATCACCACTTACAATTACTTTTTGAATGGAAATGTAAACAACACTCATTCTATGAAATTTTAACAGTTTGACTCCCGCAGCCTGTCCACCAGCATCCTTCATTGTTAACTGTTCTAGCAAAGCAAAAATTCAACCTTTTGACTCCCTCACCCTATCTTCCTGCAGGAAGCTGGTGGATAGGATGGGGGAGTCAAAGGGTTAAGTGAAAAAACTAACAATATTTACAAATGAAGCACATAGGCAGTGACATCAACAGCCATCTCAGTAAAGCCAGAAACACTTTCAGAATGCTAATGTGACAGGACCACACTCTTACAGAATTTATTTGAGTCCTGTTGGGTTCGTTCTCTGTTTCTTTATTGTAAATCTCAGAGGCATAAATGTGACAGAAAATAAACCCCTATTTGAGGAATAAGGGTTATACACATAAGCTACATCAGCTACAAGTGATCTCTCTACACCAAGAAAAGGAATAAAAAAAAACTGGGCCGCACACACACCCAACTGCATTGGTCGCTGAACATCGGTGAATTCGAGCTGAACTAACAAAAAAGATAAACAGAAATATCTTGAGCTCATTTCAAAAGAAACCAACGCAAAATCCTTGTGATATGCATTTCTCATGTGAAATGTAGCGACGGTATTGATCATGTGTGTTTGTACGTGTGTGTGTGTGTGTGTGTGTGTGTGTGTGTGTGTGTGTGTGTGTGTGTGTGTGTGTGTGTGTGTGTGTGTGTGTATGTGTGTGTGTGTGTGTGTGTGTGTGTGCGTGCGTGCGTGCGTGCGTGCGTGCGTGCGTGCGTGTGTGTGTGTGTTTGATGTGTGTTGTGTGTGTGTGTGTGTGTGTGTTAATGATGTGTGTGTGTGTGTGTGCGTGCGTGTGCGTGTATAACATGCGTGTGTCTGTGTGTGTCTCTCTCTCAAGCATCACTGGGTCACACTAAACATGTCGAGGTCCCCACATTACAGCTCCCACACCAGCCTGAGATGTATATGAGCTGTATCCTTTCCACCCTATTTTACACTAGTGTTGGAGAATGACAGAGAGCGACCTTAACAAGCTATCAATCACCCACTCTTTCTATGCAGAAGTTCCTGACCCAGACCTGCCAATCATACTACTATCGGATTCGGCACATTGGTTACAATGGAAGATATCTTTCATCTGCAGCTGCATCTAAGCTTGTGACATCTCTCATTTTGTCTCTTCTTGATTACTTGTAATGCTCTCCTTACTGGACTACCAGCTTATTCTCTCCTGTGTTTGCAACACATACAAAACATAGCTGCTCATCTTGTCCTCAGAAACAAAAAGTTTGATCATATCAGTCCTCTCCAACGCGCTCTTTGCTAGTTGCTTGTCTTAAAAAGAACTGAATATCAGCTGGATACCTTGTGTCACAATTCTATTCACCAGTACGGTCCATCATATCTTTGCGACAACATCAATAATTATATGCCAACTCACACCTTGCACTCGGCTTCTGACACATTTTCCCTTCAGGACCTTAGATTTAAATTATCAAGTGTTGGCCTGTGTTCTTTTGCCATCTCAGGACCTGGAGCAGACTTCCAATCTGCCTTCGCCTAACACCTACCATTTCTGCTCTTAAATCCAATTTAAAAACCCACCTCTTTTCCCAGCAATGAATCCTGCTACTACTTCTTTCCCTAGTCTGTATATTAAATATTGTAAGGTGGTCTTTGTCGATTGTATGCACATGCCTGGTGCGTGTGTGCGCTTTGATTTGAATTGTCATGAATTGACACCATACAAATACTGTAATTATCATTACTATTCTTGTTGTTGTTATTATTATCCACATGAAGAACGTCTGAAGAATCATACAAATCTTCGGCCCAAGAGCATCTCTAATAACACCCAAAACAACTTGCCCAATGCAGTCAAGACAGTGTGGGCACTACCACCATGAAAAGGTGATGAAAATGGATTGGGCACATCATCCGAAGAGAGTAGGATAACACCATCAGACTGTCCTTCACTGAACACCAGAAAGACGATGTAAGAGAGGGATTCTTATTCTTATCGCTGCTTAAAGCCAATCTGACTGCGTAGAGCAATATCAGGGATGTAACCATTTCAATGCACATACAGTACTTCAAACGGAAAAAGAAAAAGGAAAAGAAAATTAAATACACCTATCAATGCATTTGAGCACATAATCTAAGGAAATGCCCCTGGTGTTGACCACTCCATCCAATTTATCACAAAAGGGATTTAAAAAACACACCTGAATACAAATTTAAACATAACTAAGGACACTAAAACATATACAAGAACAGGTCTAAATTACCTAAAATTGCTTCTGCATATCTGGCAAATTGCTGGTGGATAGGGTGAGGGAATCAAACGGTTGTGTTTTTGCTTTGCTAGCATGGTTGGCAAAGCAGGGTGCTGGTGGACAGGGTGTAAGAGTCAAAGGGTTAATAAATGAAGCTGACATTGCTAAGTGCTTTAAAAATGTACAAGAAAGACAGACAGACAGACAGACAGACAGACAGACAGACAGACAGACCCTGACACTGAAATACGGTCAGTCAGCGACCAAATCACCAAACTCAGTAGATGTTTTACAAATGAAAAAGTCTGGTACCCTTTACTTTTATTTTTCTAAATAACCATATACCAAGGGCAGTGAGTTAATCAAAAATCACTCAAACAAAAGAAAACATCATGAACACTGATTTAATAAGAAAATATACAGCAGGTAATCAATGAAGAAAAGAGATACAAATCATAACAGGATATGTAAAGGACAAAGATAAGAAGAAAAAAAGAAAGGCTTCAAATACAAGGACAGATGTGATAAGAGATTATAGATCTTGTATAAAGCGGGACAAGGTGCGGGAGTCAAAAGGTTAAGTGAAAAAACTAACAATATTTACAAATGAAGCACATAGGCAGTGACATCAACAGCCATCTCAGCAAAGCCAGAAACACTTTCAGAATGCTTATCAGATTGATAAGTTAAATACCTGGAAACGATCATTTCGTCAGACGCAGATGCACATCAGAAATAGCCAGCAGAATCGGCCAACCCAAAACAGCATTCAAGAAGATGAAAAGCATTCTTACCAACAAATGCCTATCAATTGACATCAAGAAGAGAGTTCTTGAATGTTATATAGAACCAATACTGTTATACGGTTGTGAGGCGCGGACAGTCAACAAACAAAGCCAGAACAAGATTGAGGCAGCCGAGATGTGGTTTCTAAGAAGAATGTTGAGAGTTCCATGGACAGCAAAGAAAACAAATGAGACAGTCTTGATGGAGGCAGACACAAGTAGATCATTTATAAGGAAGATTAGGAAAAGGCAGGCAACATTTATAGGCCATTTTATAAGGAAAGGGGAATTGGAGCACCTGGTCACAATGGGAATGCTGGAGGGAAAGAGAGCACCAGGCAGACCCAGGGAGAAGATATTGGACAGACTTGCAGAGTGGCTGGAGACAAAGAGGGTGGAAGAGGTGCTTGAGGCAACAAGAGATAGAAACAGATGGAAGGCCATGATCACCAATGCCATGTGGCAAGGCACTTGATGATGATGATGATCAAGCGGGACATAAAATTACACATCTAGCAAATGATCCTGTTTCACCTTTGACTCCTTAGCCCTAACTACCAACCGGAAAAATCAACCCTATGATTCCCTCATCCTAGCCACCAGCTTCCTGCAGGAAGCTGGTGGATATGGTGATGGAATCAAAGAGTTATGTTTTTGCTTTGCTAGCATGGTTGACATCGCAAGATGCTGATGGACAGGGTGTGGGAGTCAAAGGGTTAACCACCTCACAGGTTTTCTAAACCAAAAGACCAGATGAAAAAAAATATGATATTGTGGGCATGGTAATCGAGTGGACAAACGTCAGACTTCCAACCACAAGGTCTTGAGTTCGATCTGCCTGGACACCTCCAGCAGTGGGCAACCGGCAGTGATTTCTCTTGTCTCACAAGTCAACATATGTGTTGATTTGCCTCTTCATGTGTAATATACATGCAGAATAACAAATAAACACGTTAACCTCTTTGACTCCTGCACCCTCTCCACCAGCATCCTCCATCCTCAACCACGCTAGCAAAACAAAAACTTCACCTTTTTGACTCCCTCACCCTATCCATCAGCTTCCTGCACCTACCCACCAGCTTCCTGCAGGAAGCCAGTGGACAGTGTGAGAGAGGCAAAGGGTTAAGTTTTTGCAATTGGTTGATAGGGTACGGGAGTCAAAGGGTTAAAAGTTTTAATTGATTCAGCGGTTAACTAATGAACTGATTGATCAGTTGACTGATTTAAATGACCAGATGTTATATGAATCATTAAAGTTCTGAATGATAACATCGAGTGAATGAGAGAGTGAGTGAATGAGTGAGTGAGACAGTGAGGGAGAGAGTGAGTGAGTGAGTGAGTGAGTGTGAGTGAGTGAATGAGTGAGTGAGTGATTGAAGAGTGAGGTTTAAGTTTTTGCAGTTGATGGATAGGGTGCAGGAGTTAAAGGGTTAAAGATCTGATAACAAGTCATATCAGTGGCTGGCTGGTGGAACATGAAAACATCCATAATGTACTCCCACCAAAGATGCAAACTGTGCAACAACATGCACCACTAACAAGTCTGATCTGTTTCAATCTCAGTTTCTCAAGATGACGTCTCCGCGCTCGGAACGAATTCCATATGCACTAACGTCACAGGTGCTATGTGTATGGTGATCATGGCACAAGCCTTAAGCCTGCACATAAACCCATGAGCTGGCCAGGTCTTCAGGCCCTACCTCGACTATGTTTTACCGAGTCTATATTTTATACTGATATTTTATCAGCCTACCACTGGAATAATCTTGGTTACATGTAATTGATGTGTGTATCTGCATATCTTAACCTTCAAAAAAATAATATATATATATATATATATAATATAAAGTAAATAAATACATAATTAACCCTTTGACTCCCACACCCTACCCACCTACTGCAAAAAAATTAACCTTTTGACTCCCTCACCCTATCCACCAGCTTCCTGCAGGAAGCTGGTGGTTAGGGTGAGGGAGTCAATAGGTTAAGTTTCTGCTTTGCTAGCATGGTTGACAAAGCAGGATGGTGGTGGACTGGCTGCGGAAGTCAAAGGGTTAAAAGTCTGAATCACAACACAATTAGCTACGTTTGGAGGTCCCACCGAGATGATTTGATTATGTGTAATGTGCAGTGAGTAAAAATGAGCCTAAAGAATAGTGGTTAACAAGAATAACTGATAATATTCTAGCTAAGAAGAAGTTAGTCCCAACACCCAAGATATCAAGAGTGGACAACAGAGACACTCCAGAGAAACCATCTGAGAAAATGATGTCAACCAGTGAAATATCTAACACAGAATCACTACTCAAAGGAAACGGACTCCGCAAAGTTTATTCAAACTTTAGCGACAATCAGCTAGAGAACTGATTTTGTTGTCTCGCGGTTGGAAAGATTCATGCCTAAGAGATATTGACACAATAAAAACAGAACGTTGATACCCAGCACTTGGAAAGTCTCATGCCTAAGGATGATATTGACACAATAAAAACAGAATGTTGATACCCAGCACTTGGAAAGTCTCATGCCTAAGGATGATATTGACACAATAAAAACAGAACGTTGATACCCAGCACTTGGAAAGTCTCATGCCTAAGGATGATATTGACACATTAAAAACAGAATGTTGATGCCAGCACTTGGAAAGACTCATGCCTAAGGACAATATGTCAATATTGACACAATAAAAACAGAATGTTGATACCCAGCACTTGGGAAAGACTTTGTGTCTACGGATGATATTGACACTGTAAAAGAGGATTTTGGCATCTGGCAGTTGGAAAGACTCGTGACTTAGGATGATATTGACACTATCATCATCATCATGTACCCTGCCGTTGGCGACCATGGCCCTCCATATAAATCTATCTTTTGTCGCTGCAAGTACATCTCCTACCCTTTCTGTCTTCATCGGCTCTGCAAGTCCGTCCAACATTTTCTCCCTGGGGCTACCTCGTGCTCTTTTCCCCTCCAGCTTTCCTGTTGTGACTAATTTCTCTCATTTCTCTTGCCTCATAAAATGTCCTTTAAATGTTGCTTGTCTTTTTCTTATCTTCTTCATCAATATTCTTTTTTTGTTTGCCTCTTTCAAGACTGTCTCGTTTGTTTCCTTTGCTGTCCATGGAATTCTTAACATTCTTCTTAGAAATCACATTTCAGCTGCCTCAATCTTGCTCTGACTTTGCGTGTTGACTGTCCACACTTCTTGCGTGTTGACAGTCCACACTTCTTGCGTGTTGACAGTCCACACTTCTTGCGTGTTGACAGTCCACACTTCTTGCGTGTTGACAGTCCACACTTCTTGCGTGTTGACAGTCCACACTTCTTGCGTGTTGACAGTCCACACTTCTTGCGTGTTGACAGTCCACACTTCTTGCGTGTTGACAGTCCACACTTCTTGCGTGTTGACAGTCCACACTTCTTGCGTGTTGACAGTCCACACTTCTTGCGTGTTGACAGTCCACACTTGACATCCATACAACAGAATTACTTTTATGTAACACAGAAGAATTCTTCCTGATGTTAACTGATTGGCATTTGTTGGTAAGAACACTATAAAACAGGATTTGGTACCTGACAGTTATAAAGGTTCATGATTAACACTTTGGCATCGTCAGCTGGCTATTTGACCTACTTCCCTGCAGACGTGCCAGCTGCCACTGACTACTTTCCTTGGAAACGTGCATTTTTAGGCCACTTTGAATTAATTTTCACAGGCGCCCGAAATGACTAACATCAACATGTAGGGTATGGTTTGAAAGGTTATTTAATCCTCTTTTAGGATATCTACAGTATAAGGTTTGTTCAGACATGCTTTGAGGTTATTTGTGCAATGAAATATCATGGTTGAGGAGCATTTCAGACAAGCATTTCATCCATTCAGCAGATGTAAACAAAACAGAAAAAAGAGACACCAATTCTCCATGACTTGTATCATTTGATCAGAAGCTCAGAAAAGTACACACACACACACAAATTCCACAATCCTGAGTGAACAGCGACATCGCGCATTCGCAGCACGCTCCATTTTGCCTTTGTTTCAGTGAAGCACGCGGTTTGGGTGACGTTCTCGCGCCCGAAAAATTCTTCAAATAGACTTTTTACTCGGGAAATCACTCTCACAGTATTTAGAAATGGTTACTTGATACTATAATAGAGGTTTTTTTCCTTAGACCATAACTGGCTTCACGTAGAAATTTTCTAACGCAAGACACTAGAATCCTAGCATTATGTTGTCAGTGGTGAGCTTGCTGAACGCTATAACCCTAGCGTTCCGGCGCCTGCGGTTCTCCGCGAGAACACTAGCGGGCTAGCGTTCCGATGTGAAAAAGTTAAGGATGAAACACTAAATCAATGGGATTTGGGTGTCTGACCATTGGAAAGGCTTATGCCTAAGGATGATAATGACAATAAAAAAAACCCCAGATTTTGAACTATTCACACAAAACTTCATGAAGAAGACGCAGAGAACGGAAGGCACACTAATCAAGGTCAAGCGAAAAGCTGAATACATGTAACTCTCAAGAAACGTTAACCCTTTGACTGCCTCAGCCTATCCACCAGCCGATGGAGAGGACAGGAGAGAGCAGGAAGATGACGGAAGACGGTGGATAGGTTGAGGGAGTCAGAAGTAAGAAGCTGGTGGATAGGTTGAGACAGTCAATAGTAAGAAGTTGGTAGAAGCTGGTGGAAAGGCTGTGGGAGTCAAAGGGTTAAAACACTGAGGGAAAAAAAGGTCTGCTGACAGATAAGCTGAGAGGGTCGAAAGGTTAAAATTTTCACAAAACAGAACGACAGAAGAAAGAGGAAAGGGAACAACAAAAGCAAAAGGAATAAAAAAGGAAAAAAGGAGTTTTATAAAAAGGAAAAATAAACAGGTTTGAGTTTAAAAATTAGTATCAAAGAAAAAAACAATGTACAAATCTGATCAAAAACAGTAAGTATAAACATTAGCACAGAAGTTACAAAGCATATTCCAAAATTTGAAAGAAATTTTCATTACGAGCAGCAATACTTGAAGTTCCTGAAAAAATCATAAGGAAAAGATATAATCTGATGTAAACTGTGAGATGTATCTCTTCACCAAGTTTCTGGTGGTACTTTGTGATAATTTTGAAGACGCAATATCATACATAAATGTGGAAGGCAAATGGAAGGTATACTGTGGACAAGTCAACATATGTGTGTGTGTGTGTGTGTGTGTGTGTGTGTGTGTGTGTGTGTGTGTGTGTGTGTGTGTGCGTGCGTGCGTGCGTGCGTGTGTGGTGTGTGGTGTGTGTGTGTGTGTATGTGTGCGTGCCTCCGTGCGTGCCTGTGTGCGTGCCTGCGTGTGTGTGTGGTGTGTGTGTGTGTGTGTGTGTGTGTGTGTGTGTGTGTGTGTGTGTGTGTGTGTGTGTGTGTGTGTGTGTGTGTGTGTGTGTGTGTGTGTGTGTGTGGTGTGTGTGTGTGTGTGTGTGTGTGTGTGTGGTCTGTGTGTCTGTCTGTGTCTGTGTGTTTGTGTCTGTGTGTGTGTGTCTGTGTGTGTGTGTGTGTCTGTGTGTGTGTGTGTGTGTGTGTGTGTGTGTATGTGTGTGTGTGTATGTGTGTGTTGTGTGTGCGCGCGCGCGTGTGTGTGTATGTGTGTGTGTGTGTGTGTATGTGTGTGTGCGTGTTTAATCCAACAGGAAAAAAAAGGCCATCATTAATCATGATACTGGCAAGCTTGTAATGATAAAAATTATAAGATGCAAGGAAAAAAAAGGGTTAACAAAAAAATAAAGACACGTGTACAGTGTGATCTTTACAAACGGTACCCAGTCTATAAACATACTTTCAAGATCAATAGTTAAGAATCAAAAGTAACCAAGACTTATCACGCATTACTAGAAACTTTAACAACTTTGCTGTTTGATTGAGCAACCGCATAAGCTGCAATATCACACTATACTTTGTGTAATGATCTTGGTTAATTCACATTGTGCTCTGTGCAATATGATATACATGCTATGATTACGAATGAAGACAGGACAAAGTCACACATACATATATGTGTACGCGTACACACATATGCATGCATATAAACAATACATACTCGCATGTCATAAACACATACACACATCAGAAACACACACACTTACATTTATACACACACACACACACACATCATAAGCGCACACGCACACACAGACACACACATCATTAACACACACACACACATACACATGCACAAAGACACACACACACACACCACATCATTAACAC
>JAPXFY010000024.1:9434246-9546746 GCA_030674185.1 Monoplex corrugatus
CCCTATCTACCAGCTTCCCTGCAGGAAACTGGTGGACAGGGTGAGGGAATCAAAAGGTTAAGTTTTTGTAGTTGGTGGATAGTGTGCAGGGGTCAAAGGGTTAACCTCTCTGACTCCTTCAGTCATCTACTATCTAGAATAGACTCCCTCACCTATCTACTGCCTAGAATGCCAACAATACAGACACTATCATAATTCATATCTATTATGTTGATTCTGTCAACTCAACAAGTCCACTCAACAAATTCATATCGTGTATCATGACATGATAATACCTGCTAATTCTTAACTCTACATTTTACTTTGTTTTGTTACTTTTCTGAAAAAGAAAGAAAGTGAGGAATGGTAAGACAAACGTTTCGGAAAAGTTTTAACCCTTTGACTCCCGCACCCTCCCTATCCATCAACTGCAAAAACTTAACCCTTTGACTCCCTCACCCTATCCACCAGCTTCCTGCTAGCATGGTTGACAATGCAGGATGCTGATGGACAGGGTGCAGGAGTCAAAGGGTTAAAGGAAAGAGATAATTTGATTTTTGAGACAAAAACAAAACAGAACAGAACAAAACAAAAAACAAAAACAAAAGGTGAACACAGAAAGAAACAAGGTTGAGACAAGGAAACACTGAGATGGTGCGGAAGAAGAGAACCAGCTCTACTGTACTATCTCTAACGATAAAAATGATTAACCCTTTGACTCTCGCACCCTGTCCACCAGCATCCCATATTGTTAGCCATGCCAGCAAAACAAAAATGTAACCCTTTGACTCTGTTACCCTGTCCACCAGCTTCCTGCAGGAAGTTGGTGGACAGGGTGAGGAAGTCAAAAGGTTAAGTTTTTGCAATTGGTGGATAGGGCACGAGAGTCAAAGGGTTAAAACACACATACTATTTCTAGCGATAAAAATGATTATACACATACTATATGGACACACCATACACACAGATATAAACTACACAGGTACACGCAAACACACACTCAAAAAATCTCAATTAGCAGCACAGTACACCACAACGGAGACATGACACAAGCCATGAAAACACAGAAATCGATGATCTCTTGTTTACCTTTTCTTTTTCCTTTTGGGTGCGTAAAAACCTGTGTGGTACTGCATAGCCCTCACTGTCCACAAGTGCTTCATACAGATGCTCTTTTCGTCCTTTTTCTTTAGTACGGCTGTTCCCTTTAGCTGAACTCTTCACAGAGTCGTTTTCTCCAATTTCTGTTAAAGATGAAGTGGATCCTTTGAGAAGACACTCTGAACTGAAGCTCTTTCGCAGTGAAAACTGAAGATCATCATCTTGCTCAGGTGTGTCTGGGAGTTGGTCACGAGGGTCACGTCGAGGGCCAGGTGCCCGAGCAGGGGAATCGAGCCTTCTGCCATACTTCAAAGATATCACAACAGGCCCATCACTATCAGAATTATTCCCCCCTGTGTTTGATGTTAGCGAATTGTCAGTATGTTTTCGTAAACCAGTCGCTTCTGAAATGGGTCTTAAACGAGCAGGGTAGTGATGGAAAGGTGAGCCTTCCCTCATATCCTGTGCATTTATTTGACTGTGCGCTAATCGAGAATAGCTACCCTGGTTGCCTGCCCTCAAAGACACTTCTTCTTTATCACCACCACCGCTGTTTAGGACAGAAACTCTATTCTGTACATTGCCAACATTGTACACATCTGACTGCTTTCCTTTCACATTTTGTGCACCTTGGCCCTCTGCAGTTTTAACTTTGGTTAGAAGATACTCATCATGAGCAAATGTGCGTGGAGGCTTGAAAGGGGGTGGCGACAGTTGATCAAACGGTTTAGAATCTGAGTTTAGCTTTGAAGAAACTGCCATATTATCTTTACCTTTTCCAGGGATTGAAGACAGGTCACCAAGTGTTGATTTTAAAACGTTCCTTGCAGTTCGAGATGTATGCTGTACATTTGATCTACTATCACCACTTTGTCCATTCAAATCAGTTTTCCCTAAACGTTTCTGAGCATTGCTAACAGTAAGCATGGGTTGACCTAACACAGTCACAACCGGTTTTCCTTGAGAACTGGGTTTCTCTTCAAATTTCTTCAACCGATCAAGCACTCGGACAGTTTCACCAGCTTTCTGTGTGGTGTTGAATGAAACATCACTCATGGCTCTTTGTCTTATAGAGTATCTACTCAGAGCTGATTCATCCCTGACCGGGTCTGAGGAGCGTTTAACAGGGCTACGCTCTCTCTGCTCCAGTGCACTGTACCTTCCTGGTGTGTCTTTCTCGCCCACACAGCCGCTGTTGTCAGAAAACAGGGTCACTTGTTTTGATACTGTGGGGCTTCGCTCTTTTTGACCAGCAGCTGCTCTGTCTGCAGGTGTTGGCCATTCTTGTTTTTCAGACAGACAACGTCGACGACTTTGCCCAGCACCAACGGCAAGTTTTCTTGCCCTTTAGAGATCTTCAGAGGGTTGGCTGCACTGACAAAATCAGGTGCTACCCAAGTTTTCCTCGCCGCTGAGCTGACATCAGATAAAGACGTTGGCTTAGGCTGAGCTGCCAGGGACACGGGCCTCTCTTTTCCTCCATCTGACCTTGGTGATATTCCATACAAGGTGGCTCCTGAAGCTTTTGCATCTCCTTCCTCAAACAACTCTTTGAGTTTTTGCATCTGGCCTGGTGGCAGTTTTCTTACACTGTTTCCGTTTCCTGACATGCTGTCAGTGAAGTAGGCAGTTTGGCCATCTAGCTGGTGTGTACTACTACTACATGACTTGTTGGTTATTTTTGGTTTATCACTTTATACCTTGTTTAGACCTGTGGAGATTTCACACAGAGGATGACATAAACTTTATCTTTGCACTTAGAAATGTGTGTGCTTGGCAGTGTTATACACTGGTGAGAGTAGACTGTTATGTGTTCTGCAAAATCTGAAAATAAGAATAATACTTTTGTGATAATATAAAAGAACTAAATCAGTGATGAGATCTGAAAATAAAGAGTAATACTTCAATCATTCAATCATAACATAAAAGAATTAAGTCAGTGATACACTTAACCAATCAATCAAGCTATTTTCAATCTACATGTAAAACTTCATAAATCAATCTTTTATAAGAAGAAAAGAAAAAAAAAGAAGAGGAACACACACACACACAACACACACACACACACACACACACACACACACACACACACACACACACACACACACACACACATCTATCTATATCTATATATCTTCTGTCTGTCTGTCTGTCTGTCTGCTGTCTATCTATCTATCTATCTATCTATCTATCTATCTATCTATCTATCTATCTATCTATCTATCTATCTATCTATCTATCTATCTATCTATCTACTCTGTCTTCTGTCTATCTATCTATTATCTATCTATCTATCTATCTATCTATCTCTATATGTGTGTGTGTGTGTGTGTGTGTGTGTGTGTGTGTTGTGTGTGTGTGTGTGTGTGTGTGTCACTGTGTGTGTGTGTGTGAATCATCTTAATTCATCTTTTTTATGAAAAAAATTACCAATAAAAATGACTAAAGAGAGAATGAGAAAAACAGACATACATAATGCTGTATAAATATATATAGTATATGTAATACATAAAGAAAAACAGGGAAACGATGTCCTAATTTATGTTCAATTTTGTCCGGCAGACCCAAACTTCTCTCAAGAAACATGCTGATAAAAATTTTCTGAAGAAAATCTCCCACTCACCTATTTGCCTCAAATAGTTACAACAATTTCATCTAATTTTATGTTATACGGTGGTGATGTTATTGTTATTGCAAAACTTGAGTGATTTAGCAGGTGTGGTGCCAACAATTTTCAGAGATTTATATTTCTTAAAAAAGATTTGCTCCTGCAATATAACATTGCATCCATACACATTAAAAAGTTTAAAGTTAACCTGAAGAATGTGTCTACCCACATGTATACTGCACATGAAGGAGATTCAGACACAAGTAGGTCTGAACACATGTTGACCTGGGAGATAGGAAAAATCTCCACTCTGTACCCACCATGTGGAAGATACACAGGAAGGATCGAACCCAGACCTTTTGATTATCATCTTACCTGATTATCACACCCTTTTATGTGAAATTAAATCTGTGAAAGTAAGGACTAGTCTAACTAAGAGCAAGTTGATGCAGACCTATCCACTGCCATCATGTCATGGCAAAATCATCTTTATTACTGACAGCCATATCTTGTAACACTGCAGTGAACTCAAAATTCAATGATTTCCTGTACGATAACAACCTTAACATTCTTTTGCAATTTCATTATTAATTATTGTGGGACAAACAAAGACATGAGAATGCATGCACTGTGCTTAAGTGCACACACACCACTGTTATGTTACCCATCCTACACATGTGTGGAGGTATCATACCTCCTGTCTCTAAATGTAATACTGCCTGATGAAAAAATATGAGGCATAGAGGCAGTACAAAACGAATAATCAACAATGCAAAGATGAACCAGCAAAAACTAAGTAACATTTCAACAATCAACAGAAATGAAACACCACAATAAAACTCGCAAATGTTCGACTTTTTAAAAACTTTTGCATTTCAACATTGCCAACTCAAGGAGCAACACAGAACTTGACTCACTGACTGATACAGAACCATAACTGCTGTTTTTATACCTCCTAAGCCTAAACGCTGTACATGGTCATACCTCAGGTATAGAAAAACAGTACATGTTTAAATATCTCTTCCTTGAAATTTCATAATGTGATCTTCAGTAATAAGAGATATTATACCTCCAAATTAAGTACTTTAAACACTCTCTCTGTCTGCTCACTGCACTTAAACACTCTCTCTGTCTGCTCACTGCACTTACAGTTATACTAAGCTGCAATAGAATGAAAATTAAATTATAAACTGAATGACTCAAACTTCATTTTAACAATTTATTATCATATGTGTCACTCAACGTATTATATCAACAGCAAAGAGATAACATTATTCATTTTCATCTAGTTCCCAGATAAACCTGTTACAGATTGGTTGGCTTACTTGAAAGAGGTATGGACGCATGATCTAATCTAATCCAAGTTCAATCCCAGCCTGCAACACTGGTGGCCTACTAACTTCTTACTCTGTTGGTTATTCATGTGGTATCACTATCACTGTATCAGCTTCATGTTTCATTGTTATCCTCATCTCCTATTTCAAGACTTTACCAAAGCATGAGATTTGTGCTGAATCCATGGGTCTGTAGGAAATTAACTTGCAGACATATGGAATGGCCAGGGTGCAAGGACTCCTTCTTGAGCTAGTTTAAATTAACTTTCCAAGTACATTCAGCAAAGATCAGCTGAAGTAATGGGACCACTACATATATATCCTAGTATGATCCCTCTTAAACAAATCCAAACCCTGCATGGATCATAGAATCATGATTTAAGGAGTGAAATACACTTTCAGCCTTTGTGTTTATAAATTTTATTGATAAAATCAAAACAGCTAAAATTAACAAAACTGCAGATGCATTAATTAAGATACACACATTATATAAAAGTCAAATGCTTCAACTCGACTTTTTTTTTTTTACACTTTCTCCCCTTGACTCTTTCTCTCTCTTTTACATGTATATATAATACAGCCATGCATACACAAACACATGTATCATAACTATAAAGATGTAGGCCCTACAGTTATGATGTGTGATAGGACAAACTGATTATGATGGATAAACTTGTCAAAATAAAACAAAACAGTTCTAAGAGTAAGAAACTTAAGGGACTTACAGTTTAGCACTGACAACAGCAAAATGTGACTGTAGAACTAGATCTAGAAGTAGTAATGAATGTTATTTGCTGTCAAATCACAGATTCAATCATTCAATGGGCTGTATCTTTCAACTTACTAACAAACCGATTCTAGCTAAATCCAAGTTCAGAAAGCTGGCAGTCCATTAGCAGAACGCTCGAAAGATGTGTCCTTATTTCGATTTGCTGTGCATGTATTTTTTTAAAGGTTTCATAATGTGCCCATCATTGAAAACAAAAAATTCCTTGACACATCAATTTTTGTTGTGTTCTTGTCTGCTAGTTTGTTTGACTTCCCTATTTCAGTTGTCGCCCATGTTTCATTGATTTCCGGGTTACATACAAGTTCCGGTCTTTCCAAGTCGCAAATGTTAACATGGTGAGAAGTGAAATGATGATGTGTTCAATCTCTGTTCAATCTCAGGAAAATACCTGATTGATGTAAAATATTTATTACATATCGAGAGTGTGTGTCTTTGTTTAACGATTCGTCGATGTTTTATGGTTGATCGTAATGCTTTAGTATGTTAATTTGTTTCGTCGTTGTTCTGTGTTGGGACCATTGAGATTGTAAACCAAGTCGCATGTAATACTATAGTATTATAAACATTTTGGATTATAATTTATATGGACTTATTTCGTTATGATTTGTAGGGCCTGTATATATATATTAATGGTAAAAGTGCATTTTAGGTGCGTAAATTATTAGCTTTTGATTTATGTTTGAATGCATCTTTTTGCAGTCATGATAAATGATTCTAGATCTAGTATGATCTACTCTAGTGATCTACTCAAATCTCGTGCGTGTATTCTAAAAAATTTTTTTTTTAGATTAAGCCGTTAACGACAAAATATCAAGCATGCACAGGTACAGGTAGGCTTATTTCCAATTCTGCTCAAAAGATAAGTCAAAACACCGAACGTTAAATAAAAAGAACCAATAAAAACTACACACAGAAGGCAACCTAATTAACTTCTAACGCATACTATCTAGTCTATCACTCTATGACACTAGATTAGTAGATAGACCCTATTGGCTATTAACTCGGTCGCTTCCCACTACAATCGGTCAAATTAGTCTGAGGCCATGGCAGTGAATGGTAAATTAGTGTGGGAGGAAACTTGTACAGAACAAATAAGAGTAGTGTGTATTTCAGGCCGTGCGTAGACATCACATATTAAAATACACGCACGAGATTTGAGTAGATCACTAGAGTAGATCATACTAGATCTAGAATCATTTATCATGACTGCAAAAAGATGCATTCAAACATAAATCAAAAGCTAATAATTTACGCACCTAAAATGCACTTTTACCTATATTAATAATATATATGCATTGCTGTTAACACACATACGCTGTCTGAATCAAGGTAATAGCCAGTGTTCAACTTCAAGCAAATATTACCTGAAAGTTGAAACGAACGAAAACGGAATGAGACCGCATAGAGCATACGCACCCGTCTCGTTCTGTTAATTACAACCATGTTTAATTAACAAAATAAGTCAGGTATGTGTTTTGGGCCAACTTGCCACTGTCTACCTCGTACAGAAGACAACAAAGAAACAAATAGACAACACAAATACTTGACAAAAAACATCCTCACGATCATGTGCGCTTGGGGGGGGGGGGGGGGGGAGGGATACCACACTGTCCACAGATTCTGTCAACTTGTCAAGAAATAGCAATCCATTTTTTTTTTTTTTTTGAAGGTTCTTGGTTATGCAGGTTTCATCCATATGAGTGTAGACCCAAAATGCGTGACATGAAGTTGACACTGATGAAGCAAAGAAAAAAGTTCCTTGACCAACTGTGATAGTGTCAGAATAATCAACGCGCTTATTGTGGACACTAAACAAGAAGAAGAAGAAGAAGAACTGAAAGTTCATAAATTGTAGAAATATGAACTTGTACATAAAGTCATAATCATGCATGTTTGTGTGTTTCACAATGTGCCAGATTGTATGATTTGCAATAAAAATTATATCATTTTCGGGGAAAATTGGCATTTTTCACACAAGCCCTACTTTGGATGCTTGTCATCTGAAAACTATCTTATATAGACAGCTCAAAATTGGCAGAATGCTTACTAGCAACAAGTTATGAGAGCCTATTTTTTTCCAGGCATCTTGGTGAACTAGTTTATGTGTAAACTTGAGCCAAACATGGACTATCGCGCCAAAATGAGGGGCGTCCGTGAGCGCAAAACTTCTTTTGCATGCTGTTCGAGCATTTTTTGTCCGATTTGAATGATTTAAATTGTAACTTTCATATTTTGTAAAGATCTTTCAAATGGGGTGCATGAATGCACTATTTAGAGCAATATTAATTTTTTTCACTTTTGCCCCACCCCCTTTCATACCCACCTGCAAGTTAGCCATCTCCCATCCTCAACACAATGTCCCTATGGTATGAAGGTAAAGCATGATTGCACTTTTTACTGCCAAACAGTCTATAGCTTGAGTCTCTCTGCAGGTCAGAAGTGACTACTCTCAAGAAAAGAATAGCTGCCTGTAAACTTGGAATTTGCGACTGATGATGTGAAGATCTTTTTCTGACAACGTCCAAAATCTGCCATTAGAAGTTGTCATGCTGAAGTCTGCAGCAATCACAAACTTTTCATCAATGCAGCTCTTATCTGATGACAGTGGCCACTTGTACAATGTGCGTTTGTTTTTACACCTGGCCATAAAACTGACAACAGCTGTTGTGGGATCAACTTCCCCTTGTTTCCATCTTCTTTCAGCAAAAAAACTTGAAGCAATACTATGTTACTGATCGGGGTTCTAGCAATACTCTTTCTCCTGCCTCGACCAGTAGCAAGGAATGCTGCCTGCAGGTCTTCGTAGTGAGAAGCAGCCTCTGAAGAGATAGAATAGCAATTATATGAATTTAGCTGTGGTTCAAAGAATGATAAAGTACAGTAGAGCACACTTATAACGAACACGCTTGAAACGAATTGACGGGAATAACGAACCCCTGGCCACATTCGCCTGGTCACGGACGGTGGTCACTATCGCACAATGCCTCGCTTGCCCGCGCCTATTCATGACGGCGATCTAAAAATAGATTATCGATCGATGGCATTTGGACCAGGAAATTGTGGACCAAGTCAAAGCTGCTGGTTCCAGTTCTGTGCCTCCTGAAGAAGAGGACAAGGCACCTGCAGAGCAGCTCAAGGCTGTGAGCTCTGCAGAAGCCAAACAGTGTTTGAAAACTCTTAGGGACTTTTGTATTGTGAATGGCGGAGAAACCTTTTTTGACACTTTAGGGGACATGGGAGAAATTCATTCTTGAATCGAGCGAAAAGGGAAAAAAACAAACTGACATTACATCATTTTTTTCACCCATGGGCAAGAAATTAGGACTCTAGATGAATGTATAATGGCTTTGGGGACGTGGATAAACAGTGGGAAGGGGGGGGTTGTGTGAGGGATAAAATGTGTGTGTAAAGGTTTGACAAATAAAGAACTACTGATATAAAGAACTATTTTTTTTGCCTGGGGTTGTTCTTTATAATTTTATATCGGTGTTCTACTGTATTAAATCATGTTCTAATTACTAACTTCAAATGAATTTGTAATCTTCACTTTTATTATTATTCTTAAAAATTTCAATTTTATTTTCCTTTATTTTTCAAATAGCATATTCATAATCTATTGTATTTCTTAACTATTGATTATAAAATTCGTATTATCCTCTGTGTGTTGTACAGTACTAGTATGTCAGTATGAACACAAACAAGCCTCAAATATTTGTTTAAAACACACACACACACAAACACACACACACACAACAATTAACTGCAAACAGTAGGCCTACATCTGTAAATAAAAAAAAAAAATCTAAGCAGAAATCCTTTTTAATCTTCATTCCAAATGTTCTTTAATACAAAAAGAAAAGAAAATAGCTCAAAACTAACAAGAAAACAATAATCAATGCAATACCTGCGTTATCAGAACGAAAGTTACACACATCAACTGATGTCAACATTAGCGATTACCTCCCTTGTCAAAAATCATCTCGAAATTTAGCAAAGTTTTTCCACCCTTTCGCTTAACTATCACACATATAATTAAATTAGAGTCTGAACGAATGTTTGATTGATATGATTGTAAAGTTACAAAGCAAATGAAGAGCAACCGTCAAAGATTTTACTTCAAATCACACACTTCGTGTGAACTTTCAAGATCGCGAGTCCATCAGTAACAAAACGTTCCAACCTTTGACATGTCGATCGATATTTTGATCTTTCTTGTTCAATCTAGCCATACCTACTGCTTTAAAATAATACAGTACTGTCTTAAAAGTCGATTGAAGTAATTCTAAGGCATTGTTTACCGATATAGCTTCGATGTTGTTTGAGAAAATTGACCGCATTCGTCTTGCCGCTACTAGCTGCCATTGTTGCACTGGGCGAGTGTATGGGAATGCGAGACGCTTATGGGTGACTGCTTTTCATTGGTCAGCAGGATTTCCCAGTTGACGTCACCGAGTTAATTTGCATACCAAACGAAAGAGGACACTTCTCTCTTTCGTTTGAATACCTCGATGACAGGTTTTTTTTTACGTTTAGTGTGGAAAAAATGACTTTGAAATCTTCTTTCCTTGATTTTGGACCCTTAATTTTAATAATTTATAAACTTTTTGGTATCAAAATAAAGCTTAAGATCTCGCTAAGCATTTCCTGTTTTCATTATACATGTTCCGTGCAAGGGGAATCCCTGCGTGGAACGCGAAGCGAGTGACCCAAAATAACGTTTTCGAGAAAGTCGGTCACGGTGGTAGGAAATCGGCAAACTCGACCGTTTTCAAAAAATCGTAAAAAATCGCACATTCATCACTCATACAAAAGAAAGACATCATTGAAAAGACAAAAGAATGATCTTTAATGTCACATACATCACTTTGATGAAAAATGTTTGGTTTTAATGAAAACATGTGGGGAAAAGTGGCCATTTCCGGGCAGAGCAGCATAGTTGTCAGTTGCAAACTGAGCCTGCCGGTACCTACCCTATGACCATGTCTGACAATGCTAATGTTCATTTGACCCTGTGACCATGTATGATGACCCTATGACCATGTCTGACAATGCTAATGTTCATTTGACCCTATGACCATGTATGATGACCCTGTGACCATGTCTGACAATGCTAATGTTCATTTGACCCTATGACCATGTATGATGACCCTGTGACCATGTCTGACAATGCTAATGTTCATTTGACCCTATGACCATGTATGATGACCCTGTGACTATGTCTGACAATGCTAATGTTCATTTGACCCTATGACCATGTATGATGACCCTATGACCATGTCTGACAATGCTAATGTTCATTTGACCCTATGACCATGTATGATGACCCTATGACCATGTATGATGACCCTATGACCATGTATGATGACCCTATGACCATGTATGATGACCCTATGACCATGTCTGACAATGCTAATGTTCATTTGACCCTATGACCATGTATGATGACCCTGTGACCATGTCTGACAATGCTAATGTTCATTTGACCCTATGACCATGTATGATGACCCTGTGACCATGTCTGACAATGCTAATGTTCATTTGACCCTATGACCATGTATGATGACCCTGTGACCATGTCTGACAATGCTAATGTTCATTTGACCCTATGACCATGTATGATGACCCTGTGACCATGTCTGACAATGCTAATGTTCATTTGACCCTATGACCATGTATGATGACCCTGTGACTATGTCTGACAATGCTAAGTTCATTTGACCCTATGACCATGTATGATGACCCTATGACCATGTCTGACAATGCTAAGTTCATTTGACCCTATGACCATGTATGATGACCCTATGACCATGTATGATGACCCTATGACCATGTATGATGACCCTATGACCATGTATGATGACCCTGTGACCATGTCTGACAATGCTAATGTTCATTTGACCCTATGACCATGTATGATGACCCTATGACCATGTCTGACAATGCTAATGTTCATTTGACCCTATGACCATGTATGATGACCCTATGACCATGTCTGACAATGCTAATGTTCATTTGACCCTATGACCATGTATGATGACCCTGTGACTATGTCTGACAATGCTAATGTTCATTTGATCCTATGACCATGTATGATGACCCTGTGACTATGTCTGACAATGCTAATGTTCATTTGATCCTATGACCATGTATGATGACCCTGTGACCATGTCTGACAATGCTAATGTTCATTTGATCCTATGACCATGTATGATGACCCTGTGACTATGTCTGACAATGCTAATGTTCATTTGACCCTATGACCATGTATGATGACCCTATGACCATGTCTGACAATGCTAATGTTCATTTGACCCTATGACCATGTATGATGACCCTGTGACCATGTCTGACAATGCTAATGTTCATTTGACCCTGTGACCATGTATGATGACCCTGTGAGTGACCATGTCTGACAATGCTAATGTTCATTTGACCCTGTGACCATGTATGATGACCCTGTGAGTGACCATGTCTGACAATGCTAATGTTCATTTGACCCTATGACCATGTATGATGACCTGTGACCATGTCTGACAATGCTAATGTTCATTTGACCCTAACAGTAACCCACTACTTAATGATCACCATCAGAATCAGGGTTCATTCTTAGCTAGAGAAAGAATGAACCTCAGTGTAAGGTTTCAGTTTCAGTTTCAATTTCTTAAGACTGTGTGTGTGTGCTCGGGACAAATTTCATATGCATTATGTCATAGGTGCAATGTGTATACTGTTTGTCATCTTGGCAGTGTGTGTGATTCAGTGTAAACAGTAAAGGTTTTTAGGGTAGTGCTGTGTTTAGGCTAGAACACATTCATTGATGATGGCAGAACAATGACATTACCACAAGCATCCAACTGCAGGCAAGTGTGTGTAAGTGGCTCCATTTGGCAACATTTAACCCTTTGACTTCCTCACCATGTCCACCAGCATCCTGCATTATAGTAGTAAATTATACCAAGATAATATATTCCTGCAGGAAGCCGGTGGATAGGGTTAGGGTAAGGGAGTCAGAGGGTTAAGTTATAAATTGCAGTTGATGGATAGTGTGCGGGTGTGAAAGTGTTGTAATGAAATTACACTACAGTTGATATTTTTGATTTGGTACTATATTTTTTTCTAGTAATAGAATATTAAGCAGTTATTGAATGTTGGTTACATATTGTTTCTACATTCATTTTTGTCTTAGAATAAGAAGCAGTTGAGTTATTGATTGCATGTTCATTACTTGTTCATTTTTCTGTTTCTAGGCCCTGAATAAAAGAAAGAAGACCAGGAAGCTTCGAGGCCATGTCAGCCATGGTCATGGACGTATTGGTAAGTATGACTGCAACTTGTGTGTATGTTTTCAATTGATTGGTTGGTTAGTTGTTTTTCATTGATATGTGTGCAAGCATGTTCACAGCAGTCTCTTATTTCATTCTATGAGATGATAATGGGCTTTTCTTTTTCAATCCTGAATGAGGTGATAATGTTTTTTTCTTTTTCAATCCTGAAAAATGCAGGCACGATTTTTTTTTTCCAGAAATGCTCACGCTGCAAACACTGTCACTGTGTCAGTATTCTACTATTTTGAATAATTACAATTATTCACTGTTTTATTAACATTTTTTTGTGTTTGCATACAATACATTGTTTATATCCAATTTTATATATCATAACTTGTTTACTGAATACCATGATAATATTTGTTTAGTGTTTCATAGTAGTGAGGAAAAATAATGAGTCAAGATGAGTAGGCTATTTATTGTTTTTCTAATCTCTTTTTAGAAATGAGAGATTATTCATACTGTTATCGAGTGACTAGTGAACAGCGTCTGTCTCAGTCTCTGTCTCAGCTTTGTATACACCTGTCAATGTTTAACCAAATTTGGGTTGATAGTGTGACCGGTAAGGACTTGGAAAGTGCACGGTTGACCGGTAAAGATTGATGACAGGCTGGAAATGTGCGAGTTTAAAAGAAGGTAAAATATGATTGGACTGGGAAAAGGAAATGATGATTTTAAAAGGATCTTCCACGTAAACAATATTTATTCGCCAACAAGCACCTTGCTCTCAGCTTTCCCTTCGGGTTCCTGGATTTAAATTTCAACCATCAGCCAATGTTTTGCTGTTTCAGGACCATCCTATTGTTATTGCTGTTTAAAGCTCAACCAGTTGCATACAGCCAATCGGAGCTATATCCAGTTAAAAACATGCAGTTCTTCAAGAGGACAAAAAAAAAAAAAAAAAAAAAAGGAATAGAAAGTTATGTACACATAATCGATGCATTTGTGTGCAGAATCTAAGAAGCTGCCATTGGCATTGACCACTGTCCGATTTATCGAACTGGGGTTTTAAAAAAACAACTATAAACCTAAACATAACCAAGAACTCTAAAACATGTATATAAACATACCAAAATTACCTAAAATTGCTTCCACATGTCTCATTTCCCTAGAGCCGAAATTCACCTAATACATGTACCCATTTATCAATCCAAGAGATAGTATGTAAGACTTTATCAAGTATGTAAGACTTTATCAAACACATGGAGGTGAATGGACCAGCAAGGCAGAAAGTGAAAGGAAGAAATGACAAAAAGCGAAGGAACTAGGCAGAAACAGAGAGAGTGACAGAAAAGAGGAAATTACTTGCACAAAATTGTCCTTGATGCACATTAAGTTTAATTGAGAATTTTCCAAGGTCATGATGACTTTGAAAAATATAAAATCTACATTTTCTGTAATTGTTTTTGTATGAGCAGAGAGATTGTTAGAATTGCTTGACCATCTTTTGTATAGTAACCCTTTGACTCGCGCATCCTGTTTATCAGCATCCTGCATTGTCAACCATGCTTGCAAAGCAAAAACTTGATCTTTGACTCCCTATCTACTAGCTTCCTGCTGGAAGCTGGTGATAGAGTGAGGAATCAAAGGGTTAAGGTTTTGCAGATGGTGGAAAGGGTGCAGGAATCAAAGGGTTAAGGTTTTGCAGATGGTGGAAAGGGTGCAGGAATCAAAGGGTTAAGGTTTTGCAGATGGTGGAAAGGGTGCAGGAATCAAAGGATTAATATGATTAACATCATGTAGGCCAGCATTTTGATTATTGTGTTTCTGCCCCGCATTTTGCTTATAGTGTTCCTTAAATGTATGTAATCACATTATGCAGGTAAACACAGGAAGCATCCAGGTGGTCGTGGAAATGCTGGTGGCATGCACCACCACAGAATCAATTATGACAAATAGTAAGTATAACAGATTATGTATTCATGATCTATTGTTTACCTTGGAAAGATGTGAATGTACAGAGATGTTTCTTTAGCAGATTGAAAACCAGCTTTGTTTCATCAAATTTAGAATAGTTGATGCAGTTTTTCTGCTTTTCATATTGCATATAACATGCTACTGTGGCAGCCCAAATTATATGTTATCATTTGTTTATTTTTGGAGAAAATAAAGTTATAGAGAAGTGTCTTTAACAACTTAAGAGCCAGTTTTGTTTCATCAAGTTCATTTCATCAAGTTCAACTTGAGAATAATTAGGTCATATGCATTTTCATGCCTGTCAAATTGCTTATTTGCTACTGTGGTAGCCCTGGAAATGTTTTGTCATGGAAAGGGGGATAATAGCTTTTGTTTGGTTTGCAAATATCTGACCGACCAACAGTTTCAGTTCGTTTTGAACTTAGGATTTAACAAAAAACACACTTCTGCCAATGATTATTCACTAGACTACAGGCATTGAGACAGAGATGGGATTGTTCTAAATTTTTGTGGTTTTTAATGTCAATGAATAGGTTGAGTATTGTTCATTTTTGTTTATGCTGTTTTTTTCCATTAACTCTTTCAGCCCGAACATACGCTATAGCGTAGGTCACGCACACAACGGTTCAGCCCGAGCATGAGCTCGAGCGTAGCTGACTTTTCAGAATTTTTGTAGGAAAGGGTCAAGAGTGGCTATGAAACGAAACATGCTTGCTCCCTTGTATAACATATCAAGAGTACGTGTGTACCCTTCCCAAGTACTGGCGGCCTTTCTTTGTTGGTTGAGGCAAGGTCAAAGCAAGTTATCTGGAGCACGAGCTCATCACGTGGACTCGTCGGGTCAACATGGCGACGAATCAAACACCAGCTAGCCGAGCACAGCGACTAAATGCGCGTTTCAACGTTTGTGAAGTGTTAGAACAACTTCAAACTTGTGGTTCTGATGAAGATGAATCTTTGAGTGAAAGTGAAGACGAAGAAAACACCGCAGATTCGGATTTTTCGGCCGATAGCAGTGTACTTGTGCGTGCAAGTTTTCCAAGAGCAAAATTAGAAGAAACAAAAATTTCATTATTTCATAAGCAAATACTTTCAAACTCACACATCTGTTAGTTCATGGTCATTGTGAAAAGCTCACAAAATATCAGGTCTCTATCTTTAACAGTTAAATTTTTACAATTTTTTTCCTTGAAAAGTATGAATGGCTTCTGATGTCGGCATGTATGCGTGAATGCTTGAGGTGCACATGTCTGCCACAGCATGTTGACAAAGATACAGACACTGCAGGACTCCCAAACTTGGTATGCACACTAACCAATCATAAATACACAAAATAAAAGTATTTTGGAGGGTATCAAACTAAAATTGTGATTTTTGTGTTCTTTGAGTATTATGATACCCCTTTGCATGATTTTTTCAAAAAATCAAATTTTTGAAAAAATTTAATAATTTCATTATTTTACAAACTAACAATTTCAAACTTGCACACAAGTTAGTTTATTCTAGTAACAACATCTCCACAAAATTTCATTCCTTTATCTTTACAAGTTATTTTTCTACAAATTTATTAGTAACCTATACAATTTGGCCAGGGGGGAGAGATTGTGAGAATGAGCACTCTTCCAGGGCTGAGTGAGTTAATGAATTTTTGTCAGGTGTACTCAAGATTGTTCGTTTTATTTTTTCTAATAAGACTTTTCTAGCCTGTCAGCTTTTAATGTGAGGAGAAAGAACTAAGTTTATATAAATTATTTTATCAGTATTTGATTTCGATAGCAGTGTAGCACATATTGTTAGTTGTACTCCCTTTACTGGCCCTATCATGTTTTTTCATGTTCCTGTCCACAGTTTCTATGTGATAAAATTTTGTATGCTGGTGGATTGAACATCTGTAATTTGTGCTGGAAGTGAAAATTGTAGCTTTTCTATTTCTTTTGTGTATGGAACATTCTAGCTTTATTTGCTGAAAATCATGACTGTGATTGCATGGAAAGCTAATATATAGAAAATGCATGTCTAGGTCATACTTTAACAGAAAATCTTTTGGCAACAAATGCACAGGTTTGCCCAAAAGTACTGCAACTCTCTTCAGTAGGATGTTGATTATTAGTCCTATTGTCTATAATATTGTATGTGTTCGCATTCTTTTCCTAAAAAATTTTTTTTAACCTGTACAGCCAGCCAGTCTAGAGAATATAATGAACACCCATCGGAGAATGAGTTAATGTCCTTGTGCACTGTTAAGGAATTTATCGTAGCTTTTGTACTATCCATCTGTACTATTGTATTATGAAGGAATTCATTTGTCTTAACTTCTATAGTGTCCATCTGTACAACTAAGAGGTTTGTGCACCCGTTTGCCACTGCACTTCTGTTCATTGAGGTGTTGTTTTTTTCCCTGGGTGCTACAGTAATGTTGGAACTTGGACAATGGTCACTTGGTACTATAGTGAACATTGCTTGCACACCAACAACATAGTTTTACATTTTGTTTAGAACAGTAATGTAAGTAGTTGTAACTCTAGCTTTGTAGTTGAGGTGTGTAAAGCTGTGAGTGAGTGAAGAAAGAGAGAGAAGAAACATGATTTCTAAAAATTCTTAAATCAGTGGTTTGCTTCAGCCATTGACTTACAAGAAAGGGACACCCATTTTAGTTACGTAGCACTATGGCCAGTGTTTGGGATTGATCTCAACCCCAATCACAGTTTCCTTCAAATCTAAGGAATTTGTGCACCCATTTGCCACTGCACCGTTCATTGAGGTGTTGGTTTTTTCCCTGGGTGCCACAGTAATGTTGGAACTTGGACAATGGTCACTTGGTACTGTAGTGAACATTGCTTGCACACCAACAGCATGTTTTGATGTTTAATGTAGAACAGTGATTTAAGTAGTAAAAAAGTAATGCTAGATTTTACCTCTTTAGTTGAGGTGGATAAAGTGTGACAGAGGGGGGGAGGGGGAGAGAGAGAATCGTTCTATAACAAACTCCAAACTCTTAGCATTCCTGCGTGTTTTTTTAAGCAGAATTTTACACGTCTCCCCAGCATGTCTTTACATCGGTAGTTGGCATCGTTTAGACACTAACCTACAAAAGAAATGGTACACTAATTTCAGTCCGTCCTCTCTGGTGGATGTTTGGGATGACCCTCAACTGCCATCACAGTTTAACTCTTTCGCCACCAAGTTTCTTATTGAAAACCATTCCTCGTTGCCAATTATTTTTTTTTAGTCAGCATTTGCGTGAGCAGATCATTCAGTCCATATCGGAATAACGCAGTGGGTTATACTACCCAAAACTCGATCGATGGATGAAGGGTTGTAAGTCCAGAATCATGCTGGAGAGTCAGCTGTTGGAGTGAACCTTCATTACTCTGTGAAAAATGTGTCCTTTTTAATTATGGTCTTCAGTGTCAACCAAAGTCACTTGTGGCGCTGAGTGGCAGTGGCAACTAAAGTTGCCTGCAGAGTGAAAAGAGTTAACTGTTGTGTTGGTAAACAATTTGTGCTGGGGGCTTTCAGTATAAATAGTTTCCCCACCTTCTGGAAATGGTGTGCCAGAAATTTCCTCCTTTCTTTCACACTCTTTGTTTCTGCCTTGTTCCTTTGCTTTCTGTCATTTCTTCCTATTATTTTCTGCCTTGCTGGTCCATTCACCTGTATATGTTCGGTAAAGTCTTGCATACTTTCTCTTGGGATTGATAATTGGGTACATGTATAAAGTGCATTTTTGACTCTACGAAAATGAGATATGTGGAAGTAATTTTTGGTAAATGAGGCCTGTTTTTATATATATATATGCTTTAGTGTCATTAGTTATGTATAAATTTGTATTCAGATATATTTTTTAAATCCCCTGTGTGATAAATTGGACGGTGTGGTCAAGACCAGGGGCATCTGCTCAGATTATATGCACGAATGCATATAATTATATATACTGTATGCTCATAATTTTCGTTTCCTATTTTTTTACCTGTTGAAGTATTGTGTATGTTTTGAAACAGTTATAGCCCGATACAGTCGGCTGCGCTTTGAATGAAAATAACTATAACAGTATCAATAACAGTATCAATAACAGTATCAATAACAATATCAATGAATTTGTGCACCCATTTGCCACTGCACTTCTGTTCATTGAGGTGTTGTTTTTTTCCCTGGGTGCTACAGTAATGTTGGAACTTGGACAATGGTCACTTGATACTGTAGTGAACATTGCTTGCACACCAATAACACATTCCTAAGTTTAATTTAGAGCAGTAGTGTTTAGTGGCTTGTAACTTTAACTTTTTAGTTGAGATGTGTAAGCTGTAAAAGATGTTGCGGGGGGTGGGGTGGGGGGGGGGGTCTTTAATCAGTAGTTTGCTTCAGCCATTGACCTACAAGAAAGGGACACCCACTTCAGTCAGACTAACACTATGGCTGGTGTTTGTTTGGGATGGGTGTCAACCTGCACAGCAGTGTAGGAATGTGTGCACCCGTTTGCCACAGCACTTCTGTTCATTGAGGTGTTGGTTTTTTCCCTGGGTGCTACAGTAATGTTGGAACTTGGACAATGGTCACTTGGTACTATAGTGAACATTGCTTGCACACCAACAACATAGTTTTACATTTTGTTTAGAACAGTTACATAAGTAGCTGTAACTTTAACTGTGTAGTTGAGGTGTGTAAAGCTGTGTTTGTGTGAGAGAGAGGGGGGGGGGGGTCTTTAATCATTTAATCAGTAGTTCGCTTCGGCCATTGACCTACAAGAAAGGGACACCCACTTCAGTAACATAGCACTATGGCCAGTGTTTGGGATGGCTGTCAACCCCAGTCACAGTTTTCTTCTAAGGAATTTGTGCACCCGTTTGCCACAGCACTTCTGTTCATTGAGGTGTTGTTTTTTTCCCTGGGTGCTACAGTAATGTTGGAACTTGGACAATGGTCACTTGGTACTGTAGTGAACATTGCTTGCACACCAGCAACATATTTTTACATTTTGTTTAGAACAGTAATGTAAGTAGTTGTAACTCTAGCTTTGTAGTTGAGGTGTGTAAAGCTGTGTGTGTGTGTGTGAGAGAGAGAGAGAGAGAGGGGGGGGGGTTCTTTAATCAGTGGTTTGCTTCAGCCATTGACCTACAAGAAAGGGACACCCACTTCAGTAACATAGCACTATGCCAGTGTTTTGGATGGCTGTCAACCCCAATCACAATTTTCTTCTAAGGAATTTGTGCACCCGTTTGCCACAGCACTTCTGTTCAGTGAGGTGTTGGTTTTTTCCCTGGGTGCTATAGTAATGTTGGAAGTTAGACAATGGTCACTTGGTACTGTAGTGAACATTGCTTGCACACCAGTAACATATTTTTACATTTTGTTTTGAACAGTAATGTAAGTAGTTGTAACTTTAACTGTGTAGTTGAGGTGTGTAAAGCTGTGTTTGTGTGTGAGAGAGAGAGAGAGAGGGGGGGGGGGGGTGTCTTTAATCAGTAGTTCGCTTCAACCACTGACCTACAAGAAAGGGACACCCACTTCAGTAACATAGCACAATGGCCAGTGGATGGGATGGCTGTCAACCCCAGTCACAGTTTTCTTCTAAGGAATTTGTGCACCCGTTTGCCACAGCACTTCTGTTCATTGAGGTGTTGGTTTTTTTCCCTGGGTGCTACAGTAATGTTGGAACTTGGACAATGGTCACTTGGTTCTGTGGTGAACATTGCTTGCACACCAATAACATATTCCTAAGTTTAATTTAGAGCAGTAATTTTAAGTGGTTAGTAACTTTTAGTTTTTAGTTGAAATGTGTAAAGCTGTGAAAGAGAGGGGGCAGGTGGGGGGGGGGGGGGGGTTAATCAGTAGTATGCTTCAGCCATTAACCTACAGAAAAGGGACACCAACTTCAGTCAGACTAATACTATGGCTGGTGTTTGGGATGGGTATCAACCTGCACCACTGTGTAGGAATTTGTGCACCCGTTTGCCACTGCACTTCTGTTCATTGAGGTGTTGGTTTTTCCCTGGGTGCTACAGTAATGTTGGAACTTGGACAATGGTCACTTGGTACTGTAGTGAACATTGCTTGCACACCAGCAACATATTTTTACACTTTGTTTAGAACAGTTACATAAGTAATTGTAACTTTAACTGTGTAGTTGAGGTGTGTAAAGCTGTGTATGTGTGTGTGTGTGTGTGTGTGTGAGGGGTTCTTTAATCAGTAGTTTGCTTCAGACATTGACCTGCAAGAAAGGGACACACATCAGTTACATAGCACAATGGCCAAGTGGATGGGATGGCTGTCAACCCCAATCTCAGTTTTCTTCTAAGGAATTTGTGCACCCGTTTGCCACAGCACTTCTGTTCATTGAGGTGTTGGTTTTTTCCCTGGGTGCTACAGTAATGTTGGAACTTGGACAGTGGCCACTTGGTTCTGTGGTTAACATTGCTTGCACACCAAAACATATTCCTAAGTTTAACTTTAGAGCAGTAATTTTAAGCATTTAATAACTTTTACTTTTTAGTTGAAATGTGTAAAGGGGGCAGGTGTGTGTGTGTGTGTGGGGTGGGGGGGGGGTGTTAATCAGTAGTTTGCTTCAGCCATTAACATACAGGAAAGGGACACCAATTTCAGTCAGACTAATACTATGGCTGGTGTTTGGGATGGGTATCAACCTACACAGCAGTGTAGGAATTTGTGCACCCGTTTGCCACAGCACTTCTGTTCATTGAGGTGTTGGTTTTTTCCCTGGGTGCTACAGTAATGTTGGAACTTGGACAATGGTCACTTAGTACTGTAGTGAACATTGCTTGCACACCAACAACATATTTTTACATTTTGTTTAGAACAGTTACATAAGTAATTGTAACTTTAACTGTGTAGTTGAGGTGTGCAAAGCTGTGTTTGTGTGTGTGTGAGAGAGAGAGAGAGAGGGGGGGGGGGGTCTTTAATCAGTAGTTCGCTTCAGCCACTGACCTACAAGAAAGGGACACCCACTTCAGTAACATAGCACAATGGCCAGTGGATGGGATGGCTGTCAACCCCAGTCACAGTTTTCTTCTAAGGAATTTGTGCACCCGTTTGCCACAGCACTTCTATTCATTGAGGTGTTGTTTTTTTCCCTGGGTGCTACAGTAATGTTGGAACTTGGACAATGGTCACTTGGTTCTGTGGTGAACATTGCTTGCACACCAATAACATATTCCTAAGTTTAATTTAGAGCAGTAATTTTAAGTGGTTAGTAACTTTTAGTTTTTAGTTGAAATGTGTAAAGCTGTGAAAGAGAGGGGGCAGGTGGGGGGGGGGGGGGGGGGGGGTGTTAATCAGTAGTTTGCTTCAGCCATTAACCTACAGGAAAGGGACACCAACTTCAGTCAGACTAATACTATGGCTGGTGTTTGGGATGGGTATCAACCTGCACCACTGTGTAGGAATTTGTGCACCCGTTTGCCACAGCACCTCTGTTTATTGAGGTGTTGGTTTTTTCCCTGGGTGCTACAGTAATGTTGGAACTTGGACAATGGTCACTTGGTACTGTAGTGAACATTGCTTGCACACCAGCAACATATTTTTACATTTTGTTTTGAACAGTAATGTAAGTAGTTGTAACTTTAACTGTGTAGTTGAGGTGTATAAAGCTGTGTATATGTGTGTGTGGTGTGTGTGGTGAGGGTTCTTTAATCAGTAGTTTGCTTCAGCCACTGACCTACAAGAAAGGGACACCCACTTCAGTAACATAGCACAATGGCCAGTGGATGGGATGGCTGTCAACCCCAGTCACAGTTTTCTTCTAAGGAATTTGTGCACCCGTTTGCCATGGCTGTCAACCCCAGTCACAGTTTTCTTCTAAGGAATTTGTGCACCCGTTTGCCACAGCACTTCTATTCATTGAGGTGTTGTTTTTTTCCCTGGGTGCTACAGTAATGTTGGAACTTGGACAATGGCCCACTTGGTACTGTAGTGAACATTGCTTGCACACCAACAACATAGTTTTACATTTTGTTTAGAACAGTAATGTAAGTAGTTGTAACTCTAGCTTTGTAGTTGAGGTGTTAAAGCTGTGAGTGAGTGAGAGAGAGAGAGAGGTTCTTAAATCAGTGGTTTGCTTCTGCCATTGACTACAAGAAAGGGACACCTATATCAGTTACGTAGCACTATGGCCGGTGTTTGGGATGGCTGTCTACCCCGATCACAGTTTCTTTCTAAGGAATTTGTGCACCCGTTTGCCACAGCACTTCTGTTCAGTGAGTGTTGGTTTTTTCCCTGGGTGCTACAGTAATGTTGGAACTTGGACAATGGTCACTTGGTACTATAGTGAACATTGCTTGCACACCAGCAACATATTTTTAGGTTCCATGTATAACTTAATATGACAGTCTACTTTTTGCTCCTCTGGTTCATTGCAGAATTGGCCAAGCCAAAACAGCATTCAAGAAGATGAAAAGCATTCTTACTAACAAATGCCTGTCAATTAACATCAGGAAGACAGTTATATAGAAGTCATAAACAGCTGGTGAGGGATGCAAGTCATGAGGCTGTGTGTGATTTAATTAACAGTAGATGTTTAAATCATGCAGGTTACCGTGACAGTTAATGGCGTGTGTTTTCAGCCATCCCGGGTATTTTGGAAAAGTGGGTATGAGATACTTCCACAAGACCCAGAACAAATTCTTTTGCCCAACCATCAACGTTGACCGCCTGTGGTCCCTGGTGTCAGAGCAGACAAGGACCAAGTACGAGTCTGTCAAGGACAAGGCCCCTGTCATCGATGTGATCAGAGCTGTGAGTATTTGCAAGTGAAATGAAACGAAAAGGTGTGGAGATTTTTTGTGTGTTATGTAAAAGGAAAAGTTCCTTAAAATCAGTATAAATCCAGACTTAGCTATGTGTATTCTGCAGTACCCTATCAGAAGTAATCATGGATATAAGCTTGCTGAATAGCTCTGTGTGTGTGGAGGGTGCGTGTGTGTATGTCAACTGTAAAGTGTACATGTAGAGAAATAGTTTATAGTAATGTGGCATTTACACAAGGTGTGGGAAGTGTTAAAGGTACGATGATGTGAACATGTTTGTTATTGTGTTAAATACAATAGGTCCATAATTGTGTTATTCCTTTGATTCCTGCACTCTGTCCACCACTCATCCTGCATTGTCAACCATGCTAGCAAAGCAGCTTAACTCTTTGACTCCCTCACCCTATCTACCAGCTTCCTACATGTGTATGCAGGAAGCTGGTGAATTGCATGACGGAGTCAAAGGGTTACATTTTTGTAGTTGGTGGATAGGGTTTGTTAAATATGATGGTCAGTTTAATGGTATTGTGTCCTGATTTTTCACTAAAGAGGACCCATCGTTTGTTACAGGGATACTACAAAGTTCTGGGCAAAGGTCACCTGCCTAAACAGCCTGTCATTGTCAAGGCAAAGTTCTTCAGCAAGACTGCTGAACAGAGAATCAAGGATGTCGGTGGAGCCTGTGTTCTTGTTGCATAAACTGTGCATTCAGGGATCAGTAAATAAAGAAAAAAAAAGACATTTACATAATGTTTATGTTGTCTTTCCTGTGTGAAAATAAATTGTGAAAACTAAAGCACAACTTCCTTTGGTTATGAATTACAAAAGCCTTGTACACACACTGTGAAAAAAAGACAGATGCCTCATGCACACAGTCTGACAATCCTTGACATTTTAACTCTATTCACAGCACAGCTCTGGTTGAATCTAAGAACATCAGAGTAAATGTTATCTGGTCACGGTGATCCAAAGAGTTGGTGGCTAGGTTATTTTTTCAACACGTGTGTTTCGGACAAGATTGGATAAGTAGACTTGGTAAAAGAAAGACTTCTTTAATACACCATCATGAAGTCCTTTCTGGTGTTTGATTTATGCACATAACAGAATTTCTGATTTACACACATAAACACAAATTAGTTTCTAATTTACACTCATACAGATGAGTTTGTTTTGTGATGAGTTTTTATTAAGATGAGAAGTGACTTGATGGAGAGGGGCATTAGAAGGAAAATAAGTGGATTACTCACTGTTATCAACAGGAAATTGTTAATACAGGCAACAACATAGGAAATTGTCAATACAGTTAACGATACAGTTAACAACATATCAATCATCATCAAGTGCGTTGCCGCATGGCGTTGGCGATTGTGGCCCTCCATATGTATCTGTTCCTTGCTGCGCAAGCACATCTTCCACCCTCTCTGTCCTCGGCCACTCTGTAAGTCTGTCCACTATTTTCTTCATGGGTCTTCCTGGTGCTCTCTTTCCCTCCAGCTTTCTTGTTGTGACCAAGTGCTCTAATTCCCCTTTCCTCATAAAGAGGCCTATAAATGTTGCCTATCTTTTCCTAATCTTCCTAATGATCTACGAAATCGTTAATACCGTTAACAACATCAATACAGGAACCAGAAGAACAAGTAAACCGAAAAAGAACGCCTATTCAATACAACAAGACAAGACGAGCGCAAATTTTCGGCCAACTTTTTTGGCCTTTGTCAAGTGCGAACGCATGATCACAAACAGACACCAAACAACGGATAATAAGAAAAAGACTAAAACTTCCCTGCAGCCTCGTCCAGTGGATAAAAAGGGACTTTATCCATTGTTTGGTGTCTTTGTGATCGTGCGTTCGCGCTTGACAAAGGCCGGTTGGCCGAAAATTTGCGCCTGTCTTGTATTGTTGAATAGGCGTTCTTTTTCGGTTTACTTGTTCTTCTGGTTCCTGTTTGCTTGGACGCAGGCAGTCGCACTTATTTTGAACATCAGTACAGTTAACAAGGAAATTATTACTATGGCTCTCTGAATATATATGTACAGAACCACCATTTTAACTCTTTCATTCCCGGCTTCCTTGACTTATTACTTCCCCTTGTTCCTGACTTCCTCAACTCTTCTATTCCCTTCATTCCCGGCTTTAGCAGAAAAAGAGAAACTAAAAATCAGGGTACTTATTCAGACCGTACATACTGACAGCACTCATTGCTGTACACCCGGAATGTTATATCCGTTGTGTACAAAAATGATTTGAGAAATTGTCTGTGACTAAGTTGACACTTTTATGTGACATGCAGGTGTTAAACAGGTAATTTTCAGTAAAATTTTAGAGCAATATTAATATCAAATGCATGCATGGCTTTGTTTTGCGTGTAGGGTGTCCTCTGCATGCTTGTACTCACATAGTAACATCCTTCTATGCAAGCTGAGGCACTGTTGTTGTAATATCCATGTCACATTGTCACAGCTATCGTTTATCACAAATATATACAATCCAGGTGTATCAACAGCCTTACATCTCTTTTGTCTTTTCTTGTCACAAACAGTCACACAGTAAGCAACAATGTTTTGCACAGCTATATACACACACGCACACAACACCTTCACCGTTTGTCCTAGATATGTACATATGGAATCAGTGTCCTGTCACTGTATCATTTGTCACACATAGATGACAGTGTGTGGTACACCTTGAAACAGTCGTGCTGGTTGCTGCACAGATACACCCAACACTTCTCAGTAAACTGAACAAGTTTTCGCAGAATCGTGTCCGAATAATATAACTGAAAATACTCCAGCGCCGTCATAGATGTATCAAGTACACGCACAGGCCCAGCTTGGTTCTTGTCTTATCGACTGGTGGCACATAATTTCCGCTTGTCCACTCAAAGCTTGGCTGTTGTAAAACTGGCAGGTTTTCATCATCTAATTCATCTCCACTCTCATCATTTTCTTCCCAATTTACTACTGCCAATAACTCGGCTGTCTCCTCTTCAGTCAATTGTAGTAAATCAAAATCTTCATCCGTAAGGGCAGTGCAGAAATCGTCGTCAGAAAATTGATCAGAGTCGGAATTCTGGCAGTTTCCATTTTCGCAGTACACGTTTACAGTGACAAGTGCCACGCAGACAGCAGCACACTGACCAAAGAGAGAAACTGACCCCTTTCCCACGGTTAGCGGGAGTCTGGCACTCATTTAATTCATAACCAGTACCCAGCGAGTGATCCGGTCAAGGACAGATGACGTACACTGATGACGCGACTTGCGCGAACTTCAAAGTGGTCACAGCGCATCCCGGTTTTCCGGGCTGCAGGAAGGAAAGGAGCTACTTTCCTGGGACCGGTTTTCCGTGCTGCAGGAATGAAGGGTACTGACTACGCAAACCGGAAAACCGGTTTCCGGGAATGAAAGAGTTAAAGAAAGGTTCGACTGTAGTAAAAGGGATCATTTCACCACACGCCTTACTCATTGGCTCGAAATGTTTCTGCAAAGAAGACGGGAATTGCTCAGCTATTCTGAGCCATTAGTTTTTAAATTGCCACGTAGTGCTGTGAAGTTTTTGAGAAATTCTGACAGCTTTAATTGTGTGGTCTGTCAGGAACAACTATCAGTAATGCATTGTAAATCGTTTTAGCTTAGGAACAGAGTTAATTTTGTTGATTAGCAAATTTGTTGATGTAGCATTACACTTGATGTTTTTGAATGATAACGGAACAAAGTGACCCCCTGACCAAATTCCAGTGCCATGTGTTAGGTCAGGCACTTCCTTGATAAAATGTCTGCTAGGTGAAGGAAAATGTCTCTTCATGAGTTTAGACTGCTATGTGTGGGCATACGTGCATGTGATATGTGTGTGTGTGTATGTATTAGTATGTGTGTGCATTAGAGTGTGTGTGTAAATATGTGAGCATGTCTGTGTGAGTTGTGTGTGTATGTGAGAGAGAGGGGGGGGGGGGGGAGAGAGATCTCACAAACATGAAGTTTTTCAAAGGTCCCTCTAGACATAAGTACAGTTGCTACAGAGATGTAAACATGTTTCTGGTTTATGTTCTGTCACCTACTTTCTGGTCATAATGCATATGTGACTGCCAGCACAAAATCAGTCTTAACTAGCATTTTGGGCAATTGGAGATCACTGGAAAGTGTACATTCTGCTGATTATTTTGTACTTGAATAAAGCTTGTACTAAAAAAAATGTAGAAGTTATGTATGTTTAAAGTCATTAAGTTACATGACGGCCATTTTGAGAAAACAGCCTCTAAAAATTTTATGTAGGGCCTACTATCCTACACATTTTCCTGAAAGTTCTTTATTTGGTGGCTTTGACCCAGTTTGTTTCTGATTTTAGCTGTCATTATCTGAAAGGTGCACCAAAGAGCTTTCTGTCAGTACATGTATATTACATGTGGGAGTACTGTACAGGTTACGGTTCAAAATAAGAGACAAAAATAGGTACTTCTGGTAGGAAATTGCATTCTTTCTGCTGCGATCAGTGCATCAAAATACCATTTTAAATTGATTAATAATATTTTTTCAAGAAAAGAAAATTTTGTGAGGGATAGATTATAGTCTACAGAAATCAATTTTGAGAAAAAGTCAAAACACCCAGATAGACCCTCAGTTACCTTTTCAGCTCCTAGTGCTGTTCGACTGTCTGCGAGTTAAGACTGATTTGGTGGTGGGAGGTCACATATAAGTTTTGAAAACGCTTTTGAAAATAGTCTGCCGGCAAAGAAAATGTTTTGAACTTTTGAGTAATATTAAATGCTTCAACACTAAGCAATCACAAGTAGGCCTACCGGTAGCTATAAAATAAAAAGTAGTAAAAGTGGTGCATCAGCAAGGAAATAAACACCAGCAGCTTGGGAGCATCCGGTGTTGCGCGCTGGCTGTCATAGAGAATGTGATGTTAGCCCTGATATGGTCTCGGTGCTCAGCTCATTCTGGGTAAAGAAATGAGAAAAGCACTAAGAGTTCATCCCAAGGAGACCGAAACTCTGATTCATCTCTGTCTGGAAAGACCTAATAAATCTGGTAAAACTCCAGACACAAACAGCTGGGGGAAAAAAAACAAACCTTGCAGGCACAACTTGTTCACAAACACACCATCCACAAGCAGCTGAAAAAGAACCTTGCAGGCATGTTTTGTTCACAAACACATCATCAAACAGCTGGGGAAAACCCAGCAGGCACATTTTGTTCACACCTTCCACCAAACAGCTGGGAAAAAACCTGGCAGGCACATTTTGTTCACACCTTCCACAAACAGCTGGGGAAAACCCAGCAGGCACATTGGCACATTTTGTTCACACCTTCCACAAACAGCTGGGGAAAAACCCAGCAGGCACATTTTGTTCACACCTTCCACAAACAGCTGGGGAAAACCCAGCAGGCACATTTTGTTCACACCTTCCACAAACAGCTGGGAAAACCGCAGACATTTTGTTCACACCTTCCACAAACAGCTGGGAAAACCGCAGACATTTTGTTCACACCTTCCACAAACAGCTGGGAAAACCGCAGCATTTTGTTACACCTCCACAAACAGCTGGGGAAAAACCCCAGCAGGCACATTTTGTTCACACCTTCCACAAACAGCTGGGGGAAAAAACTTGCACGCTCAGTTTGTTCTCGCATGCGCACGCACACACTTCTAATATGAAATAAGTACACAATAAAGGTATTTGTTCAGTTTTTATTATATTACTGTACAAGTAATCAGATCAATGTATGATACATGCACAGGACAGGAAATGTATAGATAATCTTGACTCTTGAAACAACTGGTAAAGGCTATTTCAAAGATCACAGGAATTAAGAGGTAACACTATAGAAAAAAAAAGATGTATAATTAATTGTGGTAACATGGATAACTATGTAACATGCATTATCTGATAGAACCTACAACCTATAGAACCTACACAATATTTTCAAAGACACGACATACAACAATCATTCTCCACGAGACAGAACAAGAATGTTGTGCCATGTTTACTGAAGTAAACGCTACATAACGTATCAGATCATATTTGTTTGAGGACTTGTTCACAACATGGCAAAGACCAACACAGGTACGGTGGTAACTTTCCTGTTTGGTGTGGCTTGATTTTTTTTTGGGGGGGGGGGTAGAGAAATTGTGTGTTCCTCCATAAATATGAATATTGAGAAAACATTGGCAAAAGCAAAGAATATAAAAGGCCTACAACCTTGTTTCATTTTTGGTCGGCTTCTTAAATGTCATGTTGGTCCTTTTTTCTGATTTTTCTGTTGTTTTTTCAAATTATTATCATTAGAATTTTTTCAATTGTTTTCACATCCCACAAATTTTTTTTTGTTTTATGTTTTTTTTTAAAATTATCATTACATTTTTTTTCCTCAGAATTTTTTTTTCTGATATATAATATATTTTTTTAATTAGATCTATTATCATTACAATTTTTTCTATGTTTATATTTTTGCATCACAGAAAACTAAGAAAAAAATTATTTTTTCTTATTTTTGCATCACTGAAAACTTAAGAAATACCAGCATTCAGATATGTTTCACACTTGTGTTTGTATTGAACAGATCACAGACATTTTTGAATAAATTATGTGACCTCTGCGTGTCAGACATGAAACGCAAGTAATGCTCCCAGCCATCTCCCTTGTGATTCACCACAAGTAAACAACGCTAAAGTTTCCACTGTGTAGTCGCAAACAAAACTGGTAGAAAGAGAGAACAGTGAAAAGGCTGGGCAGTCCAAACTGTCACAGACTGAATCACAAACGTATATTTAATATTGCACAAAAAGATATGCACAGTTGCAACCAAGTATTAATTCAAACAGTGAACAATCGCACCATGGCCGTAATTAGAAAAAAAAAAACCCAACTCATTTCTAAACACTGCAAAACCATTGCTGAATTACATGCATCACTTCCACATCAAACAAATTCACTTTAGCTTAAGGATACATAATTCTAGTCAGACACTGAAAGACAGACAAACGAAACCTTCCAATGAATAATGAATACAACAACAAAGGAGTGAATCAGAAATGGTAGTATAACAAAATGCAGAAAGTAACTCTCTCCTTTTACACATGTAAATTTTGATGGGTTCTCCATTTATACCATAATTTTACCACCAACTGACAATATTTGAAAAAATTTTGTTTATTTATCCTGGCCAAGTGAACCAAAAAAGTGAACAACAAATACAAACTGCTACGAGGGTTGTTCAATTTAAGATGTCACCACCCCCTTAAAAAACGTACCTCTCATCTCAGCAACTTGAAACTTTTACATCCCCTCGAAGTATTCTCCGTTGGCTAGGATGCAAAGTTCAAGCCTCCTACGCCAATTCTCAAGCGCCCTCTGATAGTCGGTTTTAGGCAGACCAGACAACTCTGATCTTACGGCTTTGGCGAGGTCTTGTACCCGGTCAAACTTACGCCCAGCGAGCTTTTCCTTCAGAACAGGGAACAGCCAGAAGTCGCATGGGGCCAAGTCGGGGCTGTAGGGTGGGTGGTCCAAAACTTGGATCCCTTGCTCGCTCAGGAAGGTTGTGGTGACCTTCGCCTTATGGGCACTGGCATTGTCATGCAGAAGAAGGGTCCTCTGGGTGCCGACGGTTGGGCGCTGCTCATGGATTTTTCCTACAACTTTGGGGAGCACAACTTGGGTATAGTAGGAGGCAGTGATTGTTGATTTCTCAGGCAAAATGTCAATTGCCACAAGGCCTTGCGTGTTGAAAAAAATAGAAAACAGTCGCTTGCGACTCTGGAATCCTGGGCGAAGAACAACTGGTCGGTCTCCGTCAGGGCCAACCCACATGCGGTTGCAGCGTTTGTTGGGGATGCCGTAGAATGTGAGCCAACTCTCATCTCCCGTCACTAAGTCACACAGTCGTTTTGGCCCGTTGGGCTCAAACTCATCGAGCAGTTTGCGTGAACATGCCACCCGCTGCTGCTTCTGATCATCACTTAAGAGATGTGGCACCCATCTTGCAGCCAGTTTTCTCATGTGAAGGTCTTTGTGCAGAATGTTGTTAATGGTGCCAATTGAAAGCTCACATGCCTCGCTTAATTCCCGCACAGTCGAATGTGGATCCTCCTCTATCAGTCTTTTCACATATGCAATGTTTTGTTCGTTCCGAGCTGGTAAAGCTCGCTCTGCACGATTACCCCAATCAGATGGCACTCTACCTGCTCCTAATTGTTTGACCCACCTGCAAACTGTGCGGTAAGACACACAATCCGTTCCGTAAACAGCTTGCAAATCTGCGTGTATCTTCCTACAATCGTCACCAAGTTGTAGCCTTGTGAAAGTGTAGAAACGAAATTGCTCATTGGTGACGTCCATTTTTTTCAGGCTCAGCTATTTGAAACACATTTGTAATTACGTCATACTCCGAGTTGCGTCATGATGTCAACTTTATTTTCTGCATGCTAATCAGGTAAACTTTAAAGTTGTGTTTGGTATAAACATTTTTCTGTGCGTTGCTTCGTTTTCAAACGGCAAGCCTAGTGTCATCTTAAATTGAACAACCCTCGTATAATACTTGATCAAACAACAAACACACACACACAAATAGCTGGCTCATAAGGAATATATATATATGTAAAATACTGGGCATAACTTTAAATTGGCCTTTGTAGCATACAGTTGTGGTGATCAGAATTACACTGAACAGCAATAACACCTTTTATAAAGTGCCCAAAAAGTCATTTTTCTTCCTTTTTTTCTCTGTTTTGCTATCAATGTGTACATGTAAAAGACCATCACACAGAATGAAGATGGGTTACAAAAAATAAACTACAACAATCACAGTCACCTAAAAAAGGTCAAATAATCTGAAAAGAGAATACTGCAACCGTGATTTAACCCTTTGACTCCCACACCCTATCCACCAACTGCAAAAACTTAACCCTTTGACTTCCTCACCCTATCCACCAGCTTCCTGTAGGAATATGAAGGACAGGGTGAGGAGATCAAAGGGCTAAATTTTTGCTTTGGTAGCATGGTTACTAATGCAGGATGCTGATGGACAGGGTGTGGGAGTGAAAGAATTAAGAAAAAAAAAAATCAATTACAAGTAAGTGTTAAAACATTCACTGACTTTTGTGTATAGTTAAAATATGTTTGGTGCAAGTATCAATTTGTTTTTAATGCACGTATCAATGTTTTTGTTTTTAATCTGGTATATAAATAATCTTAATACACCAACTATATAGCTGATTGTGCTGAACTAGCAACAACAGTTCAGAAGGAGAATAAAGATGCTATGGAAATCTGGCATGTGATGTAATCAACCTGTGAAGATCTTTGAAGAGAAATGTTAGACATAAACTATTCCTACTGAAAGACGACACTTGTAGAGCTCTTGACTGTGCACTGAATACAAGCCAGTGTTTATGTATGGAAATAACGCAGGAAACCAAACATACCAGACATTCAACTGAAAGCTTGTGACAATGGCAAAACATATGATAAAGAAAAGAACTACGTTCAGCATGATTTTTCAGCGTTTATATGAAATTGTTGCTGAAATTGTGATTGCAGACACTGACAAAAATCTGTTGGATGAGGGATCAGAACTGCTATTATTTTTGGCTTGATGGGATGTAAAGTTTAACAGATAAAGTAGGCTACGCTTTTGCTCCCTACACAAAACCTGAAAATAAAACGCACCAGACTGCAACAAAACACGCACACTGTACTGATGGACCATCTTGTTCCCATTCTTTTAACTTATCACAAAATACACTTGTTACCCCCCCCCCCCCCCCCAAAAAAAAAAATCTACAATACACAATCCATACAAAATGTAAGAAGGTGGGGGGGGGGGGGTGAGGGTGAAGTCAGCTGCAAGTGGAATTCATGGATGAACTGCATGGTAAATGTACAAGACCAATACGTGTACATACACTCGCAACAGTTACATGTAGGCCTACAAGCTGAAATTCAAAATCTGCTGTAATACATCACTGTAACATAAGGTAAAAGTGATACTGAATGATAACCATCATAATTAATAACAATACTAAATGATAACCATCATACCGGTAGTTAATAATAGTGCTAAATGATAATCATCATAGTTAATAACAACACTAAATGATAATCATCACAGCTGATAACGATGTTATTAATGAACATTAACCCACTGAAATAATCAACATCATAGCCAACAAAGAGAAGTTGAACAAAGATGGTAGGTATCTGTTATAAACTATATTAAACCTACTGAAATAATTATCACAGCTGACAAGAAAACAAAGCAGATATCTGCTGCAAACTAAATGCACTGAAATAATCGTTACAGCTGACAAAGAGAATGAAGATGGGAGCTGTCTTATTAACTAAATTTAACCCACTGAAGTAACCATCAACATAACTGACAGAGAGAACAAAGATGAGAGGTGTCTTATTAACTGAATTTAAGCCATTGAAATAACAGCTGACAAAGAGAACGAAGATGGGAGGTGTCTTATTAACTAAATTCAACCCACTGAAGTAAACATCATCATAGCTCACAGAAAACAAAGATGGGAGGTGTCTTATTAACCCTTTGGCTCCCGCATACTATCCACCAACAGCAAAAACCTAACTCTTTGACTCCCTCACCCTATTCACCAGGTTCCTGCAGAAAGCTGGTGGAAAGAGTGAGGGAGTCAAAGGATGAAGTTTTTGCTTTGCTAGCATGGTTGACATTGCGGGATGCTGGCGGACAGGGTGAGGGAGTCAAAGGGAAAGTTTTTTCTGCAGTTGGTGGACAGGGTGCGGGACTCAAAGGGCTAAGTAAATTTATGCCATCAACATAGCTGACAAAGAGAAGAGAACAAAGATGGCAGAGATCTTTGTTATTAACTAAATATAACCCACTGAAGTAACCATCAACATAGCTGACAAAGAGAAATAAAGCAAGGATGGCAGTGGTGTCTATTATTAAATAAACAACCTACTGAAATAATCCGCATCGCAGCTGACAAGAGAACAAAGATGGCAGGTGTCTGTTACAAAAGACGGGAAGTGTCTGTTATTCTTAACTACATGTAACCACGCTGAAATATTCTGCAAATATCCATGGACACTAAGAAGTCTTAAAGTGTCTATTTTTCTTAACTACATGTAATCATGCTGACATATTCTCCAAATATCCATGGACACTAAGAAGTCTTAAGGTGTCTATTATTCTTAACTACATGTAACCATGCTGACATATTCTCCAAATATCCATGGACACTAAGAAGTCTTAAGGTGTCTATTATTCTTAACTACATGTAACCATGCTGACATATTCTCCAAATATCCATGGACACTAAGAAGTCTTAAGGTGTCTATTATTCTTAACTACATGTAACCATGCTGACATATTCTCCAAATATCCATGGACACTAAGAAGTCTTAAGGTGTCTATTATTCTTAACTACATGTAATCACGCTGACATATTCTCCAAATAACCATGGACACTAAGAAGTCTTAAGGTGTCTATTATTCTTAACTACATGTAATCATGCTGACATATTCTCCAAATAACCATGGACACTAAGAAGTCTTAAGGTGTCTATTATTCTTAACTACATGTAACCATGCTGACATATTCTCCAAATATCCATGGACACTAAGAAGTCTTAAGGTGTCTATTATTCTTAACTACATGTAACCATGCTGACATATTCTCCAAATATCCATGGACACTAAGAAGTCTTAAGGTGTCTATTGTTCTTAACTACATGTAATCACGCTGACATATTCTGCAAATATCCATGGACACTAAGAAGTCTTAAGGTGTCTATTGTTCTTAACTACATGTAATCACACTGAAATATTCTGCAAATATCCATGGACACTAAGAAGTCTTAAGGTGTCTATTATTCTTAACTACATGTAATCATGCTGACATATTCTCCAAATATCCATGGACACTAAGAAGTCTTAAGGTGTCTATTATTCTTAACTACATGTAATCATGCTGACATATTCTGCAAATATCCATGGACACTAAGAAGTCTTAGGTGTCTATTATTCTTAACTACATGTAATCACACTGAAATATTCTGCAAATATCCATGGACGCTAAGAAGTCTTAAGGTGTCTATTATTCTTAACTACATGTAATCACACTGAAATATTCTGCAAATATCCATGGACACTAAGAAGTCTTAAGGTGTCTATTATTCTTAACTACATGTAACCATGCTGACATATTCTGCAAATAACAATGGACACTAAGAAGTCTTAAGGTGTCTATTATTCTTAACTACATGTAACCATGCTGACATATTCTGCAAATAACAATGGACACTAAGAAGTCTTAAGGTGTCTATTATTCTTAACTACATGTAACCATGCTGAAATATTCTGCAAATATCCATGGACACTAAGAAGTCTTAAGGTGTCTATTATTCTTAACTACATGTAACCATGCTGACATATTCTGCAAATAACAATGGATGCTAAGACGTCTTAAGGTGTCTATTATTCTTAACTACATGTAATCACACTGACATATTCTCCAAATAACCATGGACACTAAGAAGTCTTAAGGTGTCTATTATTCTTAACTACATGTAACCATGCTGACATATTCTGCAAATAACCATGGACACTAAGAAGTCTTAAGGTGTCTATTATTCTTAACTACATGTAACCATGCTGACATATTCTCCAAATATCCATGGACACTAAGAAGTCTTAAGGTGTCTATTATTCTTAACTACATGTAACCATGCTGACATATTCTGCAAATATCCATGGACACTAAGAAGTCTTAAGGTGTCTATTATTCTTAACTACATGTAACCATGCTGACATATTCTGCAAATAACAATGGACGCTAAGAAGTCATAACACAAACACTCAAGAATGGGAAAATAAGATCTTTGACAGGAGGAGTTAAAAAAAACCAGAACAGTCTGACTGTCAATCATCATTTGTGACCGGCTCTGACAAAAGGTACAATAAGTCGGGTGAGGCCTTCTGCTGCTGTGGGCTCAAAACTGAACAGGGACAATAAGTCGATTTTGAGTTTTCTGCATTTTCATGCTCTATAACCACTTTTACACCATGTCCTAACACAATAAAGTCATATTCAATCGATAAGTGTCATTTTTTGTGTGTTTTAACTCTTCGGAGACGTAACAGCGGTTATTCCGCTGCAGCTGGCCAAACCATTAGAGACGTGATAGCGGATATTCCGCTGCGGTTTTTAAAAATAGATGCAAGCCGGTCGCTGGTCTAAGGGAACTAACTACACATATAGGAACACTCTTTGGTATCTTCTGAAGTGTTTGTTACTTCCCTTGCATCGATTTTATCCTGATTAGTCACAGTTTCTTGCTTTTATCCAAACCAACCGGAGTGACCGTCCTTGCACCAAAATGGCGACATTTAGGCCTTCTTCTTCTTCTTCAAAGGATCGTCATAATCACTTTGCTGCTTCACCTGTGTGAAAACAAAGCTGTGTTTGTTCTGTTATATCTTCTGGTCGTACCAAGGACTTGTGATTACCTGGATTTCTGGATTACCTGGTCAAGAATGGGTGTTTCACTGACTTTATGTGTTGGATTACTGTCAATCAAAAACTTCTTTCTCAGAGCCAAAACCCTACCCCATTTCACCTTCTAGGAAGGTAAGTAGAATAGATATATTGTCCTTGTATGTAGCTTCAGCTCAAAGAGCGTAAACTGAATTTTATTTTGATATAAAATATGTTCTTGTGCTGTAAAATCTGTATTTTTGAGAATTTTTTGAAAACCCCCCAAAATCGTGCGTCACCAAGGGTTGTGGCAGGTCCCATTGATCGCGTCCACAGTGGTTGTGCAAGGCAACTATATTACGTCTTCAAAGAATTAATGTGTGGGAAGTGCTACTATCTGGCCGCTGAAATATTCACAAGTTCCGTAACATTTTGGTGATTAAAGTAGGTCTACGCTTTTCTTAAATTTATTTTTCTTATTGTTGTTTTGGATGGATGGACAATTAAGTAAACAAGGGAAGTACGGAATTTCAGCTGATTTGGTTGATATTTAATGCTGTTTTTCTCAAAATGGCTGACTTGACTCCTTTCATCTTTGAAAGCCCATAACTTTTTTGTTTTTGTAGCCTGAAACTCAACTTTAGTACCATTTGAAAGCTGAGATCCTAAACTTTATAGTGATACCAAAACCTAAAAATGCCTAAACTGAGACTTATTGTGCCTTTTGTGAGAATGGGACACATCTATTTATTTTGTCACAATGGATTTACCATGTGAAATTCAGGTTGTTCTCCTTAGGAGAGTGTATTGCTACAGTACAGTGCCATCCTTTCTCTATTCATCTTCACCCATGCGAATATAAATGGATTTTGCCGCAGAATTTTCTCAAGGACAACTTTGTTGCTGTGGGATCTTTAACATGTGCTGAATGTGTGTTGCATACATCATTAATTGTTTCATCTGAAAGACTAGCACCAAGACCTCTTAACCCTTTCACTCCCACAACCTGTCCATAAACTAAAAAATTTAACCCTTTCACTCCCTCACCCTATCCACCAGCTTCTGGCAGGATGAGGGAATGAAAGGGTTAAATTTTTGCTTTGCATTCAAGGCTGACAATGCGAGATGTTGACAAATAGGGTGTGGGAGCAGAGGGTTAATCTAGTGGAGGAAGGAGAAAAATTTCTTGTCTGATCCATGATTCGAACCTGGGTTTCTTGCGTCCCATGCAGGTGCTTTGGCCAGTCACTTCACCATTATCACAGCATAGTCACATTTTTAAGTATCATCATCTGAATAAGAATTAGGGTACCACGAAGAAGCATCCTTCCTAAAGCTAATAACTACAATGGACGCATCTCAAATTGTACTCTTGTATCACAAAAGGTATAATATCAAACAAGCAGAAAAATAAAACAAAAACGAGCAAACGAATTGTGATAATCTAAAATGAGCATATAAACCACCAAATAAAGCAATATGTACAATGTCTAGAATAATCTCAACTATCCACCAAACAAAAACCAGGGACTTCAATTCATTTACAATACCCAGTAAAAAAAAAATGGCTGGAGACATGAAAGAAAATTTTTTATGAAAAGATGAGAAGGGAAGGGGAGAGGGCAGGTGAAAACTGAACTCAACCAGAGGACAGAAATAAGATCCACAGACAAGTAATACAAAGTAGACTAAATAAATGATAAAGACAATAAATAAACAGATCAACAAGATATGATGGAATCCAGTCAGATAGCTCTCATGGTTCCAAGGACAGACAGCAGAAGTTTCATCTGCAGTATCCCATCACAGACTTTATCCTTTATGAAATCCAAAACAAGTGTGACTGCCCGCATTCAAGCAAACAAGAACCAGAAAAAACACTAAAGAAGAATATGAATGTGTATTCAATACAACAAGACTTAGAAAAAACATGAAAAAAGAATACGAACGCATATTTAATACAAGACTTGTCTTGTTATATTAATTAAATACACGTTCGTATTCTTCTTTCGTGTTGTCTTGTTGTATTAAATACGTGTTCGTATTCTTTCATAATTTTTCCGGTTCCTTTATCCTTTCTGGTTATTTTTTTTAATGTAAAGGTCCTTCCACAACCCAATTCGACACTGGGGAGCAAGGTGGTTTACAGAACTCCATTTCTTTCAGGGCTTGCAATTATCTGGCAGACTCCCTGGGCCTGTGGAAAAAAATCCTATGTGCTGACGAGGTGTTGAAACAAGGGGGGTGGGGGGTTGGGGGAAGGGGAGAGGGATTTATGACACCGGAATGACAAAAATCTTATGATGGGCAACAAACAGACCAGTTTTAATTGTTGCGGGCTGAGATTAAACTTGAGATATCAGATCTCCAGTCCATGGCTCTACCATAAAAGAACAAACCAACTCTTGAGCAGGTAAGTTCTTTTGATAAAGCCACGGACTCGAGATCTGATATCTCCAGTTCAATCCTATGTGCAACATTCAAAACCAGCCTGATTATTGCCCGTCGTATTGTTTCCATCATTCTGTGGTGTCAGTTTACTGTTCAACAGGTCCTTATCTTCCCCTTTTCCATTTATGTTCAACAGGTCCTTATCTTCCCCTTTTCCATTTATGTTCAACAGGTCCCTATCTTCCCCTTTCCCATTTATGTTCAACAGGTCCTTATCTTCCCCTTTTCCATTTATGTTCAACAGGTCCTTATCTTCCCCTTTTCCATTTATGTTCAACAGGTCCCTATCTTCCCCTTTTCCATTTATGTTCAACAGGTCCCTATCTTCCCCTTTTCCATTTATGTTCAACAGATCCTTATCTTCCCCTTTTCCATTTATGTTCAACAGGTCCTTATCTTCCCCTTTTCCATTTATGTTCAACAGATCCTTATCTTCCCCTTTTCCATTTATGTTCAACAGGTCCCTATCTTCCCCTTTTCCATTTATGTTCAACAGATCCCTATCTTCCCCTTTTCCATTTATGTTCAACAGGTCCTTATCTTCCCCTTTTCCATTTATGTTCAACAGGTCCTTATCTTCCCCCTTTCCATTTATGTTCAACAGGTCCTTATCTTCCCCTTTTCCATTTATGTTCAACAGGTCCCTATCTTCCCCTTTTCCATTTATGTTCAACAGGTCCTTATCTTCCCCTTTTCCATTTATGTTCAACAGGTCCCTATCTTCCCCTTTTCCATTTATGTTCAACAGGTCCTTATTTTCCCCTTTTCCATTTATGTTCAACAGGTCCTTATCTTCCCCTTTTCCATTTATGTTCAACAGGTCCCTATCTTCCCCTTTTCCATTTATGTTCAACAGGTCCTTATTTTCCCCTTTTCCATTTATGTTCAACAGGTCCTTATTTTCCCCTTTTCCATTTATGTTCAACAGGTCCTTATCTTCCCCTTTTCCATTTATGTTCAACAGGTCCTTATCTTCCCCTTTTCCATTTATGTTCAACAGGTCCCTATCTTCCCCTTTTCCATTTATGTTCAACAGGTCCTTATCTTCCCCTTTTCCATTTATGTTCAACAGGTCCCTATCTTCCCCTTTTCCATTTATGTTCAACAGATCCCTATCTTCCCCTCTTCCATTTATGTTCAACAGGTCCTTATCTTCCCCTTTTCCATTTATGTTCAACAGGTCCCTATCTTCCCCTTTTCCATTTCAAGACCTTGTTAGTACAGAGGGTTTCGCACAGGCCCAAGAGGTTTGTCAGATAACTGCTGACAGATATGGACAGAGCCCATACATGGAATTGTCTGAATGTGATGAGTCTTGTCTTGAACAAACACCAAATTCCTGTACCGGCACTCAGATAGCCTGCCTGTGGCTTAACCCTTTGACTCCTGCGCCACCCTCTCCACCAGCATCCTGCATCGCCAACCATGCTAGCAAAGCAAAAACTTAACCCTTTGACTCCCTCACACCCTATCCGTCAGTTTCTTGCATAAAGCTGGTGGATAGGGTGAGGGAGTCAAAGGGTTAAGTATTCGTAGCTGGTGGATAGGGCGTGGAAGTCAAAGAGTTAACATTCTAAAGACAAAATCCATAACAAGTGTGACTAAATCTAAAGACAAGGTAAGTCATTTAAGAACTTAATTACTCAGCATACACCGGTCATCAGATTAACAAGTAACCGGATTTCAGGTTAACAAGTTCCTTTTCACCCTGGGTCGAAACAAACATCATTTTGAAACACGGCCTGAGAATACAGACTAACCAAATGTGAAGGACATGAACTGTGAATTGATACAACAATGTAATGTACAAAGCTCACGACGGATCACAGATCACATCTGTAATGCTAACAGTGCAGAGATCAACTTGCTTTTTGTTTTAACCCTTTGACTCCTGCACTCTATCCACCAATGCAAAAAAAATTAACCCTTTGACTCCCTCACCCTATCCACCAGCTTCCTACATGAAGCTGGTGGACAGGGTAAGGGAATCAAATGGTTAAGTGATTCGACACAACACACCACTTCTCATGCAGTAGTTCATTACGTTGACCACTTCGTTTATATTAACCCTTTGACTCCCGCACCCTATCCACCAACTGCGAAAACTTAACCCTTCGACTCCTTCACTCTATCCACCAGCTTCCTGCAGGATGAGGGAATCAAAGGGTTAAGTTTTTGCTTTGCTAGCATGGTTGTCAATGCAGAATGCTGACAGACAAGGTGTGGGAGTCAAAGCATTAGCCGGTGAAGAGACAGGCAGTCATAGTTGCAAAAAGTCATACGTGAAGAGCATGAAGAACTGTGAATCAAATCAATTCAACAGCGATACAAACAAGTCACAGGTCACATCATGTTTAATTCACTTGCTTTTGTTTTAACCAGTGCAAAGATCAGCCATTATAGTAATTAAAATCCATAATGATACAAAGTTGTTACTGAACAAGTTTTCATATGAAATCAAATACTGGTACTTCAAGAACAAAAAAATACCCTGAGGTTTTCACTGTAACCACTACTGATGGACTCATCCATTTGATAATATGTAATCAAAAAAAGAAATGAATTTAAACCTTTTGGCTCCTACACCCTATCCACCAACTGCAAAAACTTACCTTTTGACTTCCTCACCCTATCCACCAGCTTCTGCAGAAGCTGGGATAGGGTGAGAAAGTCAAAGGGCTAATTTTTTTCTTTGCTTGTATGGTTGACAATGCAGGATGCAGGTGGACAGGGTGCAGAAGTCAAAGGGTTAAATGAAACTGAAGACAGAGACAAAGACAAAGACTGGAAGCAATATACTGAACAGTTCCGCATGTCCATAATGTCTGTGCAGGTTTGTAAAATGAAAGGCTGAAAATGGAGACAGACTACAACACAGATTTCTTTCTCAGAATTTTGAAACAATTAGATGAAGAATGATCTATAACAAAAAAATTACAATTTATTAAAAAAAATTATCATATCCTGTAAAATAGGCCTACCCCTTCTTAAAGGTTTGAATTTTGTAGCTATATTCAAACAAAATATTTTCATTAGCTTTGGATTCAAGACTGACATACTTTCATTATGTTCAGTCAAGTAAACAATTTTGACGATACCTGCAGAGAATTAATCAATTCAATAACAAAAGAGAAAACTGCACCAATAATGTACACCTGTCTTGGTGTATAACAGACAACAGAAAGGTGACTTTCTCAAGAAATGTCAAACATCTTTCTGGATAGTGAGCAACAAACAGATGATAACTCCATCATTACCAATGACCCTTGCATATCCCAGACAGAGTACTTTTATCGCTTTTCCTTGTCTATGTTCTGGAAATCAACATAACTGTTTTCTTAAATTCATCTTTCAAAAAATATGGTTTGCTGCAATATGATCTAGTCATTTGTTTTTTAAATGTATTTTGAGAACATAATAAAATGATGCATCTGCCATCTCTAATTCCTTTTGTGATACATAGTGCTGGCAAGTAACCTCAGTCCATGGCAGTAGTTTATCTGATGTACATTTGGCATTATTCTGGAAGCCATGGTATCCCTGAGCACAGACACAAAGCTGCCAACAGTTGATCAGATTCTCTTTTCAAGTTTAGCAGAGAATTTGTCACCACAACTGAATGTCCGACATAACCAATGACAGAATGTCTGGACATAAACCAATCGCATTATGTCGCATTATGCCCGGGAAACACACTCTTTATTTCTGAAAGGGCAACGCAAGTACACATCAATATTCCCAGCCGACAGAGTTCATTTTAGCATTATGAATATCATTTCAGTTTAAATACTTTTGTTTACAGCTGGAGAAACATATATGAAAACAGCAACTTTACAAACAACAAGCAACAAACTTATCAAAAGCAAAAGAACTTGCAAATACCACAGCTAAAATCGATGGCACTAAGGCCAGAATGAAATACACAGCCACTAATTCTTAAAGAACAGTTAAAGTCTTCAAACAATAAGTATGTCCAAAGAAACTTTCATGCATCGATTACAAAAAAATCCAAACATCACTTATCTGCTTCTTTAGAAATAACACCAACTTATAAAAAATGACAGATATAGGCATGGCTAAGAAAAAAAATAGGACTTGCAGACCACCAATTCCATACACAGTCACAACAGGCACATCCCAAATCTCTGAACTTCAAGACTGTAAGAATGCACTTTTGTCATGGTTTTCAACACCGATGAGATTCAAGTTCACATACCACCTCAAAACTAGCCATGGTTTTCAATACTGATGAGATTCAAGTTCACATACCACCTCAAAACTAGCCAAACTGTCCATTGGTACTTCACGTCTGGATATGTCACTGTTTATTAACAAACAACCAGTGGGGAAGAACAGACTGGCAAATTTTGGAGAGAAAAGTTGTCAAGCTAATGAAGAAACGTGCCTGACATGGGTACAACAGTAAGCTGCTGAATCACATCTGCAAAATTCATTTTCCACTTCCCATAAAATATTCATTTTTTCCCAATCTTACTTAAGGCAACTCGCATGAGTCCATCATCAATCTGATTTAGTTTTTCAAATACAGGTCAGTTAGCCTGACAAACTGTTCCAGATGTTCACATGATTTTCATCCGTACAATTGGTCTCTCTCTCTCTTATATATATATATGTCTGAAAATGTTCCACTTTCATTCTGGAGCACATAGAATCCTGGGAAAAGCAAACTTGCAGGGTTTGCTGTTCTATACAGTTTGAACCAAACACTAAAGTCCCTTAAAGTATCATGAAATGGGCATTTCTCAGCTGGTTACAAAAATAAAATCCTAAGTGTAAACGAATCCACTCTTGCATAGTTTCACAGTTTCTAAAACGAACATAAAGATGTTGTGTTTAGTCAAATATTAACAGGTCAGACTGCAGAAAACATATTCATCATTACAACTGACACACATGACCACGTGATGTAAGTCAAAACTGCCATAAATCTTGCGTAGTTCAGACGTTGTGGTAAAAAAACATGTAGTCTACATTCACTTTATGGCATCTCTTCACAAAAGAATAATACTGTCAGCATCAACATATTACATCATCTAGTGTGATCTGTGCTTACTTCTAATCTTGGAACAGATTAAAAACACTGACACGTCTCTGTAACTTATAGTGACACTATTAGTGACTCTTTCTTCTTTACTCAAAGTGTTTATGACTTAGTCGAGGAATTGCAAGCAAGGTCACATTTCTTTTCAAAAATCTATTTTGAATTCTCTCTAAGTCTCTGAATCTGTATTTCATTCAGAAAACAGCATTATAATGAATTATTTCCATTATGACAACAATCATTAAACTTAACACAGCCTCCGTCTTCTCCCAAATTCAGGTTATTTCACAGTTAATTAAATTTTTTACTTTCTCTACCAGTTTCGAATACAAAGTATGCATGACGATACTTTTCTTATATCTGCAGTTCAAACATCAAAGCAATCAGAATTTTTGTTTCACAAGATAGTCAACTTACATTTACTTATTCATTTATTACATTTTTAAATGTTTTATTGTATATTCTCCCTTCCTCACACACAGAAAGATATGTAGGCCTACCATACATTATACTGGAGTAGACCTACACTTTACCAGCCATGCAAGTCACAGACAATAACGCTACAGATGAAACACTCAGGAGGACAAACGAGACAACCTGAAAAAAAAGAAGAAAGAGAAAACACAAACACACTGTAATGCACACACACACACACACACACACAAAGAATCATCTGACAACAAAACTAACTGAGCAATCAGCTCACGAGTCCTAACATACTGCTTTAATTTAAAAATAGCATGGTCTACCTACCGGAAAACAAAACTGACAGTTCTCAACCAATCAACAAATGTCGCGAATCATTAAATCCACCAAATGCACATAATGCAGATCATGCATGACATAAATCTGGTATGGGTGACACACACAACAATAATCTTCAATAATAATTATAACCATATACTATCAACTTACAGCATATCAGAAGAATATCAGATAACCTCAATGATAATTTACCCAGACTCACTTCATCAGAGCTATCTCAATTCTGCAGGTTACTAGCTTTCGTGTGTGGGCAGAGGTTGAGCGCCTTCATCGTCTGCTCCATACTTGGGCTTGGGGTCAGTTGTCAAGTTCATTTTCTCATCACCTGTTTGAGATCTGTACCAGGCATGGGGATGGGGGCGGCAGACGCTGAGGGCTGAGACGTGACGGGCGAGTCTTGTGGCGTTGGGGTGTCGTCCTCCTCCTACAAGGTAAACAGAAAATTGGATATGTGGCTGATGATAGACAAAGATTTAACTCTTCTTTTTTTTCTTTTTCTTTTGCCCCACACAGCCTACAATTAGGGGCTGGAACTGCTGAACAGAGAAGAAAAAAAAAACAAAGAAAAAGAAATCTACGAAGCTCTGGGGGCATGCTCCCCACAGAAAAAAATGTAAGGTATTAAAACTCCATTGAAAATTGAAAATTATTTTGAGTGGTTAAAGTCTGTGCAATCTAGCAAATGTTCCAGCACCAAATCAGACAATCAGAGTGCTCAAAAAGGTATTTTCTGCACAATTTAATTCTTACGCAAGCACATATTAAATCACAACAAATCATACTCCCAATATTTACTCTATTTTTGAAAAAAAACAAACACAAAGCTGGATATGGATTTTCCGAGGAAAGAGCCCATGTAATCCAAGGAAACAGATTTTTTTGACACAGAAATCCAGGCTTCTGAGAATTCCCATCCCTACACAATCCTAATTTCTTTCTTTCTGGAAGAATGCCTAACAGTTTCACTCCTTTGAGAACATAGTTTCACTCTTCTCTTTCATAACCAAAGACTGCAATTTTAAACTTTTTCTGGAACAAAAACTTTTTCTGGAACAGAGTCTGCAGTAATGTTCTATCTCATTCCAATCACAGTTAATGGTTTTATCTTTCTTGATCAAGGATTACAGCTTCTACTCTTCTGGAAGAAAAGCAGGGTTTTTTTTTTTTATTAGACTAACTGCTAACTGAAAGAAAACATCAAACAATTTGTTTTTTGCAAGTAAGTTTAATCATTTCAAAAAGCCTGCAGTTTTTACATAACACAGCTCAAATTTAACTCTTTCCATAATACAGTCTTCAATTTTCCATGAACAATATCTACTGTGTTTGCACACACACACACACACACACACACACACACACACACACACACTAACACAAACACACACACGTACAAAATCACACACACACACACACACACACACAACACACACACACACACTTAACACAAAACATACACACACAAACACACAACAAACAACACTTGCTATCTGTCCATACAGTCCTATAGACCTTTCAGACGACTAACTTTCAGACTCTCACTCACGTGCAGATGTGTGTAGTTGCCTTCATCCTCTGGTGCCTGTGGTCTACACTTGCCGCAACAGAAATTGCAGCAAAGGCAACAGCAGCAGCAGCAGAAACAGCCCGTTATGACACCAAAGAATATGACCAATGCCTGCAACAGACATCCTACAATCAGTAAAGTACTCCTGAATTGTGACCCGTTTTCACGAAATGAGTCCTAATCGCATTCAGCGAAAAGCGTAGAGGCCCGGAAAAGGTGTGATGGGTCGATTTTGTCAATGTTTACTTTTCGTCAAAAATGGAATATCTAATCTTTAAATTACATGTACATGCACTCTGCACTTTATAATTCAATCGGAAAATATATTTAAAATGCGTTTTAACCAGATAACAGCAAGTTTTTTTGTGTCAGAAAAAGGGATATATAAACTTAAATAACAAGACAATTACAGTAGATTTTCACACCAATGTTTGTGTGCTATTGTGGCATGATGTGTTTTACCATAGTACAAAATTTGGTAAAGATTGGTGAAGTACAAATACCTGTTGCTTCACTGAAGTGGTGAAAATTTTAAAACTTGATTTTCTCAAAACGGCTGCTTGCTATGTTACACACTTCAAACACCCATAACTTCCTTATTTTTAGGAATAGAATAATAAATTTCATATGAAAAAAAAGTTAATAATCTGGACATTTTGAAAATCATAATATCCTAAAATCTGTTATTTTCACCTTAGGACTCATTTTGTTAAAACGGGTCACAATTGAGAAACAAGCACACCAGCATACTGATAAAAACTGTACTTTGTGTTACTGTTGTCAATTATTGTTATTGTTGCTTCACCCCTTGACTCTCGCGGCCTGTCCATCAGCATCTTGCAATGTCAACCATGCTAGCAAAGCAAAAACTTAACCCTTTCACCGCCGATGTCGCCTTTTGGCAACCGTCTGGCAGACCGCCAACATACTTTATTGTTGCATAATCCCAAACTCCAACCATTCTTTCTTTAAAAAAAACAAAACAGAAAGCAATTCGGTTGAGAAATAAAAAAGTTACAGTCATTTGATGTCGGTAGTTGCACTTTTCTTTTTTCTTTTTAAAACAGCTGGCGCTGAGGACTTTAACATTGTAAAATCACTGGCGGTGAAGGGGTTAAGTTTTTGCAAGTTGGTAGATAGGGTGCAGGAGGCAAAAGGTCAAAGCCCAGCTACCTGCACAGAGCCATATCAGGGCTATAATATCTCACAAAGTATACCACACCTCATTGGGAAAAAAAAAAAACGGAAAAGAAAAGAAAATACACACATCAATGCATTTATGCACATAATCTAAGGACATGCCCCTTGCGTTGACCACTATATCCAATTTATCACACACGAGATTTTAAAACACACCTGAACACAAATCTAAACATAACTAAAGACACTAAAACATACATAAAAACGGACCTAAATTACCTAAAACTGCTTCCGCATATCTTATTTACCTAAAGCCGAAAGTATACTTAATACATGTACCCAATTATTAATCCCTAAGAGAAAGTACACAGAACTTTATCAAACACATACAGGTGAATGGACCAGCATGGCAGAAAATGATAGGAAGAAATGACAGAAAGTAAAGGAACAAGGCAGAAACAAACAGAGTGACAGAAAACAGGTAAATTTCTAGCAGAGAATTTCCAGAAGGTGGGATACTATTTATACTGAAAGAACCCTCAGCATCTCCACAGGGGTCTGCAGAATGAAATGAATTAGATCAAAGTCTATACTGCCATTGTTGGGCCAAAAATCTGATAGATCTCATCTGGAATATGGTAAAGATCCAACTATATTAAGTGATAAATTATACTTGTTCTCTGGTATCGTATGTGTTGAGTGAACGCTGTCCAAAAAGAGGGGCATTTCCATTCAAACTAATTAATCATGTGTATATTCATGATTTCCTGTTGTGTTCAGTTTAAATCTAATATTTGACTAAATTCACTCCACAGTCAAGAATTGTAGACTAATTTACACTTCATAGACTATCCAATGAAAATGCCCTTTAATACAGACCCTCCCTCCTTCTCTCCTACCATCCCTCCCTCTCTCTCTCTCTCTCACACACACACACACACACACACACACACACACACACACACACACACACACACACACACACACACACACACACACACACACACACACACACACACACACACACACACACCAACAAGCGCCCATGAACATGCATACCCTCTATCCACAAACCAAGAAAAGCCGACACATTTTTGACAATCGACATGACACAAAAATTACCCTCTTCATTATAATCACCACACCCATCTTTAAAAACATTAAAAACAGGAAAAACCCGAATGACATTTTACCTTCAGGCAGTAATGCGACAAGCAAACTGCGTGAATCAGATTATATTTTCAACCCATTTTAACAATTGTACATTATTATGCTTCCATCAAACAAACTATCGATGATATGAATGCCAAACAAAAAACACATACTGCACAAAGCTGGTAGATAGGTTGAGGTGGTCAAAGGGTTCTTTTTTTTCCCTTTTATTGTTGTTTAAAGCCCAGCCAACTGCCAGAGCCATATCAGGGCTATAACCACTTCAAAACACACAAAACTTCAACAGGAAAAAAAAAAAGAAAATTAAGTACGCATATCAATGCATTTGCGCACATAATCTAAAGATATGCCCCCAGTGTAGGACCATTCCGTCCGATTTATCGCACAGGGAGATTTAAAAAACACACCTGAATACAAATATAAGCATACATAAGGACACCAAAACATATATGAAAACAGGCATAAATTACCTAAAATTGCTTCCGCATATCCCACATCCTTAGAGCCAAAAATGCACTTAATACATCATTACATTGCCCAATTATCAATTCGAAGAAAAAGTACATAAGACTTTATCAAAAAAATACAGTTGAATGGACCATTAAGGCGGAAAATAAGTAGAAATGACAGAAAGCAAGGCAACAAGCAGAAACAAAGAGAGTGACAGAAAAGAGAAAATTTCTAGCACAGAATTTTCCAGAAGTGGGGATATTATTTATACTGAAAGAGCCCCCGGCAACCCAACGGGGGAGGTCAAAGGGTTAAGTTTTTGCATTGTTAGCATGGTTGACAATGCAGGATGCTGGTGAACAGGGTATAGGAGTCAAAGGGTTAAAACAACAGACACAAGACACAACCATACACACTACCATATCCTACTGACCTTGCACCAACCGCTGGTGAGTACCAAGTATGTGTTGACGTTCTCCTCTCCAAACTGCTCAGCTGCATAGATGCCCAAGGAACCATAGCGGTCGTAAATACCACGTCTGGTGCTGTCACTCAGGATTGTGTTTGCGCGATTGATCTCCTTAAACTGTAAAACATTTTCCACATAAAAGGTTTCTGTAAGAACTGGCAGATCAAGACATGCACGCAAACACCAACACTTTAAACCCTTGCCTGAAGACAGAGATGTTCAAAAGGAATGTGGGGATGGAGGTGTGAAATAGTAGTATGTACGGGTGGAGGTGTCAATAATTGTAGTAACCAGAAAAACACAAAATAGAATCAGAACGCGTATTCAATACAACAAGACAAGACAGGCGCAAATTTTCGGCCAACTGGCCTTTGTCAAGCATGAATGTAAGATCACAAACAACACCAAATACAAAATTATGAGAAAAAGACTGAAACTTCCCTGCTGCTTCGTCCAGTGGGAGAAGAGGACTAAATGAAATCGCAATGTGTTTGTGAGTAATGGTAAGAAGTGGGGAGATCGAGAGGGGAGGCAAATAATTGTAGTAAGATAATATCATGAACTGATGCCACACTTTCAGTACTGTTTATACCAGTGACAGGTAGGCCACAACAGGACCAATTAGCTACAACGCAGATGGCCTACACGGATTCCACTGACGTCCTCGTGAAAAAGCTAAAGAGAGACAGATACAAAATCAGTCAGCACATAGGGTAGTTTCGACTGACTGCCACTCAAGAAGTCTTGTTTTGATAACAGGATAAATATTAATAATATAGTAGGCCTATAATGAACCAACGCCTAAAACAAGCAGAAAGTGGGTAAAAATACAAAAACAATAACATAAATATCTTTTTGGTATAGAACTATTATTCAAACAAAACTGGGCTCACTGCAAATTACACATAATCAGACTTTTAACCCTTTGACTCCTGCACTCTGTCCACCAGCATCCTGAACTGTCAACCATGCTAGCAAAGCAAAAACTTAACCCTTTGACTCTCTACCCTATCCACTAACTTCCTGGAGGAAGCTGATGGGTAGGGTGAAGGAGGCAAAGTGTTCAGTTTTTGCCGTTGGTGGATAGGGTGCAGGAATCAAAGGGTTAAGTGGAGCATGGAGAACTCAAGCTGTTCAGTGTACTGACCACACTTCACCACGTTGTTGCACAATCTGTATCTTTATGGGCGTGCATGCTAGGTGTGTTCATGTTTCCATAAGCTACTGGACACTGACATGACTTACAGGATCTTTAACATGCATATTTGATACCTGCATGCATGTACACAAAATGGGGGTATACACACTGGCAAGTCTACACACATGCTGGTCTGGGAGATCACAAAAATCTCCACTCTTAACCCACCAGGTGGAGGAGTATATGCAGATCGAACACAGGACCTTCAGACTGGAATTCTGGTGTTTACTCACTTGACTACAGCGTGAATCACAAGCACAATAATACAATGAAATACACAAGTCAGATATTTATTCACTTTACTATAAAGCCCAGCACAATAATTATAATACAATGAACCATGCCTAAAACAGGCAGAAAAGGGTAAAAATAAGCTGTGACTGATCAATCAAATATATCTCTTGGAGACAGCGTATTGTTTATAAGACGCCTGACTCTGAATGTCATTTGTGGGATGAAAGCGCAACAATCTGATTATAAAGGAAATTTTCCTTCTAAAATTACGTTTAATCTAACATACTTACCGGGGCTCACTGATGCAATAAGCGGCAGCGATTTGCCATTCCTGCCTCATAAACAATAAAGTCCGAAAGGACCTAACTCTGAGAGTATCCATGTCTTGCGCATGCGCATGTGCTCTTCCTCTTTTCTTGGCAGCCATCTTCCAGCTTGCCTCGTATGCTCTGAGCAGCTAAGTATTTTGCTACTTTGCTTGCAATCGATCGATTGTCATTGCTGTTTTGTGTTGTCTTGCCTATGTTTTCGTGTAAGGGAGAAACTTACGTGAAGCGTTTGGGTGGCAAAGCGAGGGTTAAGAAGATTTCCTCCACGGTTTCTCCAACCCACAGACCGGAGGTTTGCCCGGTGCGCCAAAACCCGCTCTCTCTTCACCTTTGTCTCTCCCTCCTCTGTCTCCTTCGTCTACTCTCTCGAAGTCATCGCAACTCAACTGCGGTTCTGTTGCGGTGACCACGAGCCCTCAACTCAGCTGCGGTAATGTTGAGTTTTCATCATTTTGGGGCCTTCACACTGCCCCTCACGGTAATCGACTCAACTGCGGTTCTGTTGATTCCGTACTTGCCCCCCTGCGTACAGCTCAACCGCGGTTCTGCTGCTACGTTTCAGCCCCTATGGCTGTAGGGCGACATGGGTATGGGTCTCCTTCGGGAGACAGGAAGGCCAGCATTTTGTCGGAAAAACGGCTCGCCAGGCGAGTCAAGGGAGGCAGCCCCGATGTGACGGGTCAGACCGTAGGTCCGCCCCAATTGCCTCCCTTCCTCCATTACCAGCGGGTTGACTTTTCGTCATCTTGCGGCCTTCTCGTAGCCCCCCACGGTAATCGACTCAGCTGTGGTTCTGTCGATTCCGTACTCACCCCTTGCATACAGTTCAGCTGCACACATTTCAGCCACACTGGCTGAAGGGCGACCTGCTCGCCCCCTAAATAAGATTTCAGTTTTGCATCATTTACACAAGCAGATAAGATTTGTTTATCATAAAATTAAACAAGTAGATGACATTTGTTTGTAGCAGTGGCAGGGCGGGCTGACCGAAAGAGAGATGAAGACCAGAGTGGGGCAAGAGAGGGGTCTTCCATTCTGTCTTGGTCCAGAGGCTGGGCTGGACATGGTTGGTGCGCGTTGTGTGGCTATGTCCCGGGGTTTGTCATCTCCCCACCTTGCCATTCGGTTGGTAAACAAGGTAACTCATGACTGTGTCTGAATGGGTCATGCAACGCATGGAGAGCCCCCCCTTTGCTTGAAGAAATGACTGTCGATTGGCATCGGGAGCTTGGGAGGTGTCCCAGGAGTGGCGAGACATTGGTGCTCCGGGTCCCATCCGCACCCTCGTGGTGTTTCTTGTTAATTATATCATTACAGTGAGCTGAACCAGAGCAGTTATACCAGCTCAAATTGTAAACTTGTATTACGAATCATTTTGTTCTTCTTCTTCTTTGGTTCACAGTCTACATGATCAGCCAAACCTAGCAATAAATGTGGACATTTTTGTTTTCTGGTTTCTGCCAGTTGCTATGGAGCTTAAAGGCCAGAGGATTGTCATTGTTACTGTTGTTTAAAGCCAGCCGACTTTGTAGAGCCATACCAGGGCTATAACCATTTCAAAACATACAAAACTTCCAAAAAACAGGCATAAATTATCTAAAATTGCTTCCGCATATCTCACCTCCCAGAGCCAAAAATGCACTTAACACATGTATCCAATTATCAATCTTAAGAAAAGTATGTAAGACTTTATCGAACATGTACAGGTGAACGGACCAGCAAGGCAGAAAATGATAGGAAGAAATGAAAGAAAGTAAAGGAACAAGGCAGAAACAAAGAGTGACAGAAAAGAGGAAATTTCTAGCACAGAATTTCCAGAAGGTGGGGATACTATTTATACTGAAAGAGCCCCTAGCACCCCATGGGGGGCGGAAGACCTATACCATCATCACAAGGGTCAAGGACTTTATGCAGCTCTTATCTGTCTGATGGCATTATCACAGGACATACACAATACTCTCTAGACGTGACCATGCCAAGTGCCCCTGACCCCGTCCTGACAGAAACCACTGTCTTGGTACAGAACTGCTTATCTGTCTAGCCCTTTGACTCCCACAGCCTCTTCATCAACTGCAAAAACTTAACCCTACAGGAAGCTGGTGGATAGGGTAAGCGAGTGAAAGGGTTAAGTTTTTGCTTTGCCAGCATGGTTGTCAATGCAGGATGCTGATGGAAAGGGTGTGGGACTCAAAGGGCTAGGCAAGCCTGGCTTTTTCCGCAGCTAACCTCCATATATCCAAAGGCCATCCACCATCTGTAACCCACTGAGGTGGGGATGGTCACCTGCTATCAAGTTGAAGGTAGCCTTTCCCAGATTATCAATCTTAACAAAGGTTTGCCCACCTAATGTTACTTTTTCTTTTCATATTTTATTTGTTATTGATATTGCTGTCAATGGGTTTTATGAGTTTGTTTCATGTCCACTTCTATCTGAAAATATTGATCAAATACCCACCTTTTCTGCTGCTTCAGGATTGTCTGGGTTCTTGTCTGGGTGAAACCGCAGGGCAAGCTACACAGAAAAGACAGTGCAATGATAACATAAAACCTTCAAGAGTGAAAAAAAATTGGATAAAAAATACAATGCAAATGAATTAAAACTGATAAGACAGTATTTGGAAAGGCTAAGTATATATCACAAGCTTACCCTTGTATTCAAAAAGGGCCAAGTATGCATCTCATATTTTTCACTGTATTTGGAAAGAACGTAGTGTATACCACACATTTATCCTTGAAGCTAGAAAGACCCAAGTATACATCAATATATATATATATATTATATAATATATATATATATATATATATATATATATATATATATATATATATATATATATGTATATACATATATCATCATCTCATCATCATGTGCCCTGCCGCATGGCATTGGCGACCATAGCCCTCCACACGAATCTATCCCCTATTTTTTGTGGACTAGTGTCAATACTGGTTACCACCCATTTCAAATCAAATTTTCATGTTATGATCTCTTGTTATCTTTGATGAACCATGTTTATGCTGCATTGGTGTGCACAACTATGTTTATACTACAACCACCCATCCCCACGCCCCAACCTTAATTCAAAGTGCAATGAAAATGTTTTGACAGGGACTTTTTGAGCTATACAAATCTATGGAATTCATACTATCATTAGTAAAGGTATGTGGGATAGACCAGAATTGTTTGAATTTCCTCTATGTTTCACATAAAAATTATTCTTCTCCTTCTTCTTATACAAGTTACAGCTCCTGTAAGCACCACCACCCCCCCCCCCCCCAAACTTAGTATCTAAATTCATATAAACCTATCTATCCAGCAGAGGGTGCAGATTTGTGCATGTATGACTGTTCACTGCACTTTACATTAAGACTGGGGTGGGTGGGTGTTATGCATTTACGACTGTTGCACTTTACATTAAGACTGGGTGGGTGAGCTAGTGTTTTGCATTTACAACTGTTGCACTTAACATTAAGGTTGGGGTGGGTGAGTTAGTGTTTTGCATTTACAACTGTTGCACTTAACATTAAGGTTGGGGTGGGTGAGTTAGTGTTTTGCATTTACAACTGTTGCACTTAACATTAAGGTTGGGGTGGGTGAGTTAGTGTTTTGCATTTACAACTGTTGCACTTAACATTAAGGTTGGGGTGGGTGAGTTAGTGTTTTGCATTTACAACTGTTGCACTTAACATTAAGGTTGGGGTGGGTGAGTTAGTGTTTTGCATTTACAACTGTTGCACTTAACATTAAGGTTGGGGTGGGTGAGTGGGTGTTTTGCATTTATAACTGTTGCACTTAACATTAAGGTTGGGGTGGGTGGGTTAGTGTTTTGCATTTACAACTGTTGCACTTTACATTAAGGTTGGGGTGGGTGGGTGGGAGGGTATTTTGCATTTACGACTGTTGCACTTTACATTAAGGTTGGGGTGGGTGGTGGGTGTTTTGCATTTACGACTGTTGCACTTTACATTAAGGTTGGGGTGGGTGGTGGGTGTTTTGCATTTACGACTGTTGCACTTTACATTAAGGTTGGGGTGGGTGGTGGGTGTTTTGCATGTACAACTGTTGCACTTTACATTAAGGTTGGGGTGGGTGGGTGGTGGGTGTTTTGCATTTACGACTGTTGCACTTTACATTAAGGTTGGGGTGGGTGAGTTAGTGTTTTGCATTTACAACTGTTGCACTTAACATTAAGGTTGGGGTGGGTGAGTTAGTGTTTTGCATTTACAACTGTTGCACTTAACATTAAGGTTGGGGTGGGTGAGTTAGTGTTTTGCATTTACAACTGTTGCACTTAACATTAAGGTTGGGGTGGGTGAGTTAGTGTTTTGCATTTACAACTGTTGCACTTAACATTAAGGTTGGGGTGGGTGAGTTAGTGTTTTGCATTTACAACTGTTGCACTTAACATTAAGGTTGGGGTGGGTGAGTGGGTGTTTTGCATTTATAACTGTTGCACTTAACATTAAGGTTGGGGTGGGTGGGTTAGTGTTTTGCATTTACAACTGTTGCACTTTACATTAAGGTTGGGGTGGGTGGGTGGGAGGGTATTTTGCATTTACGACTGTTGCACTTTACATTAAGGTTGGGTGGGTGGTGGGTGTTTTGCATTTACGACTGTTGCACTTTACATTAAGGTTGGGGTGGGTGGTGGGTGTTTTGCATTTACGACTGTTGCACTTTACATTAAGGTTGGGGTGGGTGGTGGGTGTTTTGCATGTACAACTGTTGCACTTTACATTAAGGTTGGGGTGGGTGGGTGGTGGGTGTTTTGCATTTACGACTGTTGCACTTTACATTAAGGTTGGGGTGGGTGGTGGGTGTTTTGCATTTACGACTGTTGCACTTTACATTAAGGTTGGGGTGGGTGGGTGGTGGGTGTTTTGCATTTACGACTGTTGCACTTTACATTAAGGTTGGGGTGGGTGGTGGGTGTTTTGCATTTACGACTGTTGCACTTTACATTAAGGTTGGGGTGGGTGGTGGGTGTTTTGCATTTACGACTGTTGCACTTTACAATAAGATTGGGGTGGGTGGGTGTTTTGCATGTACAACTGTTGCACTTTACATCAAGGCTGGGGTGGGTGGGTGGGTGTTTTGCATTTACAACTGTTGCACTTTACATTAAGATTGGGGTGGGTGGGTGGGTGTTTTGCATGTATAACTGTTGCACTTTACATCAAGACTGGGGTGGGTGGGTGGGTGTTTTGCATATATGGCTGTTGCACTTTACATTGGTGTTTTGCATTTATGACTGTTGCACTTTACATTAACGTTAGGGTGGGTGGGTGGGTGGGAGGGTATTTTGCATTTATGACTGTTGCACTTTACATTAAGGTTGGGGTGGGGGGGGGGTGTTATGCATTTACAATTGTTGCACTTTACATTAAGATTGGGGTGGGTAGGTGGGTGTTTTGTCATGTTTTAAAGGCAGTTATATGCTCAGTTTTGGAGAGCTAAGGAGAGAATTTACATGAGATCTAGGCAAATGATCTGAAAGACATAAAAAAGAAAGAATCTTGTGAGGAAAAGACAGTATGACAGGATAGAGGAACCCCTTAACTACTTAAAACCGAAAGCAAACTAGATAACTCCTGTAGTTCAAAACAAGGAGGAGAACCTTAATTTCTGCATGTACAATACCTTACTGCATTTACATATGGATCATTTTCATTTGGAGTCCATGACTGAGTCTCTAACTAAGCCAGCCAATTCTAAAAAAAAAAAAAAAAAAGAAAGTCACAGATATTACACAAGTAATCATCAATTATTAACACATTAAAATCAGTCATTATTAAACAAGTAAAACAGTCATTATTACACAAGTAAACAGTCAATCATGTTATTTACAGCCCAGCCAACCATGAAGGCCATCTCTGTGCTGAAACCATTTAAAAGTAGCACGCTGATTTACATCTTGCATAAGCCAATCTAGTAAAAAAAAAACAGTCACAGATCATAACACAAGTAAAATTCAGTCAATCATGTTATTTACAGCCAGCCAACCATGAAGGCCATCTCTTCGCTGAAACCATTTAAAAGTAAGAAGCACGTTGATTTACATCTGGCATAGCTATCTGCTAAGTCAATCACATCATTTCTCAGTGAGACTGTCCATCAGCAACTGTAGGCTAACAATGTGAAACAGATGGTTATGTTCAAAACATTACCTTCGAACACCCCACCCCTTCACTCCCCACCAACAACGTCACCAGGTTTTCACCTGTCTACACGTCACCGTCCACATGCATCCTCTCCCAATACCATGACCAAGATTTCAATTTACATTTTACCACTGAAGTAAGAACGTGGCTGTTATAAAACACATCTACTGTCTCCCCTGCAGCCACCCAAACACACAAAATGGCCAGTTGTTATTGCTGTTTGTCATGTGTTAGATATTACCTACCTTTCTCTCTCCTGCTCCTGCCCAATATTTTACACCACAAGATACAAATTTAATTGTTATTGCTGTTCAAAGCCCAGCTGGCTGTGTAGCGCCATATCAGGGCTATAACCAGTTCAAAACATACACAATACTTCAACAGAAAAAAAAGGAAAAGAAAATTAAGTACACATATCAATGCATTCACGCACATAATCTGACATGCCCCTGGCATTGACCACTCTGTCCAATTTATTGCACAGGGGATTTAAAAAAACATACTGAATACAAACTTAAACATAACTACGGACACTAAAACATACATAAAAACAGGCATGAATTACCTAAAATTGCTTCCGCATATCTCACCTCCCTTGAGCAAAAATGCACTTAACACATGTACCCAATCATCAATCCTAAGAAAAAGTATGTAAGACCTACTTGTACAGGTGAATGGACCAGCAAGGCAGAAAATGATAGGAAGAAATGAAAGTAAGTAAAGGAACAAGGCAGAAACAAAGAGTGACAGAAAAGAGGCAATTTCTAGCACAGAATTTCCAGAAGTGGGGATACTATTTATACTGAAAGACTTCAAAGAGCCCATGGCATCCCCATAGCAGTGGTGTGGGTGGGGGGTGGGGGGGGCAATTTGTATTACTGAATTTTTTTGAAGTGCGAATGGAATGTTCTAGTCTGAAGCCTTGTTCCACAACCTCCTCCTTCTCTCCCCCCATTCCTGCCATAAAATGTTAGCTTGGCAAATCGCTCTGTAATTAAGTAAAGTAGCAAAAACTAGTCTTGCACTGAATTACATTATGTAAGTAACGTAGCAAAAAACTAGCACCCTGCTTACAACTATCTTCTCCCTGCTTCAAACCAGTAACTACCACATCACCACTTTGAAGTTTTGTGTTCTTTCAAGAGGGATTTATTGCCCTCGGACACCACACTCCATCCAAACTGGCCACTAATTACCTGGTACACTCCTTCCCTCCTTCAGCATCTGCAAAACCATATGTCCTGGCAAAGTCTTGAAATGGGGAAAAGGGGGGGGGGGGGGGGAGAGGGGAGAGGTGAAGAAACCATATGACTGACTGATTTGATTTGATAAGATTCAGTTTTACATCAGAACCCACCTCCATTGATATGACTGAGGGGGAATTTAACCATCCCAGGATGTGGGGGTGGGGGTGGGCTTACCTAATACTATATCAACACCACCAGAGCAACACTTATGTTAATTCTTTGACTCCCACACCCTTGTCCGCCAGCATCCTGCAAAAACTTAACCCTATGACCCCCTCACTCCATCCACCAGCTTCCTGCAGGAAACTGGTTGATAGGGTGTGAGAGTCTAAATGTTAAGTTTTTGCAGTTGGTGGATAGGGAGTGGGAGTCTTTTCTTTCTTTTACTGTTGTTTAAAGCCCAGCTGACTGCGCAGAGCCTTATCACTTATCAGGGCTATAACCGCTTCAAAACACACAAAACTTCAACAGGAAAAAAAAAAATTCAGTACACATATCAATGCATTCGCACACATAATCTAAGGACATGCCCCCGGCGTAGGACCATTCCGTCCGATTTATCGCACAGGGGAGATTTAAAAAACACACCTGAATATAAATTATATAAGCATACATAAAGACACCAGGTAGACCCAGGGAGAGAACGCTGGACGGACTTGAGGAGTGGCTGGGGATGAGGAGGGTGGGGGAGATGTTAGGGGCAACGAGAGATAGACATGGTTGGAAGTCCATGGTCGCCAACGCCATGTGGCAGGGCACCTGATGATGATGATGATGAAGGAAACCAAAACATAAAAACAGGCATAAATTACCCAAAACTGCTTCCACATAACTCACCTCCTTAGAGCCAAATATGCACTCAATACATGTACCCAATCATCAATCCGAAGAAAAAGTACGTAAGACTTTATCGAACAAATACAGGTGAATGGACCATTAAGGCAGAAAATAAGCAGAAATGACAGAAAGCAAGGCAACAAGGCAGAAACAAAGAGAGAGACAGAAAAGAGGAAATTTCTAGCACAGAATTTCCAGAAGGTGGGGATACTATTTATACTGAAAGAGCCCCCGGCAACCCAATGGGGGAGAGTGGGAGTCAAAGGGTTAAGACGGGCAGTAAGAAGTTTGAGCATACGACCAGTGGCACATCAACCCAACACTCAACCGACTCCTTTGTAAGTGACCTGATTCTATGCAAGTGTTTCTCACCTTCTCTCTACTTTCTCACACGTGTACTAATAATGACTAAATGAGAGCCAGTCAGTATCACTGTATGAAAAGAAAAATTACTGAAAGGAAAGCTTTCAATCTTCCCTTCCCCATTCATGCCCTTTCTGTCTCTCAGGACAGAAACTGAACACACAACACACACACACACACACACACACACACACACACACACACACACACACACACATGTCGAAAAACGTTAGTTAACCCTTTGACTCCTGCACTCTATCCATCAACAGCAAAAATTTAACCCTTTGATTCTCTCATCCAGTCTACCAGCTTCCTGCTGGAAGCTCATGGGCAGAATGACGGAATCAAAGGGTTAAATTTTTGCTTTGATAGCACGGTTGACAAGTGACGGAATCAAAGGGTTAAATCTTTGCTTTGATAGCATGGTTGACAATACAGGATGCTAGTGGGCAGGACGTGGGAGCCAAAGGGTTAATGTCTCTTTTCGATGTTTACAGGGGCAATGGTGCCTTTTTTAACACAAGATGACAAAGAATGTGTCAGGTGTGTAGACATACCCTTCTGTAGGCTTTCTTTACTTCATCTGCTGTGGCCCCCTTTTGTAGCCCCAGTAGTTCATACAAAGATGTCCCTGAGCGACTGAAACACACAAGTTATCAGACAAGTTATTGGAGTGTAAAGCCCAGTCGACTGCGTAGAGCCATATCTGGGCAGTTCAAATCGTACACAATACTTCAACAGAAAAAAAAGCAAAAAGAAAATTAAGCGCACACATCAAAGCATCCGCACACATAATCTAAGGAGATGCCCCTAGCATTGACCATTCCGTCCAATTTATCACACAGGGGATTTGAAAAAACATACCTGAATACAAATTTAAACATAACTAAGGACACTAAAACATATAAAAACAGACCTAATTTACCTAAAATTGCTGCCACATACCTCATATCCCTAGAGCCAAAAATGTACTTAACATATGTGGGCATACCCATTTATTAATCCTAAGAGAAAATATGTAAGACTTTATTAAACACATACAGGTGAATGGACCAGCAAGGCAGACAAGGATAGGAAGAAATGACAGAAAACAAAGGAAGAAGAAAGAAACAAAGAGAGTGACAGAAAAGAGGAAACTCCAGCACAGAATTTCAAGGTGGGTATACTATTTATACTTGTGAAAGAGCCCCTGACATCCAGACAGGTGGACTGATTCACACAGAAACAAAGTGAAAATAAACCATCAAAACAATACACTGAAACAAACATCCGATACACTGGAACAAGGTGAAAATTAATATGAAGAATAATACGACGAAACACCCCCTGAGACTCACAGAAAATATAGCAAAAATAAATAACATTAACACAGGATAAAAAAAAAAGCCTGCCACACAGTAACAGCAGAAAATATATCAGAACAACAATACGATGAAATATGCTTGAGACACACAGAAAACAGTAAAAATAATAACAAAAATAATACAAAGAATTGATGCCTGAAACACATAAAAACAGGGTAAAAATAAACAGAAATAACTACAACAATCAACCAATCAATCAATAATAACACAATACCAAATACATATATAGAAGAAACAGAAATAAAGAAGGTGTTTATTTATAAAATATCTGAGACAGACTCCAGCAACTGAAAACAGAACAGGAAGTTTTGATAAGAATAAAGGCAGGACAGACTGTTTTCAGAAAATAGTGAGAAACTTTTCTAGATGAGCACCTCCCCCCATCCCAGAAAATAGTGAGAAACCTTTCTAGATGAGCACCTCCCCATCACAGAAAATAGTGAGAAACCTTTCTAGATGAGCACCTCCCCATCACAGAAAATAGTGAGAAACCTTTCTAGATGAGCACCTCCCCATCACAGAAAATAGCAAGAAACCTTTCTAGATGAGCACCTCCCCATCACAGAAAATAGTGAGAAACCTTTCTAGATGAGCACCTCCCCATCACAGAAAATAGTGAGAAACCTTTCTAGATGAGCACCTCCCCATCACAGAAAATAGTGAGAAACCTTTCTAGATGAGCACCTCCCCATCACAGAAAATAGTGAGAAACCTTTCTAGATGAGCACCTCCCCCCATCCCAGAAAATAGCGAGAAACCTTTCTAGATGAGCACCTCCCATTACAGAAAATAGCAAGAAACCTTTCTAGATGAGCACCTCCCCATCACAGAAAATAGTGAGAAACCTTTCTAGATGAGCACCTCCCCATTACAGAAAATAGTGAGAAACCTTTCTAGATGAGCACCTCCCCATCACAGAAAATAGTGAGAAACCTTTCTAGATGAGCACCTCCCCATCACAGAAAATAGTGAGAAACCTTTCTAGATGAGCACCTCCCCATCACAGAAAATAGTGAGAAACCTTTCTAGATGAGCACCTCCCCATCACAGAAAATAGTGAGAAACCTTTCTAGATGAGCACCTCCCCATCACAGAAAATAGTGAGAAACCTTTCTAGATGAGCACCTCCCCATCACAGAAAATAGCGAGAAACCTTTCTAGATGAGCACCTCCCCATCCCAGAAAATAGTGAGAAACCTTTCTAGATGAGCACCTCCCCATCACAGAAAATAGTGAGAAACCTTTCTAGATGAGCACCTCCCCATTACAGAAAATAGCAAGAAACCTTTCTAGATGAGCACCTCCCCATTACAGAAAATAGTGAGAAACCTTTCTAGATGAGCACCTCCCCATCACAGAAAATAGTGAGAAACCTTTCTAGATGAGCACCTCCCCATTACAGAAAATAGCGAGAAACCTTTCTAGATGAGCACCTCCCCATTACAGAAAATAGCGAGAAACCTTTCTAGATGAGTACCTCCCCATTACAGAAAATAGTGAGAAACCTTTCTAGATGAGCACCTCCCCATTACAGAAAATAGTGAGAAACCTTTCTAGATGAGCACCTCCCCATCACAGAAAATAGTGAGAAATCTTTCTAGGTGAGCACCTCCCCATCACAGAAAATAGTGAGAAACCTTTCTAGATGAGCACCTCCCCATCACAGAAAATAGTGAGAAACCTTTCTAGATGAGCACCTCCCCATCACAGAAAATAGTGAGAAACCTTTCTAGATGAGCACCTCCCCATCACAGAAAATAGTGAGAAACCTTTCTAGATGAGCACCTCCCCATCACAGAAAATAGCAAGAAACCTTTCTAGATGAGCACCTCCCCATTACAGAAAATAGCAAGAAACCTTTCTAGATGAGCACCTCCCCATTACAGAAAATAGTGAGAAACCTTTCTAGATGAGCCTAGCATGGAAGTATGAGTCTTATGAGAATAATTGGAGTGAGGTCACCACAGGATTGCTTTTCAGAGGTTAAGAACAGGTCGCTACATCTCCAAAGATTCTTTGAACCAGAAAAATCCTCCCGTAAAAACTGAGGAGGAGTGCAAAAGGACCTTCTTTGTCGCCCTCTTGTTGAGGAGGGAGGATGTAAACCTCCTGATCAACGGTAGTGAAAGCCAGGGGATCAGCCAGAGACTGAAATGCTGGCAAGGAGGTCAGGAGTGCTTTGGTGGAAGCCCTTGGCAGGAGATATCCAGATCTGATCATCCTGAGAATCCACCCATTGGCCTGAATAACCTCCCAAGCCTTGGTGTGGTGAGACAGCAAGCTGGCCTCAGGGCTAGGGGTGGGGGTTAGCGAGAATGGGAGAATGTGCAGACTGAGGGTAAATCCAAAAAAATAAGAGGGAAGCAGGGAGAATTTTCATAATATCAACCAAAGGACATAACTCTTGAGTCACGTAGGAATTATCTACCATGTTGTGAAACTTCTCAAATCTAACATAGTTTGCGCTACCCATTCGGCTAGCATAGAAGCAGATACAAAGCAAGCTCAGAACACTCCTCAGAGGAGTGTTCTGAGCTTACGGGGTTTTGTGCTTTGTATCTGCTTCAGAGGAGTGTTCTGAGCTTACGGTTTTTGTGCTTTGTATCTGCTTCTATGCTAGCTGAATGGGTAGTGCAAACTATGTTAGATTTGAGAAGTTTCACAACATGGGAGATAATTATATAATATATAATAATAATTCCTACGTTACTCTCAAGAGTTATGTCCTTTGGTTGAGGGCAAATCATTTGGGGTGAACCAGCTGAATGGAAGCTGACTCACCCTTAAGGCACTTATGACCCCAAGGCTCTGTCTGTGTGTAGCGCAAGGGCTAGGAACTGCTGCAGTGTTGAAGGGCTTACCTGACATGCTGAGAAATTGGGCCAGGTGCTTGGGGGTTCTTCGGTCACACGACTGCAGAGTGAGATCTCTGTGGAGATCTGCTTGCTGCTTGATGGAAGCCTAAACATGCCTCCCAAAAAGACAGACGTCAGAGATCAGGAGGGCCCAAAGGAAGGCCCTGTTACTAGTGTTAGCTATTGAGCCTACCATGGAAGAGGTGGACAGCATGGTGTCCCTCCTGGCCAGGACTAAATTTGTTTGGAGTCGGCCGATGAGCAGGATGTGTGGCTGATGCTGCATGAGAGGTCTACTCAAGGATCAAGCTGCCTGAGGAAGTTGGTAAGCCAGGCCCAAAAACAATGCCAAAAGGGAAGTTCGATAAAGGGCACATGGCAACAGGCATAGGTAAGGGGAGGCAAGGGAGGTAAACGTACCAAGCGGCTCAACTGCTCCAGGTGCAGCAGTGTCCCTTAAATCTACTAGTCGGCTGGTGCATGCTAGGAGCAGAATTGGCAAAGATGATTGGTGCTCAGTCTCTGTCTTCAAGATTTCAGATGGTGTGCTTGCTGAAGAAACAGGCACAATGTGACCTGATCTTTGACAGAGAACTGGCCAGCTGAGGAACAGGGGGAACCCCAGACTGGCTAATCCTTGTGCCAGCCAAGTCCATCTCAAGGCACCCGCTTGATCCTGCCCGAGTCCATCATATGAGCCTCCAATAGCACCACTGGGAGTAAAGCAACACCCATGGGAACAGGCAAAGCCTGGACAGGTGTAGAGGGAGAAGGAAAACAGATAGATGAGGAAGATAACAGGACAGAAGAATGGCTGAGGGCCGAAGATGGCAACAACAACAACACACACACACACACACACACACACACACACACACACACAAACACACACACACAACACACACACACACACACACACACAACACACACACACACAAAGAAAAAGAAAAAGGGAAAGGATTGGGCTACAAATTGGAGACCAACACATACGTTTCAACTGAACCTTGCCCTCTAACATCTCAATGCATCCTTCCCTCTGAAGAATGCATACATATGCAGGTACAGGGGCAGCACAATCAACTCACAATCGTCAGCACAAAAAACAAAAAATATGTTGCCAGTGTGAGAACATGTGGCCACGAAAATACGTCTGCCAGGGAATGAGGTAGACATGGCACATGTGTGTATGACCGCCATGTGTGTTGATGCAATCAGCAAAGCATTTTTTTTTTCATGGCGTACAGTATTTGCACTTGTGATTCAAAGCACAGCATGTGTAACTGAATACAGCTTTATACTGGGCAGCCACCAACACGACTTTCATACTGCCGGATGGGAATTGCCTCGAGACATGAAATCCCTGTCAAAAGAACCAACCAGCCTGTGGAATAATGAAGAAGAGTAAAGCAATTAGTGTCATAATTACAATCATTTCAGCAGACAGTGGGGAAAAAATATATACTTTACAGTACTTCAGCAAAATTGAAACAGCTGAACTTTTAGTTCTATAGTCCATCTGTTACACTAGCAGCACCACTAAACAAACTGGTCTCTTTGTCTTCTGCAATCCTCCCACATGGTTAATTATTGCCCAAAATATCTGGAAGTCATGCGGAGAAGGTCAAAGTTTTCCTTTTCTTTATTTTTTTTATTGTTGTTTAAAGCCCAGCCGACTGTGCAGAGCCATATCAGGGCTATAACCATTTCAAAACACACAAAACTTCAACAGGAAAAAAAAAGAAAAGAAAATTAAGTACACACATGAATGCATTCGTGTACATTATCTATAGACATGCCCCTGGCGTAGGACCATTCCGTCTGATTTGTCACACAGGGGAGATTTAAAAAACACACCTGAATACAAATATAGGCATACATAAGGACACCAAAACATATAAAAACAGGCATAAATTACCTAAAATTGCTTCCACATATCTCACCTCCTTAGACTAGAGCCAAAAAAGCACTTCATACATGTACCCAATTATCAATCCAAAGAAAAAGCATGTAAAACTTTATCGAAAAAATACAGGTGAATGGACTATTAAGGTAGAAAATAAGTAGAAATGACAGAAAGCAAGGCAACAAGGCAGAAACGAAGAGAGTGACAGAAAAGAGGAAATTTCTAGCACAGAATTTCCAGAAGGTGGGGGATACTATTTATACTGAAACAGTGAAAGAGCCCCCGGCAACCCAACGGAGGAAAAGTTGTCCCAACTGAAAGAACACACCTAAAACAAAAATTGTAGCTTAAAATGTTAAATCAGCATTTTCTGAGGAAGGAGTGTGAACACCTGACAATATATATATTATACACACTTTGTGTTCACTATTGTGACAGTCCATTGTTGTCCTTGATGTGTCATGTTTTATTTCGATCAGAGCTTCTTCAAGGTTTGGCAGAATTAAAATAATGGCAGTACTGCACAAGACAAGAGCTAAATTCGTTTAGTGATGCTGTTAACCCCTTGACTCCCGCACGCTATCTATCACCTGCAAAAACTTAACCCTTCAACTCCCTCACCCTATCCACCAGCTCCCTGCAGAGTACCAAAGAGTTACCGTTTTGCTTTGATAGTGTGGTTGACAATGCAGGATGCTGGTGGACAAGGTGCGGGAGACAAAGGGTTAAAGCAACAGATGGCCTGTAACACTAAACCCTTTGACTCCCGTACCCTATCCACTCATTGCAAAAACTTAACCCTCTGATTCCCTGATCCTATCCACCAGCTTCCTGCAGGAAGCTGGTGGATAGGGTTAGGGAATCAAAGGGTTAAGTTTTTGCTTTGCTAGCATGGTTGACAATGCAGGCTGCTGGTGGACAGGGTATGGGAGTCAAAGGGTTAAAACTGAGATTTTGGTTTTGATGAAGGAAAGTAATAAAACTGCACTGCTAATATATATCAATATATAAAGACATTCATTCCAGCAAATAAAATATATGTGAAAAATGCACAGCTGTATTCAGTTAAGTGGTTAATTTATGTCCATACACAGAGACACTGGCACTGACTTACTATTTATTATGGGCCCATTGTCTGAGTTGTAGGTTTACTTTTTAGCTATCTGTTGGAGGTTGTTTTTTTTCATGAAATAGACTGTTACTATATTAATGTCTTGATCATTATATCATCATTATATTTTTGTTGCTGTTCAGTGTGTGTGTGTGCGTGCGTGTGTGCGTGCGTGCGTGCGTGTATGTGTATGTGTGTGTGTGTGTGTGTGTGTGTGTGTGTGTGTGTGTGTGTGTGTGTGTGTGTGTTTGTTGTGTGTGTACATCATGTGTGTGTAGTTGCATGTATGCCATTCATATGAATGTATTATGTGTGCCTCTGTGCGTGTATGTGTGTACATGTTGTGTGTGTGTGCACGCTTCGTGTGTGTGTGTGTGTGTGTGTGTGTGTGTGTGTGTGTGTGTGTGTGTGTGTGTGTGTGGTGTGTGTGTGTGTGGTGTGTGTGTGTGTGTGTACATCATGTGTGTGTAGTTGCATGTATGCCATTCATATGAATGTATTATGTGTGCATCTGTGCGTGTATGTGTGTACATGTTGTGTGTGTGTGCACGCTTCATATGTGTGTGTGTGTGTGTGTGTGTGTGTGTGTGTGTGTGTGTGTGTGTGTTGGGAGCGGGTGCTGGTCTAAGTGGTGTGCATGTAATGATGTATACATATGTTCGCATGCATACATGTACGTATTATATGTCTGTACATAATGCGTGTGTGCAGGGGAGTACACATGCGTTGCGTACATGTGAGTACATGCATGTTTGTGTGTTGTGCATGCATATACATGAACGTGTGAACATGCGTGAGTCCATGTGTATGTGCATGTGTGCACAGATGTGTGTGTAGTTTGTTTTGTGTATTCTTATAATTTGACCATTCATGCAGCATCAGCAGTGTAGAGAGTTCTGATAGCATGACCTCCCATGCTGTGCCAAGTTCTGCGAAGGGAATGAAACTAATTCTGACAACAGGCCCCAAGTCACCCTATGGACCTGAGCCTAATTGAATAAGCTCTTCACTGGGCTCTGTCCTTCGGGATACCAAAGAGACCTGTGCTTGGATATATATCATTATATGAAAAGATGGGGAAAAAACGAGAGAGAGGAGAGACAGGGAGAGAGAAAGAGGTATGGAGAGAGGGAAGGAGACAGAGAGACAGAGACAGACAGACAGTCAGAGACAGAGAGACTGAGAGAGTGATAGACAGAGATTGATGGAAAGAGACACAGAATTAATGCTGATGGAGACTGACTAATACTAGTAATAGATAAAGAGAGAAAGCGCAAATGAAAGAGAGAGACAGACAGACAGACACACACACACACACACACACACAGATAGAGAGACAGACAGACAGACAGTGATGGACAGAGAGAAACAGACTGATGGAGAGATACATAGAGTAGACTATATATCTATAAAGATAGCGAGACAGTGAGAGAGATGGGGAGAGAGAGAGAGAGAGAGAGAGAGAGAGAGAGAGAGAGAGAGAGAGAGAGAGAGAGATAAGAACAGAGAGCACTAGGACTAATGGTGAGAGAAAGATACTGACAGAGACACAAAGGGAATGAGAAAGAATGAGGGGAAGAAACTGACACTATGACAGAGAGAGAGAGGCTGATGGAGAGACTAGTGTACAGCCATGTATAAAGTGAGCCAGAATGACCGGAAGACTAAGCAGAGGAGGGACGGAAACAGACTAAATGAGAAAGCCTGATGCTGATAAAGAATGAGACAGAGGGAAAGCCAGAGAAAGAGAATGAGAAAGAGAAAGAGAGAAAGAGAGAGAGAGAGAGAGAGAGAGAGAGAGAGAGAGAGAGAGAGAGAGAAGAGAGAAAGAGAAAGAGAAAGAGAAAGAGAGAGAAGAGAGAGACAGAGACAGAGAGAGAGACAGAAGAGAGAGAGAGTGAGACAGAAGAGAGAGAGACAGATCTAGACAAACACTGCATGATTTATTAATCCACTGGCCCATATCACTGGGGTGTGAGTGCATCATTTTTTTTTTTTTTTAAATCTTTCAGAGTAAACAAACAAAACCATATTTCAAATCATAGCATTATGACATGCTATGTTACACCATGTATTACAACCTTCTTTACATAATTTGTTAAACAGATTATGATTATTAAAAGACTTTTTTACATAATTTGCTAAACAAATTATGGCCATCTTATTTTCAAAGGCAAGCCGAGCAGCACAGAGAGAGAGAGAGAGAGAGAGAGAGAGAGAGAGAGAGAGAGAGAGAGAGAGACAGAGACAGACAGACAGAGAGACAGAGAGAGACAGAGAGAGAGAGAGAGAGAGATACACACACAGAAAAGAGAGTAGTATGGGGTGAAATCAATAACAAGTGAAGGACAACCAATGAGAGGCCTCTTGTAGAAGCTTGGCAAGCACCCATTCTATACAGCCAGAGAAGGATTTATTTGCTGTGATGATGGTCTGCCTATTATATCACTTAATGCTAACAGTAACACAGTGTTGGTCAATTAACTATTATGCTTCTAAGGCACTTTGAGGGAAGTATTCAGAATGGAATGCATCAGGGAAAAAGTCAGGGAATGACAAAGGGGCTGGAAAAGATGATGAAGAACAAGACGAAAATATTTAAAAGTGACAGGCTGTGCAGTACAGGCCTTGCCACTGCGGAGGAGAAGAGAAGTCGATTGTGATCAGAAAGAAGACAGAGAAGACAAAATAACCAAACCAACAAACAACAAAAACAAACAATAAAAAAGTGACCTTAAAGAGTAACATTTTATCAAATTAAAATAAGTTGACATGACATCATTAAAACTTTAAGAGAGCAAAAAAAAAAAAAAAAAATCAGTAAAATAAATGAACGAAAGAACAAATATAAGTCTAGCTGGTATGTTTTTATGTCTGCTGGGCTTTTGCCCTTTTGGCCTGCTGTCTGTACTACAATACTGTGATCTCAAACATATCTGAACAAACATGCTGTCTCCAGCTTCAGCAGGATAAAAACTGGAGATAAACTTAAAGCGCCTCGAGGAGATCTTACTGGAAGATCAGATGTTATCTTGATCATGGTTGTACTAGTTAATAAAACCAAATGTCTGTGAGGCGGTAAAGAAAAAAGAGCATGACCAATAGACCTAGAAGTTCAGAGTCTTTGAGTTTTAAGTCCCTTTGGGGTTTGACTTTTACATGAAATAAAAAGAAAATCATCTTATGGATAAGTCACCACTGGTTGCTGTTGTTGCTGGACAGTCCACTTTTCATATTCATTTTTCTCTTTCATTTCATTATTTTTAAATTTTTGGAGGGTGGGGTTGCTCATGTTCACATAAGATGGGGTGAGACTGTTTTGTTTTGTGGTTTTTGTTTTGTTTGGAGGTTGGGTGGGGGATTGGGTTGAGGATGTTCGTGTGGGTGAAAGCAGGTGTCTTACTCAAGTTACTGATCATGCAATTTTCTGTTTGGTTAGTTGGGTGACTTGGATAAGTAGACAGGTTGTGGTGAGTTTTCCAGTTTACAGTTCTGGTACTTTGGTGACAGTTCAACTTAAATCATAAACACACACACACAACTTCTATTCTATTTTCTCTAGCTGGATGCCACATTTGGGAAATTGTCTACTTTGTGTGTGTGGTGTGTGTGTGTGTGTGTGTGTGTGTGTGTGTGTGTGTGTGTGTGTGTGTGTGTGTGTGTGTGTGTGTGTGTGGTGTGTGTGTGGCGTGCGCGGTGTGTGCGCATGTGCGCGTGTGTGGTCCGTGTGTGTGTGTTGTGTGGTATGTGTGCTGGTTGTGTGTGTGTGTGTGTGTGTGTGTTTGTGTGGTGTCGTGTGTGTGTGTGTGTGTGTGTGTGTGTGTGTGTGTGTGTGTGTGTGTGTGTGTGTGTGTGGTGTGTTGTGTGTGTGTGTGTGTGTGTGTGTGTGTGTGTGTGTAATTATATGTGTGTGTGTGTGTGTGTGTGTGTGTGTGGCACGTGCGCATGCACGCTAAGTATTGCCTTTCTTCCTTGTTATCTTTTGTATATTTGACAAAGGCCAGTTGACCAAAAATATGCACCTATCTTGTTTTAATAATAAATCTGTTGTTTGGTGTTGTTTGTGGTCTGTTTGTGACCGTACATTCACACTTGACAAAGGCTGGTTGGCTGAAAATTTGCACTTGTCTTGTCTTGTTGTGTTGAATGCGCGTTCACAATGGTTTGCTTGTTCTTCTGGTTCCTGTTTGCTTGGGCGCGGGCAGTCGCACTTGTTTTGGATCTCAATAATTACACATTCCAATTCTACTCTTGTTTACTATTGTTTTGATTACTGTTTCATTATTTCTATTTTCTGGTTCATAAAAACACAATTTGAACCTTAGCTTTATTGAGCTCAGAGCTGTTTCTCTGCAAAACATGGTTAAAATGTCATGTTGTGTGCAGTGTAACAATGAAAAATTACATACAATTATATAATTTACGTCACAGTGCAACTTGCAAGCTGTCTAATCCAGATGGTCACTGAGACAGTCTATAGTGTCACGGGACTTAATTAATCTTATCAACTGAAACCTCTCCTTTTAGGACCTACCAATACTCAATCATTTTCATTATCACTTCAGTCTACTACATCAACTGAAACACCTAACAGTTCCTATCAATACTACTTCAATCATTTTTCTTGTCACTTAATCAGTGAATTTGTTACAGCACTGAGCTAAAAGAATGGGCTGAATCCTCACGATTAAGCAAAGCCACAAATCACATGTGTAGAATAACACATCTCACCAGGTTTCCCACCGGTCTCGCCTGGTGAGATACAATACATTATTAAACTACACATTTTTACAATCACTTAATCAGTAAATTTGTTGCAGCACTGAGCTAAAAGAATGGGATGAATCTTCACAATTAAGCACTGTCACAAATCACCTGTGGAGAATAACGCATGTAAAAAGTGAAATTAATAAACGTTAAAAAGATTAATGATCCAATTCATTTAGATGAACCGTGAACCTATTCTACAAAACGTAACAAGGTATAGAGAGAAAATTTCTTATCACATTGTCTCAGATAAGTGTATGCGAGTTGTTCTGGTTGTTTGGCTTACACTGTTTGGGCACAACTGTAACATTTAACTCAGAATCAAACAGAGGGTAGTCTAAAAAGAACTCAATGACATAACTGATTTTAAGTGCTCACTCAGCAACTATACCAGGGTAGTCTAAAAAGAACTCAATGACATTAACTGATTTTAAATGCTCACTCAGAAATTATACCAGGGTAGTCATAAAAACTCAACGACATAACTGATATTAAGTGCTCACTCAGCAATTATACCAGGGTAGTCATAAAAACTCAACGACATAACTGATATTAAGTGCTCACTCAGCAATTATACCAGGGTAGTCTAAAAAGAACTCAATGACATAACTGATTTTAAATGCTCACTCAGAAATTATACCAGGGTAGTCATAAAAACTCAACAACATAACTGATTTTAAGTGCTCACTCAGCAATTATACCAGGGCAGTCTAAAAAAACTCAATGACATAACTGATTTTAAGTGCTCACTCAGCAATCATACCAATTCACTGATTTCTATAAGTATTTCAGGATTCTCTACTCACACAATCTGTACTTGTAATAAAAACATCAATACCACACCAGATGCACCTGATGAATCACTTCATGCTAGTAGCGTAACTAGTACACGAAAACAGCAGTCAGACATGTATGACAACAGCTGCTGCCGATATATAGTAGGCCTATATGAAATTTACATGACAAAACTCCTCCACTGCCACTCTTCTGGCTCCAGCCTGAATAACTGGAACGTTTATAAAACAAGCTGCTGTTGCCAGTGTTAACTTGGTGTCGATTAATAAAACAACCTCTCAATTTGACTTCTGGGGTTTGCTAATTCCATATTATACATGGGAATGGCTGGTTTAATAGTTCCATGACATCCTCTCTAATTAATTGGTCTATATAATTATAAATTTTTATAATAGGAAAAATGTTTCATAAATGCTGAGCTCTGATGCTCATTAATTAGGAATTCTCTCAGATTGTTATGATTAAAACCCGATTTATACTGATAAGGGAAGTCGAAATACAGACTCATACAACTTGTACTGAACACCAACTGATATAATTACTAAATTAGTCTTATAGCTCTAATGCCCAATAGTACTGGCAACTCGGTCAACACTCTCCCAAGCGTGGCATGCTGCTTTTGAATTTCAAGTTTTAATGTTATCACTATCAGATAACAAATAAACTGTGGCAGGAATGTAACATAATAACACCCTACAAAATACATTAAAAACAACAAATATACAAACAATTTAAATGAAACAAAAATATGAATAGAAGCATGTAGATCTATACCTAAATGAAAGCATTACATTTGCTGTTACAAACATGCAGAAAACATACACCGCAAACTTTCAAGTTATTCCACAATTTCAAGATTATAATCCAAATTTCATATCCATCAAAATAATTAACAAACTCAAGTGCCTAAACAGGCAATACACATTTCTGACAAATATAAATCATTAAATGTGCAGACTTTACTCTTCTTCATCCAAAAGAGTCTATCATACAAACTATGGGAGCCTTAATTGTTCTGTGCAGCACTGGATTCATAGTATGATTTCCATCATTTCATCAAATGTGTGTGTGTGTGTGTGTGTGTGTGTGTGTGTGTGTGTGTGTGTGTGTGTGTGTGTGTGTGTGTGTGTGTGTGTGTGTGTGTGTGCGTGGTGTATGTGGTATGAGTGGTGTGTTGTGTGTGTGTGTGTGTGTGTGTGTGTGTGTGTGTGTGTGTGTGTGTGTGTGTGTGTGTGTGTGTGACTGTGTGTGTGTGTGTGTGTGTGTGTGTGTGTGTGTGTGTGTGTGTGTGTGTGTGTGTGTGTGTTAAACTGGCATTAGTGGCACATTTTGATGCCAGTTACAAAGAATCACCTACAAGTAAAAATGTTCCAATTGACATATATAAATAAATAATGAATAAAAAAAAACCCTCCAAATATTCCTCAGTCAAGACAAAATTAACATTCTACTAAGTAAGTACTACTAACTAAATACTACTGACAGTGACATTGTGGCATAACAATGCTGCATTTAATACCTAAAATAAAACAAATGAAAATAAACTGATTTGAAAAAACAACAACACACAATTATGAACATTTTAAACAGTTTTATCCTGATTCATTTACTGATTTAGTTTATCATTGTACTTTCAGTTTATCCAACCTGAAGAAGTCAATACTGCAGATAATTCCACAATGATGCATGTAATATTCATATAATCAATAATGTTATGTCATATGCATTGAAGAGGAATGTGGAGCAGAATATGACAACTAGAACTAGTCGATGTATTTTTATATATGAGGGATGATCTTTGACAAGCCATCTCAGCATCGTCTTGTCATTTGACAGGAACTGAAATTGAATGTGAAAACTTGTGCAACTTCCTTATTTCTATGGCGATGCTGATGGGGGTGTTACACTACAGTGGACTGATTAGTAACACACTGTAAGTTCAGAACAGAACAGAACGAAAGCCTTGCAGAGATCTATATCTAACGGCTGAACGTTTAAAGCTTTCAGTTTCATCGGATGTGACCAGTTTGAATTATGCACCTTCTCAGATTCTTGTCAACTCTTTGCATTTCCTTAGATTTTCGTTAAATCTTGATATTTTAATACTCTCACCCTAGTCTCAAATGACCGAGTTCCTGGCTAAGAAAAGTAAGATGATTTTGAAAGTGAATATTTCCCACGAAGAAATAATCATCATGCATGTCGAGTCCTTATTTCATACAAAAACGAACAAAATTAAAAAGATGTCAATGCATCAGCCTCAGGCGATGAAAAAAACACTAAACAGTGAAGAAGATTACGACGCGAGCATTTACAACAAACTAGTGTCAGAGCCACCATCGTCACTACGCGTACCATTTACTGAGCAAAATTTAAAAGATCGAAAATCGTAGAGGTAGAGTCTAGTCGACTGACAATATAAAATCTAGCTAACCTGCTAGCCTATTGACTATTCAGCTATTGCATTAAAATAGCGAAAAGTCGCATTTTCCTGCCTTTCAAAATCATTATGTTCATGACTTACGAGTAGGATCGGTGCCGTACAGATGACATAGTTGACTACTGCAGTGTACCATTCAGAAATCTGTCACAAGAAGAATAAATTCCGTGTCTGCTGCAGCGTAAGCTATTTTCTTGTTGTCATAATTATGACTGCGCCATGTTGCCGGATACGGGAGACAACTCTGTTTTGAACATGCAAGTTTTCTCAATGACCTGACAGCCTAATCCGGTTACTTCCCTTATACAGGTCACAGGCACCAGATAAAATTGTACCACTTACGCTTCGCCAAGCCCATATCTTTCAATGGAGGAGTTTAATTAGTAATAGCTGTTGTAGCAGTTAACTCCACGCCATGTAACTCCATTATTTCAATTAAAAGACAAAACCAACTGTGTGTGTGACAACGGATTCATTGTAATTTTCCTCTAAGATTATTTATATGGGCACATCTTTGTTATTTTTTTTCTACATGCATCCTCTGATTTTGTTTTTTTAGTTGCCTCAATTACAATCAATTTGGATGGCATCAGGTTTGTTTTGTTTTTGTCTTTTTGGTTTTCTTTTGTTTTGTTTTAAACAATTTCTTTACAATTTTATGAAAGAGCACAGATATTTCATTATGAAAGAACATGGAGATTTCTTTGTCATTTTATGAAAAAAACACACAGATGAAATAATTTTCACAACCAAACAGCAAATTAACAAAAACAGATTAGCAAGAGGGGATCTGTGACCTTAATAATTATAATTCAGAACATATTTTTGTTGTGTAGTTACATGGTCACAGTATGCATGGGAAGTTTGCTGTGGCAAACAAAAGCCTCAGTAATTGGAAATGCAGAAACAGATTTGTAAGAGACACAATTTGGCAACCATGCCAACAAACAAGAAAGGCGCAGTCTAAAGGCACAAACCTGTTTCAATTTATGACACCACCTGCTTATCATCACGTGCAAGTGGGGATGTTGGATGTGGGTGTGAGTCACCTAGGTACCACCACACACACACACACACACACACACACACACACACACACACACACACACACACACACACACCACAACACACTGTACAGTATCAATATGCAATATTTAATAACATACAGTATTTGATCCACATTCATAACAGACATTTCTATGACATCACAAGGCAAACATCTGGTACAATATTGTTTTTATTTCATGCACATTTGAATTAACAATAGCAGGCAAATGACACCGCACAAATAACAGTTACAAAGTTATGTACACACATCAAACTGATTTGACCAGACATTTTGACTGTAACAACAGTGAACAGAATCTATACTCAATTACTCCTCACTCACTGTTAAAAGTACAATAATTTACAATGAATGCTTCAGCCTCTTTCCATGCGCATGACCAAACCATAAGAAGAACTAAAATTATCACAAAATAAATTGTGTGTGGACTGTACTCATCTATGAAATGTTTTCATCATAGATGCATAAGAACAGACGCAACAGAATGTACATACTAGCAAAGTACTTTTATGTCTATCAGGAATATTGTGTACATATTAGCTACTTGTACATAGAGAGTACTTGTGGAAAGCTAGGTGTTGTACAGAGTACTTGTGGAAACGTATGTGTCAAGAGTGTGGCCTAGCTGCCAACAATACTGATACTCATGTACCAGACTCTCAAATGCTACCGGAACCGACGCCAGTGTTAAGCTTACACTATTACTATAGGGACCAGTTTGAGTGTGCTAGCACTGTATTTGATCCTTGAATGCTTTGTATATATTTTAATACATTAAAACAAGATTATTGTGTTACAAACGTCTCCTGTGGATTGTGTGTGACCACCACATCGTCAACACACAACCACGCTCCTACATCATTATCATCAGCATCATAGCATCGTGACAAAGTGTCCCAGATTTTGTGGCCCTTCATGCCCCGCTCTTATGTTGACCTGTTTCTGTGGATTTAGGGGTGTGTTGGAGAACTGAAATGAGCGGCACAGGGCAGTGACACAAGCTTGGCACAGAATATTGGGGAGAATTAAGTTTCTGACAATTCAGTAAAACAATGCACATTTTCAGGTGTAAATATATGAAAACAAAAGTCTTCCTGTTACGTCACTTATTTGCACAAATATACAAACAGGTGCATCCATTAGAAATGAAACCAACTAATTCCCTCCTTATTTTTTAGTACGATGAACAAGTGAGAATCAACACACATATTGCACAAATTTCATGTCATAATATGTCCCAATTTAATCAGAATGAAAAAAAATGTCAACAAATTAAACTAATTACACAAATCTGTAATCATGAATATCAAAAACACACAACAGTACAGCTAAAAGATGTCATTCAATTTACAATGTAGTTACACATTCCCCCTGTGGGGATGCCAGGGGCTCTTTCAGTATATATAGTATACCCACCTTCTGAAAATTCTGTGCTAGAAGTTTCCCGTTTTCTGTCACTCTCTTTGTTTCTTCCTTCTTCCTATGCTTTCTGTCATTTCTTCCTATCATTTTCTGCCTTGCTGGTCCATTCACCTATATGATTGTGTTCGATGAGGTCTTACATACTTTCTCTTAGGACTGATAACTGGGTAGGGCCTACATGTGTTGGTTGCATTTTTGGCTCTAGATATGCGGAAGCAATTTTTGGTTATTTAGGCCCATTTTTACATGCATTTTAGTGTGTTTGGTTGTGTTTAAATTTGTATTCAGATATATTTTTTAGATCCCCTGTGCGATGAATTGGACAGAGTGGTCAACGCCAGGGACATCTCCTTGGATTGTGTGCGCGAGTGCATTGATATGTGTACTTAATTTTCATTTCCTTTCTTTCCTGTTGAAGTTTCATGTATGTATGTTTTGAATTGGTTATAGGCCTGATATGGCTCTACACAGTCGGCTGGGCTTTAAACAACAATAACAACAACAGTAACTCACTGGTAAAATTTTTCATTCTGTGATTCTAATTTTTTTACGATTATAATGTCTTTAATTTCTTGACACAACTTGGATACAAAAGTTTACCATCCAAAAGTAAAACTAATTCTCAGTCACAAACAATTATTTCAATGCCAGTAGAACTCAGCTGGCTACCTCATCTTTAAGGCTTACAACAGATTACATTTAGTTAGTTAGTGAGTTAGTTAGTTAGTTAGCTAGCTAGTTAGTTATTTACTCTGTGTATGTGTGTCTGTGTGTGTATTGTGTGTGCGTGTGTATGAACATATGTATGTGTGTGTGTCTGTGTGTACGTGAATGGGTACACATGTGTGCATGTGTGTGTGTTGTACAGTGTGTGTGTGTGTGTGTTTTTTGTGAGTATATGAGTGTGTGTGTGTGTGTGTGTGTGTGTGTGTGTGTGTGTGTGTGTGTGTGTGTGTGTGTGTTTGTGTGTGTGCATGTATGTGCATGTGTGTGTGTGTTTGTGCGTGTGCATGTGTGTGTGTGTGTGTGTGTGTGTGTGTGTGTGTGTGTGTGTTTGTGTGGTGCATGTATGTGCATTGTGTGTGTGTGTTTGTGCGTGTGCATGTGTGTGTGTGTGTTTGTGTGCGTGCATGTATGTGCATGTGTGTGTGTGTTTGTGCGTGTGCATGTGTGTGTGTGTGTGCCTGTAATACTCATTAGGAGATGGGCACAAGACAAATAACTCTCATTATTATTACAACTGTCATGAAACGGGACAGTAATGGAGGATGAATTTCATTCAGCTGATCTCATTTCACAGTAAAATTAGGTTTCATTTATCCACAAATATTGCATCTGTAGTGTTGGGTTCCACACACACACACACACACACACACACACACACACACACACACACACACACACACACACACAAACACATACACCCCCAGACACACACACACACTCTCTCTCTCCCTCTCTCACACACTCTCTCACACACACACACACACGCGCACACACTCTCTCTCACACACACGCGCAAGCACACGCACGCATACACACTCTTTTTTCCTCTCTCTCTTGCACATACACACACACACACACACCCACACACACACACTCTCTCTCTCTCTCACACTCCCACACACACACACTCTCTCTCTCTCTCTAATACACACACACTCACACACACACACTCCCATATTTCCCTGAAGGCACATCTGCATCAAGAATTCTGCTGTGATCTGAACCCGACATGATTCCCGATGCAACGTCATGAAATAGGATCTAAAACAATAACTTACTTTATTTTATATATACGATACAATTTATCACAAGAAGTTGACGGTTTACCGATAAACACACTGATTGTCTTGCTTAACCTTGACTTCAGGCTTCAGACAAGGATTTTCACTCAAATGAGAAATGTCACAGCCCACTCCAGGTCCTCTGGCAGGAACAGCAAACACACGACCAGTCTGCGCGCACACGCACAGCTTGGCACTGCTGGCATTCTTTCCGTCAACAGACGCCGTCTTAAGTGCCTCGATGATGTTCTTGCTGACATACATCCCAACCCGACCGTCCAACACAAGGGTGCCATTCTGAAATCAACACAGGAAAAACTTAAGAACAGTCATACCCACATGTATCGGGTGTAGAGGTAAGGGAGGTAATCGTAGCCTAGAGGATGTTGAGATGGATATGGGGGGGGGGGGGGGGGAACAGAGATACTTTCTTTGTATAGTTTTTGATGTTTGCATTAACTTTTCCTGGTACATAGCCTAAAATTTTGTGTGCAATACATTGTGGGTGTACCGTAACCCATGATTTCTATGAAGGATTAATACCTAGCCGTACGTCACGGGTGAGCAGTAACCTATGATTTCTATGAAGGATTAATACCTAGCCGTACGTCACAGGTGTACAGTAACCCACGATTTCTATAAGGAATAATACCTAGCCATACATCACAGGTAAGCAGTAACCCATGATTTCTATGAAGGATTAATACCTAGCCGTACATCACAGGTGAGCAGTAACTCATGATTTCTATGAAGGAATAATACCTAGCCATATGTCACAGGTGAGCAGTAACCCATGATTTCTATGAAGGATTAATACCTAGCCGTACATCACAGGTGAGCAGTAACCCATGATTTCTATGAAGGAATAATAACTAGCCGTACGTCACAGGTGAGCAGTAACCCATGATTTCTATGAAGGATTAATACCTAGCCGTACATCACAGGTGAGCAGTAACCCATGATTTCTATGAAGGAATGCTATCTCGCCATACATCATGGGTGAGCAGTAAACCATGGTATCTAGGTAGGATTAATACCTTCCCATACAATTTATCTGCGTTTGTCAGTGTCTACCTGTGCATGAATGCCTAGAAATGAGTACTGGGGATCTTTTCAGGTTTCTAGGAATGTTCTATGGGTATTTTAGGGTTTCAGAGGTGTTTGTCAGTGCATTCATCAGTGTGTACCTGATGCATTAATGCCAGAAAAGGCCTTTTGAGGGTAGTTCAGCGTCTGGAAATGTTCTAGGGGTGGTTTTTTTTTAAAATCTTAGATTGGTTTTAGAAATACTTGTGAGTGCATTCGTCCAGTGTGTTCTAGATGCGTAAGTGCATGGAAAGGTGTTTGGGAGATATTTTAGAGTGGCTGGGAGTGTTCTATGGATGTTTGCAGATGTTTGTCAGTGCATTAGTCAGTGTGTAGCTGATATATGAATGGAAAAGTGTTTGGGGGATGTTTTGGTACCCAGGATTGTTCTAGGAGTGTTTGGATGAGTTTTTGGTGTTGGTTGTTTGGAAGAGTTTTTGGAGTGTTGGTTGTTTGGAAGAGTTTTTGGAGTGTTTGTCATTTTGCTGATCAGAAATGAAGGTAGGACCTTCACCTGCAATTGTTTATGGTAGTGACTCACTTAGACCAATACTGCAACATCATACTGTGTAGCATGACATGTCGCACACCATGCAGACTGGGCAGCTCTGACTATTGTCTATTGTTATTGTGGTTTTGAGCCCAGCAGACTGCATACAGCCATATCAGAGCTATAATCAGTTCAAAACATACACAATACTTAAACAGGAAAAAAAAAAAGGAACCAGAAAAAACAAAAGAAGAATATGAACGCGTATTTAATACAAGACAAAGCAGGCGCACATTTTCGGTTAAGTTGGCCTTTGTCAAGCGTAAGATGACAAACAAACACCAGATACACAAATTTTGAGAAAAAGAGTTTCAGATACAAAAATTTTGAGAAAAAGACTGTGTTTCAGATACAAAAATTTTGAGAAAAAGACTGTTTCAGATACACAAATTTTGAGAAAAAGACTGTGTTTCAGATACAAAAATTTTGAGAAAAAGACTGTGTTTCAGATACAAAAATTTTGAGAAAAAGACTGTGTTTCAGTCTTTCTCTCAAAATTTTTGTATCTGGTGTTTGTTTGTTTGTCATCTTACGCTTGACAAAGGCCAGTTGGCCGAAAATTTGCGCCTGTCTTGTCTTGTTGTATTAAATACGATTTGTATTCTTCTTTCATGTTTTTTCTGGTTCCTGTTTGCTTGAACACAGGCAGTCACACTTGTTTCGGATTAGGAAAAAAAAAGGAAAAGAAAATTAAGCACATACTGTACAACTTCAACTTAATTCCAGGGGTAACTTTGGATCGTACAACCTCAACTTAATTGCAGGAGTAACTTAGGATTGTAGAACCTCAACTTAATTCCAGGGGAAACTTTGGATTGTAGAACCTCAACTTAATTCCAGATTGTAGAATCACAACTTAATTCCAGGGTAACTTTGGATTGTAGAACCTCAACTTAATTCCAGGGATAACTTTGGATTGTAAAACTTAAACTTAATTCCAGAGGAAATTTCAGATTGTAGAACCACAACTTAATTCCAGGAATAACTTTGGATTGTAGAACCACACCTTAATTCCAAGGATAACTTTGGATTGCAGAACCACACGTTAATTCCAAGGATAACTTTGGATTGTAGAACCTCAACTTAATTCCAGGGATAACTTTGGATTATAGAACCACAACTTAATTCCAAGGATAACTTTGGATTGTAGAACCTAAACTTAATTCCAGGGATAACTTTGGATTGTAGAACCTCAACTTAACTGCAGGGGTAACTTTGGACTGCAGAACCTCAACTTAATTCCAGGGGTAACTTAGGATTGTAGAACCTCACCTTGATTCCAGGGGAAACTTCGGACTGTACAACCTCAACTTAATTCCAGGGATAACTTAGGATTGTAGAACCTCGACTTAATTCCTGGGGTAATTTTGGATTGTAGAGCCTCAACTTACTTCCAGAGGTAAACTTTGGATTGTACAACCTCAACTTAATTCCAGGGGTAAACTTCTTGGTGTTCTATACTCTGCTCAGTTGGTTGAGTGCTGCTGTTGTCTTCGCAATCTGACATTCCAAGAGTTGCTGATGGAACTGCCAAGGTGAGTGACGTATTCTACATCCTCATCCTTTTTCTGGTTGATGGAGACATGTTGGTACCTACATTTCCAGACAATAACATGTCATTATCTTCAAATACAATGAACATAAAAGGAAAAAAAATGAGACCAAAAAGATACATTCCCTGTCAAGAACATACCGTGGAGGTCACGATGTGACGTTTAGCTTGGATCACCGTTTCCTTGTTGCTAGTGACCTTGATACCTGTTGACCCTGTGACCTCTATCCGATCCCATGACTCAATGTTCAGATCGTCAAAGGATGGTGTATTCTTTATCTGTTGGATACAAACAGATGCACATGTGTACACACACACACACAAGATATATGTACACACACAAAATTTACGTCCGTGTAGGCACACCACTTCATCCTGCCCCTTGTCTCTCCCACCACCACACATTCCACATTTTCATTGACAAACCACAAGTTTAAATGAAGACCTGAATACAGTCACGTCCAATATAAACAATGAATACACACATGGAGAATCACACAAATAGATTTTTAAAAAAGCAAATATTCATTATAAAAATATATGTTTTAAATTAATATCTGCCAAAGTGTTCCATAAACATATCAACAAACAGCTGTCCTGGTGCAAACAAATATTCTGTTAAAAAATAACAAAACCAAATAAGAAATAAAAAAAAAATAACCACAAAATGCTCATATCATTCTGATACAGAATCATCAAGCCACTCTAACAATCTCCCTTGTAACACAAAAATTATTACAGAAAACCCAGATCTTGACACAAGATCGTGAAGCCACTCTAACAATCTCCCTTGTAATACAAAAATTATTACAGAGATTGACCAGTCACCATGGTGTAGTGGTTAACACAAAAGACTACCGACTGGAAGGTTGTGGGTTCGAATCCCCATCAGTACCTTCAAAAATCATTGTGGATTTTTCGGCTCTAACCGGCTCCAACTCAGAGTTGGGCATGCTATGGGCTCATTGGGAGGACTGGAACCACACAGTCGAACCTAATCCACTTCGCGGATGCGTCACTGAGGGTGTTGCTCAAATCTTCTGACCAACACCGCAGGTGTCTGTATCTCTCAGGCCTGGTTGACGCCAGGATATATTATGTAGCAATGCCACATGAAAAATTGAAATTGGGTTTTTAGTAAAAAGGTTTACATACTTTTGAAGATATTGTTGTTTTGAGTAAAAAGCAGTTTACATTTTTTAAATCGGACTAATAATTTATGAGATATTCCAATTTGAAGCATAAAAAATTTCTTCAAATTTGGATTCACGTTTTAGCGGGACAAAACAGGTTCACCCATTCGATTGTGTGACAGATGTGTTGTATATACTTTCATAGTGCTGTTTTTACATTTTCACTTTTGTATAGAGTTTTGGCTCATTTTTGCTTTTGTGGATTGGAGCACCCAGTGTTTTCGGTGTCTTTATTCTGATTGGCTGTGAAGTAAAAGCGTGGAGTGCGCGGAGCGTGGAGTGTGGAATTCGTGTAGTGTTGTATGCGTGTCGAAAATCTGTGAACTAAAGTCAGTTCTACAGAGATTTCCAGGTGGAGCGGTGACATTTCCTTGCCGCCTGAAGAGAACTAAATCTGTTTGTCTTAAGCTGCTATGTTAAGTTAGCAGGTTGGTGAATGTTTTGATTTTTTGATATATTTACCAAAAATTGAGACATGTAGAGATTATGAAGGAGCTAGTTGAATTGGCCTGTTGTGAAACAAGTTATAAGAAAGTCAGGATTCATGGATGAATGATAGATAAGGGAAACAATTTGTTGCAAGCTTTTGAGGTGAAGAAACGTAGTTGTGTAAAAGTGAAGTGAAGTGAATTATTTTGGCAGTCAAGAGTTGTATCGAGTTGTAGTTCTTGATTTAATGTTTTATCATTTATGAATTACTGTTTTGTGGTTTCGATCTTTAAATGATGTGCAGTCAGTGTGAACTTTATGGATAATTATATGTATTGAGAGTTTGGACTTTTGAAACATGAATGGCAAATTTTGTGCTAAATTCTTTATTGTAAGATGTTATTTTGTTAAATGAATATGAAGCTAAGTTAGTGGTCATTTTTTGGAAATTGAAGTTAGTGTAGAATATTTGCTGTATGGCACTGTGAATGTAATTTTCCTGCGAGCTTTTAAAAGGCAAACTAATATTAAAAATATGGTGTGGTCATTGACCTGATACATTTTATTGACAATTTTGTACTTAGCAAATTCTTTCCTCTCTACAGCTTCTGACGTGGGGAGCTGTCTGGTCTGATTAGCTCACGAGGGAGACACATAAGTACGTGACTTTGGTTTGAGGGGTGGATGCCTGATCCAGTCCCTGGTCCTAAGCTGTTAGGACTCTGCTGAATACCTGCTGTTTCGAGGGGTGGATGCCTGATCCAGTCCCTGGTCCTAAGCTGTTAGGACTCTGCTGAATACCTGCTGTTTTGAGGGGTGGATGCCTGATCCAGTCCCTGGTCCTAAGCTGTTAGGACTCTGCTGAATACCTGCTGTGGGCGTGTCCGGTTACTGACGCCTCTGTGTTTCGTCTTGCTCCCCAGGATTGTGTGGTAACTGTGTATTTATATAGAGTGATGAACTGAATCCTGAACAATGATTTCGATGCTGTGAAACAAACTGACTGAAGTGCTAACGCAGTGAAAGAGTCCCTGTGAAAGGACTGTTTGGGACGGAAACCTGAATCGATTACTTTCTATTGAACAGTGGTCAATGAACATTTATTTCTGTCTTATGTGTTTGTTGATCCAGTTGGATGAAAATTGAACTGATGATATCTGATTAATTATAAATATTTAAACATACTGTTTTGTTTACAGAGGTTGTTGAAGTGACTGAGTGGAATGTTGTGTGTGGTTGGGGAAAAACACATAGAACACGCACCTAGATACACACAATCTACTTTCATTCTATTTCTGTCAGTCACACATAAACGGACCTCTGTAACAGATTGCCATCCAGGGTGGATCAGAGAACCGAATAAAGCATCGGTTTCTCACAATGCTTTAAAATTATTGAAGGCTTCTTCAAAAATTTTTTTCGCTAGTCCTCGTATACTCTAAGAGTGGTAGGACTTTAAAACTCACTCAACTAACTAACTAGCGGGACAAAGAAGAGATGCGTGGGACCAGCTGTCACAGAACAAACCCATCAAATGGCATGGTATGCTCATTTTGCTGGAAATGACATTCATTTTGTAATTGTGAGAGGCAGACAGGGTCAAAGTCATGAAATTTTGACCGTTGCTGTATTTTTGTATGCCGAATTGAATGGAACCATTATCGCAACTCTCTAACGAACCATTTTTGTCTTATTACAGGAAACATGTGATATTTGGCAAGCTTTATCAGTTTTTCATTAGTAATTGCCCATATTGTATTATTAACAGATAAAAATGAAGCAAGACACAAACCAAGGATATATAATCATTTCATGCAAAAGATATAAAATCATTTTGCTCATCGCTAAAGTGTCTTATTACAGCAAATTAAACCAAAAAAAGTCATGACTCGCTATTTCATTAGTCTTATGAAGAATTTTTAATATTTCATCAGTTTCTGCACATATAAAAGGAAATATGAGAATCAGTCACTTCAAAAAATACCATCCGACCAAAATTCTACAAAAAACTAAACATACACACACACACACACACACACACATAACACACATACACATACATACACACAGAGGAAAACATCACAGACCAGATTTTTGTACATTACATTTGATATTCATTTTAGACATCAGTAATTAGAAAATCAACTAGATTGTGGATGAGTCAAGTCCCCCAACGCTTGAGCACAGCCAGTGTCCAAAGAAAACTTCAGGAAGATATGGGACCACTCACCACTCAGGAACATGTCACTTAACTCCTGCAATAGAGAAATATATGAATTTCTGCATTATACATACTATTCGTTGACAGATTGGAAAGGAAAGTAGACCATAATGCACAGTCTTCACATCAAAATAACTTTAACATTAAGCCCAAACTCGCGACTTTGATTTTTAGCACATTACTTGTAAAAATCCACAATAGCTGAGCAATCCTGCTAAGTATTTCCAGTGTAATTTTGCCCTTTAATACAAATCAATAACAATAGGCTACTACTAAATAAGATGCAATCTTCCCTTTATAACAAATTAATGACAATAGGCCTATCCTTTTCAGATACTGACTTCAATAATAATTACAATATTTATTGAAACTAACAATTATGCAAGCTAATGGATGGCCTACTTTACAAATAAAACAACTCATAGCCTTCAGTTCAGTTTCAAAACCTAAATAAAGAATATTATAACAATGAACAGAAGATTTTGTTTTGTGACATTCTAAATCTCTCTGTGTGGGTTTGTGGGTTAGTGTGTGTGTGTGTTGTCAGAGAGAGAGAGAGAGAGAGAGAGAGAGAGAGAGAGAGAGAGAGAGAGAGAGAGAGAGAGAGACAGACAGACAGACAGACAGAGACAGAGATAGAGAGAGGATCATGCCTGTTAACAATGACTTGGATACCAATGTATTGGGACCTATTTACTTATTCATTAATTTCTTATTCTCTCACAGAGAGAGAGACTGACATACTGAAAGAGAGAGAGACAGAGACAGACAGAGAAAGACAGAGAGAAACAGGTTCATGTCAAGTAAAGTACAATGACTTGTACAGTAGTGTTTGCTAATTCAAAAAATTTTTTTTAGGCCTATTCATTCATTATTTTATTTGAGAGAAAGAGAGAGAGAAAGAGAGAGAGAGAGAGAGAGAGAGTTGGGGAGGGGGTATGTGCACCCCTCTATTAGGGCAAACCCATTTTCCAGAGTTCCGCGAAGCCCGTCGAGCACATAGTATTTTTAGTAGTAAGCTCGCCCATCATGGGGTACGCAGGTCTACACAGTGACATACAAATTAGCATGACCTCGGGGAGGAAATGGTTGATGAACCTAGCTTTGGCTGACAATTCAGAATCAAGTTCAACACAGTTGTCCTTTTCTTGAAAAATACAATGCTACAGATAAAACAGAACTTGATCAGTTCATTGCAAGTCTTTGTCTGACAACGCAAAACTTGCTGAGCTGAAACTTGCACAGCGTTCTGTTATGCATGGTAGGCCTACTGGCGTCGGCACATTCCAACGTTGTTTTGCTAATGCGCTGGTACAGATCCTCATGTAAAAAAGTTGGCATACAGCCATATTTTACATCAAATAGATTTCATATTACACATAAATATAGAAAAAAGCATGTAAAATTGAATCCTGCTGACGAGAAGTTCCAAAAATGGCGACTTACCTGCAAACTTTTCCAATGAAAAAAAGCAAAACTTTGGAAGCGTCGATCTCGGTTCGAAACAGGCACACATAGCTCTTGTCAGGATATATCATTCCGTTACATTAATTCTCATTGGCTGGAAAATTACAATGTGACTGGTTCACAAATATAGCCGTACCATCCGAAATAGTAAAGTACCCCAAACAAACTTCGATTCTGAACGCATACCGTCGCCATGAGTGCGCCCGAAACGCAGATTTTCAACTTTCTCATTTAAATAATTAATTCCATTTTCACTCTAAGTATATCAAAAGACAATGATGCAAATCTTTATTCATTTCTGATTCACATAAGACAACAATAAGAACAAAACACCAATTGAAGAGGCAGTAATACTTGATTCAACTGAAGACCCCCCCAGTTATGCTGCCTGCCCCAGTTTTTGAAACCATAAATTTGACATTGCGATTCGGTTCGCACGGCGTTGCTATATTATGACAATAAGCGTAGAGTACAACTTGTCACGCAGTCTCAATCCCAGATGGAAGTCCATAGCATCATGATTATCATCCACATCGACATCATCATCGTTGCATGATAAAAACTGTTTCAGTTTCTGTGGCCATTAAAGTGGGCAGAAAATGGGACGGGGGGAAAAAAAAGTGAGCACAAAGATAACCTCCCTGAATGCAATGATCCTAAAAATAATTTTAAAAAACCTATTACAGAAAATCCAGATCTTGTACTTTTTTCTCAAGGTCACTATGACCTTGAAGAAACTAGGTGAAACAGAACTTGATGAGCAAAGAGGAACAACGGTACAGTCACAACAGTGACACGTTGCCAGCAATTTCTGAGAAAAGCTGTTCACATACCTTCCTCAAAAAGCTCTACCTTAGACACTACCTGATACTTGTCCTGCAGCTTTACTTCCTAAACTTTTGCTTTTGTGACTCCTTAACAGTCCACAGCTTTGGCCACAATTTGGTAAAGTTCCACCCAGAAAGAGCTGAGAAAAAATCGCCTTCACATATTTTTGTCATTTTTGACAGGCAGCCACACATACCTCTCTTGAACTGATACGATACAAAGTCTTTCTTTTTTCCAAATAAGAGAGACTGAAAAAAGTTAATGTACATATAAGCGAGACTGAAAAAAAAAAAAGATTAACATACATTTACAAAAACACAGTAACTGAACACTATGCACATGCTTGACAATGATAACAGAGAACAACGAGGGTTGTACATTACATACCTGTCTAGTCTCCACCACATCCACATGCAGATTTTTCAGGTTTGTCAGGTGAGGAATGGTCATGTTGGACAAGGAAAAGTACTCTTTCCCTTCTGCTGTCCACAGCTTCACATCATCCACAGAAAACTGAATCTGGTCCTTTCTGATCTCAGCTGGGAACATGAAATAGACATACAAACACCTCTCTCTAGTCAATATGCAACAATTTCTCCTCCCCCCCCCCCTTTTTTTTTTTTTTTTTATTATAAAAAAGAGAAACAACAGAAAATGCACAAATGCAGGTAGTTCAATACAGCTTTGCAGGTCCATAAGGGATAGGGCATCCAGCAACTTAATGTATCCTTTGTTGGAGTATGTCATTACACGTGAATTGTACAGCAACAGCACTGAGAGGGAGGGAGGGAGAGAGGGAAGTCAGACAGGGAAGAGAGAGAGAGAGAGAAAGAGAGAGCGAGCCAGCCAGACAGACTGACAGACAGACCGACAGACACAGCCAGAAAAAAAATGAGGCAGAGAGACGAGAGAGAGAGAGAGAGAGAGAGAGAGAGAGAGAGAGAGAGAGAGAGAGAGAGAGAGAGAGAGAGAGAGAGGAAGAGAGAGAGAGAGAGAGAGAGAGAGAGAGAAAGAGAGAGAAAGAGAAAGAGAGCCAGCCAACCAGCCAGCCAACCAGCCAGACAGCCAACCAGCCAACTAGCCAACCAGCCAGACAGCCAGAGACAGACAGAGAGAAGATAAAACTTACCCACAGACTCATTCCCAACATCAGATGCTGACAACATAAACTGAAAAAGAAAATAAACACTCATTTTGATAGTTGTCCTAATTTCCTTTCAAAGCTGAAAGAGCACAAAATCATGACTACATTCTTTTTCCATATAAAGCAATGATTTAATCAGGATGATAAAGAGACAGCAAAGGCTATGAATAGATTCTATGGTCTAATCATAAACCTTTCAACATAAAATTAACGTGGACATTAAAATTTAAGATGTGTTATTATCATTAAAAGAAAAACTTCATTCAATACAACCACTGCAAAGTGCTGGCCACAAACATTAAGCACAAGAAAATATAATACAACAACACACCACACACACACACTCTCTCTCACACACACACGCACGCACACACACACACACACACACACACACACACACACACACACACACACACACACACACACACAATGTTCATCTGCAGAGCACACAGCACACCATATGTAAAACTGATTTACCTGGTCAGAACTATGACCGACTACAGCACAAAACTATTTATATTCTGTTCAGCCTCACTTTCTGTGCATGTAATGAGCCGACTTGTATAAAAATTTAATGTTTTTCATAATACTGATTCATAGCATAATCTTTCCATTATTTCGAACAAATATAATAGTCATTGTAATATATAATTGTATATAATATGCTCTCTATAATTTTCCATTGCTTTTACTCTTTCTCCCCATTTTAGCCGTGGTGGTGTGTGTGTGTGTGTGTGTGTGTGTGTGTGTGTGTGTGTGTGTTGTGTGTGTGTGTGTGTGTGTGTGTGTGCGTGCGTGCGTGCCTGCGTGCGTGCGTGCGTGCGTGCGTGTGTGTCTGTTTTAGCGCTTAGATTTGATTTTATCAAGATTTTGCGCTATACAAAATAAAGTATTGTATTGTATTGTAGTCGTGATTTTTAAATAAAAGTTGGGAAAAGAAAGAGAAAAGTGATTTCATCAGGATGCAGATGCTAGAAACTATCATACTTTTTTCATAGTCGTGATTTTTAAAAAGTTGGGAAAAGAAAGAGAAAAGTGATTTCATTAGGATGCAGATCTATGCCAGAAACTATCATCAGATATTTTGATATCTTGAGCTATGGCTGGACAAAATGACAGCGATGCACTACGAGGATGATCAAGCCTTCTTAATAAACATCAGACATTTACTTGTTAAAGACACTCCCATAACAAAGTCAATTCAGTTCAGACAGCTCAAGACAGTATCACAGTGTAAAGAGAATTCTACACACATTCATGGATAGCCCCCCTTTGCCTGGCAAAATGGCTAACACATGCATTGGGAGCTGGAAGGTGATTGTCTGGTCAGTGGTAAGGCATTTTTGTTCTCATCAAGCATCCTTGGGTATTACTTGTTAACTTAATTCATGTGTTTACATCTTCATGAATGTATTAGATAGATAGATACATGGATTGATATACAGATGAACAGACAGACAGACACTGAGACAGACAAGCAGGCAGGCGGGCAGGCAGGCAGACAGACAATCAAATGTATGGGTACTATGACCAGTCCCTGTGGTGTGGTGGTTAGTGCAACAGACTAATGATTGGGAGGCTGTGGTTTAACGCTTTGACTCCCACACCCTATTTACCAACTGCAAAAACTTAACCCTTTGACAGCCTCACCCTATCCACCAGCTTCATGCAGGAAGCTGGTGGATAGGGTGAGGGAATCAAAGGGTTAAGTATTTGCTTTGCTACACAGTTCTAGCATGGTTGACAATGCAGGGTGCTGGTGGACAGGATATGGGAGTCAAAGGGTTAAAACTCTCATCAGTCCTTTATACAATGGGAAGACTGAGACCACATGGTCAAGTTCATCCAGATCCACTTCATGGATGCATCATGGAGGGTGTTGCTCAAATCTTCTGACCAACACCACAGGTTAATACTAGGATATATCATGATATTAAGCATAGAGGATAGTAATGTCAAGCAGTCTCTATTTCAGATGGAATTCCACAGCATCATGATTATCATAGTCATGGTCATCATCACATGCCATTATAAAAACTATGCCAGCTTTTGTGGTCACTATCTCTATTGTGACCGGGCTTGCCACAGGGCTGTTGTTGTGCTGGCTGAGGTTGCTTTAAGAAAATTTGGGACATATGGGTATTTGTCATGTGGGTATTTGTCCTTTTCATTAAATAGCATCTTTCATTATTGATAGAATTACAAATAAATTTACACACTTGTGGTAAAATAATTGAGGAATTTGAATCTGTCACAATAAAATCTGTACACTGAAGTACTGGGCAATTTGAATCTGTCACAATAAAATCTGTACACTGAAGTACTGGGCAATTTGAATCTGTCACAATAAAATCTGTACACTGAAGTACTGGGCAATTTGAATCTGTCACAATAAAATCTGTACACTGAAGTACTGGGCAATTTGAATCTGTCACAATAAAATCTGTATACTGAAGTACTGGGCAATTTGAATCTGTCACAATAAAATCTGTACACTGAAGTACTGGGCAATTTGAATCTGTCACAATAAAATCTGTACACTGAAGTACTGGGCAATTTGAATCTGTCACAATAAAATCTGTATACTGAAGTACTGGGCAATTTGAATCTGTCACAATAAAATCTGTATACTGAAGTACTGGGCAATTTGAATGTCATAATAAAATCTGTATACTGAAGTACTGGGCAATTTGAATCTGTCACAATAAAATCTGTACACTGAAGTACTGGGCAATTTGAATGTCATAATAAAATCTGTATGTTGACGTATTTTTGTAGTATAATCAATACAATTACCACACCCATCAATGCACTTACTGAAAGCATTACCACATCAGTTTGTACTCTTTTAAATCACTCTCTTCCTCAGAAACTTCATTGTCATCATTGCCAGGATTGTTGTCATTCTGTTTTCAAATGGCTAAAAATTTTCTGACAGCATGTAAAATGTCAACCAAATGCTAACGAAGTAGCAAACATGCGAGATACCGCCCAGCTTAGTGTAGGGAGAATTACGTACCTTTAACTGGCGAAACTATGATCAATGCTTCCCGTCTATACAGGCTGCAAGTGTGAATCAACTATTAATGCTTCCTGTCACGAATGTGTTAAGGTGGCATAGAAAACGGGACGAAAAAAAAAAGTGAGCACAAAGGAATATTCCCTAAGGGTGATGACCTTTAGAAAAAAAAGATACATACTGATATAGACAATCATATTCTTATCTCATTCAAATGGTTAAATCAGCTTGAAACTGATCATGATGGAAAAAGTTAAAGAGAAACAAAAAAAGAGAACACAAACACACTCCCACTCCAACAACTATAACACCTCTACACATACACCCACACCCACCTTAGAATCGACAGCAGAAAAGACCAGACTTCTATTGTGGCGACTCCCAAGGAAAGCACCATTCAGCAAAAGGGAATTGAACTTGGCAGAGTCCAGAAAGCGAAGCAGATAACCAGCAGAACTGTGTGTGAACTCCATTGGCTCTATTCCTTTGTGCGAGATGTGGTAGATCCACATTAACCATGCTGTCAGCTGTGAGTAAAATTTAAAATTTACCAGAAAAGTTCCTGTCGTATCACATAAAATTCAACTGTCATTAACCCTTTGACTCCTGCACCCTGTACACCAGATTCCAATATTGTCAATCATGCTAGCAAAGCAGAAATTTCACCCTATGACTCCCTTACTCTATCCACCAGCTTCCTGCAGGAAGCTGGTGGATTGGCTGAGGGAGTCAAAGGGTTAAGTGTTTGCAGTTGGTAGATTGGGTGCAGGAGTCAAATGGTTAAAAATAACAAACTAATGGGGCTTACAACTCTTTCATTTTGTTTTTGTGTACAAGAAAGAATAACTTTAAAGCAAATAAAGGTGGGGTTTTTTTTTGGTCTTACATCAAGACCTCAAAGTGATAATTATTATGCACAAATGTGTGTCTCTGATGCATCAAATTGCAATCTGATGCACAAGAGTCCAGGCCAATGGGTTAACTAAACCAAATCAAATTTTACTCTGATGCACATTGATTTTCCACTGTACGCACTACAACTTTGAACAGTGTGTCACACTTATGTGCCTTGTCCAGTCCGCCACAATATGAGACATTAAAAACAAAAGCCTAAAGGCTGTTCTTGCGATTTTAGATTTTTTCTGATTGATAAACAACTTTCGCAGGGGAACTCTTCTCTGGCAAAAATCATCAAGAATCTTCAAAGTAGCCTACTCAGTCCATGATTGAAATAGCCTACCCAGTCTATGATCAAAATAGCTTACCATGATCAAAATAGCCTACTCAATCTATGATCAAAATAGCCTACCCAATCTATGATCAAAATAGCCTACCCAATCTATGATCAAAATAGCCTACCCAATCTATGATCAAAATAGCCTATCCAGTCCATGATAAAAACAGCCTATCCAATCTATGATCAAAATAGCCTACCCAATCTATGATCAAAATAGCCTACCCAATCTATGATCAAAATAACCTATCCAGTCCATGATAAAAACAGCCTATCCAATCTATGATCAAAATAGCCTACCCAATCTATGATCAAAATAGCCTACCCAATCTATGATCAAAATAGCCTACCCAATCTATGATCAAAATAACCTATCCAGTCCATGATAAAAAACAGCTATCCAATCTATGATCAAAATAGCCTACCCAATCTATGATCAAAATAGCCTACCCAATCTATGATCAAAATAGCCTACCCAATCTATGATCAAAATAGCCTACCCAATCTAATGATCAAAATAGTTAAATACCCTTCCAAGTCTATGATTAGACCACTAGATCACGTTATTCATCCACAAAGCCCCAAAGTGATAAGCAATGCATGGTTCATGAAATTCGGCCTTCGTCACCTACATTAATGTCTTAGCAATTGCCATGCTAACAGTGGTGCACAAGTCTGTATTTAGTCAGTGAATGAAAAAATGTTTAGTACATAATTATTTGGAGTAAGAATGTGCGAGTCTGCATGGTGTGTGCATGTGTGAGTGTGTGAATTTGGTGAGAGAAACATGTATGTGAATTCCTTTGCTTGAAAAAGTAAATTATGACAATATATACGTTCTTAATCTTATCCTAGTTAGCAAGTCAAATATAATGGAAATAAAACAAAAACAAAAGTCACCACACCGCTGTGTTCAGTACAGCTATGACCAGCAGAACCACAAAACAGGAATACAACAGGAACTGTTTTCTGCCACGGATACCGGCCTTATGTAGGTACATTTCATTCACAGGTACATAGCCAGCTCGGAAGTTACTATTGTGTTCCTTGTTGATGCGTCGCTTCAGCTGTGATTTTTCTCTCATTGACATGGAGGCTGGCATGGACAGAGTAGAGGACTGAGACATCATGCTAGTCTGAAAACAAAAGAAAAAAACAACAACAATCCATTAATATGAGGGCTGATCTAAAAGTCTTCTCAAGGTACCATTTCTGAACTGTTTATAGTCAATGCTTTTAACTTGTATAAAGATGAAACATAGCCTAATCATATGCACAAATATCTAGTTTAATACCCTTTGAGTTTGACTCCTGCACCCTACCCACCATCTGGATAGTATTCAGTGTGAAAGAGGCAGGTTTAATTTTGTTACCTACAAGCATGGCTTCAGTTTCATCACTATTTCTGTGGGGGGTGTGTGTGTGTGTGTGTGTGTGTGTGTGTGTGTGTGTGTGTGTGGTGGTGTGTGTGTGTGTGTGTGTGGTGTGTGTGTGTTTATCTGTATGTCTGTGTCTCTGTCTCTCTTTCTGTCTCTGTCTCTCTTTCTCTCTGTCTGTCTCTCTTTCTCTCTCTGTCTATCTCTCTCATACACACACACACACACACACTCTCTCTCTCTCTTTCTCTCTCTGTCTCACACACACACACACACACACACACACACATACACACACCATACATACACACACACAGACACACATACACACACACAACCTTGTACACAATACATTATAAAGCTAAACGTCCATAATTAACAAAAGCAGCAAATATCAACTGAACGATCAAAGGGTATGCAATCTGAGGACAGCTTTAGATGAATCAATTATGAAATGAAGCTTTTTTTATATCAGTTTACAGTGCAACAGTTACAAGGAAATATTGGTAAAACGTATTTTGTCCAAACATCATGGAACAGGAACATTCGAGAATTTTCTTTGACATTTTAGACTGAAGGAAACACAGAACTTAAAAAGTGCCAACCCGATTTCATATCTTGTAAGTTGTATGTATTGTTCTGTGCCTAAGTTTTCACCACATAAAATTCTATTCTGTGCTATTATATCCCGTCATGCTCTATTCACACACACACACACACCACACACACACACACACACACACACACACACACACACCACACACACAAATCATGATTCGTTCATTACAGGTGACAGGTTTGATGCAATTAACCTGCTACTAAACATATAACCAACATGTAATATGTTGTACAACAGTAATTAATGCACAAATTCCTTGTCTCTTGCACTTGTCAACACAATATAGGCCTATACAATGCATGCTACACATTTTTTGTGACAACAGTAATAACATGTGACTGGATTCTAATAATATGTGGCTGAAATTCTCATAAAATGTGGCTGAAATTCTCATGTTGCCAGTGAACAAGCAGAAGGATGGGATGGCTCCAGCACATGGTGCAGTGACCGTTTTGGTTGTTACACAGATCTGAGAAGGTAAGCAGTCACTGTTGCTAGTGCTGATTACAAATTCAAGAATTTTTTTGGAAGAAATTCCAAAATTCAGAGAACCTTTCTTCGATTATGATGATTAAAGGCCTGATTAGGCATGTGCAAACAAAAAGAAAATGCGCAATAACACCTGTTTTATAAATAGTTGAGAAAGAGGGGACGTAAATAGGCCGTAAAGCCTAGGCCATTTAAAGCCAGTCCCAACTACTACTACTACTACTACTACAGAGGCAGCAGAGCAACCTGATTTCCGATGCACAGAAAAATAGGGTGGTAAAGTTTACATTTGCACAATAAAAATCATAATTAATAAAACAAACACACACAAACAAATCTGACACAAACACCTTTCCATGCCACGGGAGACACAGGCCTACTAATAATGTTGGACGCGGTGAACACTTAGCGAATAAGTGCACCCCACCCCCACCCTCTCGCATTCCTTCAGCAGAAACGAACAGCATCAAAATCAAATCCTCACAAAACTTAGCAAGATCCATAACACTCTGGTTGTGGGGGCAACATTATTATTATATCCGATATGATATAACTAAAGCTTTGTTTAAACTTTTGAATGCCCAATCTTCAAATGTACAATCTATTCATGGATCATAGGAACAGATGCAAAACCTGACCGGTAAAAACACTGGATAATTAAACTTGCCCGAGTTCCTTTATAAACTTCCTTCGAACTTTCCAACTTTTCGCAGTTCTAAAAGCTTGCTAAAGTTGCTATCGATCGAGTAGCAGCGTGCATGAACTATCGATTCACGCACTAACTAAACTCGCTGTATACTATAGATCTACTTGTCATCATCTTAGATAACATCACCCTTTCGTAATATTATGTTTCTTAAAAAAAAATCTGCCGTTCATGTGTCCGAGTTGAAACTTTTCTTTACCTCCATCACATCCAGCTCGGAAGACGCCATGTTTTCCATCTTGAAATGTCTGTGGGATGCTGGGAACATGGAAACACGCTAGGCCTAGACGAGTCTGCGGGAACTAGGCCTACCTGAGTGTCTGGAACCAAAGAGAATACTGCTGGAACCAACGCGCGCAAGTGCAGACTGGCTCTGGCAAAGCAACCGGTAGGCCTAGACCTATGCAAACCGAGGTCTGTCTGAAACTACCAAAGAAGCGTTTTAGGCCACATTCTTTTTCGCGGTGAACGGGCCCCAAATGTCTATTTCAAGTTCAACACTGACATAGTGAAAAGTTTAGGTTTGCAGAGCGCTGATGCATCATCATCATCATGTGCTCTGCCGCATGGCGTTGGCGATCATTGCCCTCAATTCGAATCTATCCCTTGTCGTTGCAAGTACATCTTCCGCATTCTCTGTCCTCAGCCACTCTACAAGTCCGTCCATTATTTTCTCCCAGGGTCTACCTGGTGCTCTATTTCCCTCTAGCTTTCCTGTTGCGACTAGGTGCTCTAATTTCTCTTACCTCATAAAATATCCTATAGCTAAATGTTCCTTGTCCTCATCTAACCTTCTTCATTATGTTCTTCTTGTGTCTGCTCCTTCAAGACTGTCTCGTTTGTTTTTCTTTGCTGTCCATGGAGCTCTCAACATTCTTCTTAGAAACCACATTTCAGTTGCCTTAATCTTGTTCTAACTTTGCGTGTTGACTGTCCACGCTTCACATACGTACAACAGTATTGGTTCTATATAACATTCAAGAACTGTCTTCCTGATGTTAAATGACAAGCATTTGTTGGTAAGAACACTTCTCATTTTCTTGAATGCTGTTTTTGCTTGGCCGACTCTGCTGGCTATTTCTGATGTGCATCTGCTGTCTGCTGTCTGGTGAGAGGACCGCTTCCAGATATTAACCTTAACAACCTGTCTCAAATGCACTTTGCTGTTATTTTGTATGAGGGATTTTTTTTAGTGTGTGTGCTGATTACTGTGACTTCAGTCTTCTTGCTATTTAGCTCCAGCCCTTTATTTTTTGCTATTTCTATTATATTCACAAGATTTTGTAGGTATTTTTCATTTTCTGCAATTAGAACCGTGTCATCTGCGTTACGAAGATTGTTTATCATTTTTCCTCCAACCTTTATCCCAAGGCATTCTTCTAGGTTTCTCATGATGGTTTCGCTTTAAAGTGAAAACAAATCTGGTGACAGAACGCATCCCGGCCTAACCCCTCTTTCGATATTTTGGAAAGAGCTTACGAGTCTCGTATATCGTTTTCTATTTTCATTGTTGCTGTTTGTTCCCAGTACATATTTCTGAGTATTGCGTCAACATTGAGCCTTTCTATTTTGGTTGATCAATTCTTCGTGTCTTACTCGATCAAAAGGCTTGGTATAATCAACAAAGCATAAATACAAATCCTTAGTCAATTCGACTGACCTTTCTATGAGAGTTCTTAGGATGTGTATGGCATTAATAGTTCCTTATCCTTCGACAGATGCACATTGTTCTTCTGCTATTTCTCTTTTGATTCTGTTCCTTGTCCTCATCATGACTATTCATAATAGAATTTTTGTTGCATGGCTCATCAAGCTGATTGTGCGATGGAGTTCGCATTCTATAGCCCCTGCTTTCTTTGGAAGTACAATGAAAATTTATTTTGACATATCCTCAGGGATTTTTCTGGTGTCATAAATTTCATTTAGCAGGACTGATGTATAGGCTTACATATTCGACTAGTCTAACTAGCCTGGAGTAGGCTATAGAAACGAAGTTTTACAACACCGAGAAAGAAACTGACAGTTTATTAACTGTTTCAAATCAAAGGCACATGCACGCATGAAGATGATGATGATGATGATGATGATGATGATGATGACGACGACGACGACAATGACGATGATGATGATGACGACGACGATGATGATGGACTTTCCATCAGTCCAGTTGATGATGATGATTGATGATGATGATGACGACGACGATGATGATGATGACGATGATGATGACAATGACGACGATGATGATGATGGACTTTCCATCAGTCCAGTGGATGACAAGGCATCTGGTCTTCAGTGCCTGATGTGGGTCTTGATGATGATGATGATGACGACGACGACGATGATGATGATGACGACGATGGCGACGACGATGATGATGGACTTTCCATCAGTCCCGTGGATGACAAGGCATCTGGTCTTCAGTGCCTGATGTGGGTCTTGATGAGGAATGACAAGACTGGTCCGGAGGTACATGTTCTAGATCTAGCCTGCCGCAGGCGCTGCATGGGAGTTGTTATTGTTATTGTTGTTTAAAGCCCAGCCGACTGTGTAGAGCCATATCAGGGCTATAACCGCTTCAAAGCACACAAAACTTCAACAGGAAAAAGGAAAAGAAAAGAAAATTAAGCACACACATCAATGCATTCGTGCACATAATTTAAGGACATGCCCCCAACGTTGACCACTCTGTCCAATTTATCGCACAGGGGAATTAAAAAAAAACACCCGAATACAAATTTAAGCATACCTAAGGATACCAAAACATTTATAAAAAAAACAAAAAAACAAAACGGGCCTAAATTACCTAAAATGCTTCCTCATATCTCATTTCCCTACAGCCAAAAATGCATTAGTACACATACTACATGTGCCCAATTATCAGTCCTAAGAGAAGTACATTAGACTTTAATGATAGGAAGAAATGACAGAAAGCAAAGAAGTAAGGCAGAAACAAAGAGAGTGACAGAAAAGAGGAAATTTCTAGCACAGAATTTCCAGAAGGTGGGTACACTGTCTATACTGAAAGAGCCCCCGGTATCCCCAATCCCCATGGGGGTGGGGGGGGGAGGCACGAGATGGCACGCTCAGTTTTGCCCAAAGGGAAGAAAAACTTACTCGGTGGGCAGGGCACTTTAAAGAGGAGCTGAACAGGCCTGAACCAGCTTCAACAGCAACCTTTGAAGGTCCTCCGCATTTACTGTCTCAGGACCTGGCCAGCTCATGGGCTTATGTGCAGGCTTAAGGCGTGTAGCGTGATCATTCTGGATTTTCTCCATCACATGGCACCTGTGACGATAATGCATATGGAATTCATTCCGAGCGCGGAACTTCACCGAAAATTAAGTGAGAAAAACCATCAGAAGCCTCAAGAAACAAGTTGTCTGGTAACAGTAGTATCACACCACAGACACTGAAGTCAGATGGAGGTCGTGAAGGTCCTGCAGGAAGCTGGTGTAAAGGGTGAGAGAGTCAGAGAGTTAAGTTTTTGCAGTTGGTGGAGTCAAAGGGTTAAGGAAAGCAATCGCTTAAACATATATACATATTTTACGTCATTTTGTTAGGGTTTCAGTTTCACATTGAACGCCTGAAAACAACTTAAAGAGGGTGGTTGATAATATAGCTTGACTGTCTGTGTGCAGCTCTGTGTGTGTGTGTGTGTGTGTGTGTGTGTGTGTGTGAGTACTGTGTGTGTGTGTGTGTGTGTGTGTGTAGAGAGAGAGTGCGTATGTGTGAGTGTGTATGCGTGCGTGCGTGCGTGTGTATGCGTGCTTGCGTGCGTGCGTACGTGCGTGCATGTGTGTGTGTGTGTGTTGTGTCAATTACTGATCGATCCACAGAGGTCTCTTGTTTGTCGTTACCTTACTCATTTTGGGGGGAATAATTGTGCAGTTCAGAGCTCTTTCAGATCTGTCATTGTGAGAGCTGCAATTGCCCGTGACACACATGCGCTTGTAAGGGTGTTAACTGTCAGACAAGGAAATCCAAAACAAGTGTGAGCTGCACGCGTTGAAGCAAACAGGAACGAGAAAAGAAAAAAAAAAAAAAAAAAAGAAAATAAGAACGCGTACTTAATACTTTTTTCGTGTTAGACAAGGACCGAAAATGGCAGTAAACATCTACCTTTTTACGCCGAACATTATCGGTTATGTTCGGATCATCTTTGCCTTTGTGTCTTTTTACTATATGCCCACCAACTACGTGGTGGCCAGCACCTTTTACATGCTCAGCGGACTTCTCGACCACTTGGACGGACCTGTGGCCGTATGTTGAATCAGTGCAGCAAGTTTGGCAGCATCTTGGACCAGGTGACTGACCGCATCACCACTATGTGTATGTGTGCCGGTCTGTGCCACTTTCACCCTAACTACATGCTCTTCTTCCAGTTAGCCATGGCTCTGGATATCGTCAGTCACTGGCTTCATACGCACAGTGCCGTCATGAAGGGAGGTGACAGCCACAAGGACGTCGGTCAGACAGCCAACCCTCTGCTACGCTTTTACTACCATAACGAAATTGTCCTGACCACTTTGAGTTTAGCCAGCGAGCTGTTCTTCTGCATGCTGTACGTGGTTCACTTCACTCCAGGTCCTACACTGAGTGTGGGTCAGTTGTCCATAGGACTGTTCACAGCTGTCTTGTACGTGACCGCCCCTCTGGTTTTGTTCAAAACCGTCATTAGCGTTGTCCAGCTCCTTGTCGCTGTCCAGAACATCGTTGCCATCGACCAGCAGTTCACACCAAGGTCGGCACCGTAAAGTTCCAGTAAAGACCTGTGTTACCGATGTTGCGGGGCGCAGATGAGGTGGGTTTTGTGAACCCTATGAGTTCGGAGAAGCAGTACTAAGTTGACAGACTCAATGCATCACACATTCCAGACTCAAAGCAGGCAACCGGTGGATCGGACGTCTCAACGATTTAATCGTTCATCATCATCTTATCTCCTCGAGGACCTAAGAGGATCTGCTTATATTTGACTCCCAATTTGAGGCACCCAGCAATTTCTTTGACAACGACGTACACACTGCCATGGCGACAAATCAACAGAATGGCTTATTCCAGGGCAACAGCCATGGCAGTGGTCGTCACTACTTCAAAATATTTATGAAATAATTCTAAACCATTCATCTATTTATGTTTTTTTTTTATGAAACTCCATATTTTGTGATCTACGACAAAATGTATTTAGATCTAGATGTTAGAAATTTAGATTGTGGTGATCGCTGCCTTGGAGCTGATTGATATTTACATAACAACGATCATCGCAATGATTCCTAATCTTAACTATTTATAGATTCCATTTATTTATCGATAAAATACTATACATTTACCTGAAATGTTGCCTCCAAAAAGGATACGATTAAAGTTGCTCCTTTTCGGAAAATTATTTGGCAACCACCAGATCAACGAAGCGGAAATAATGATTATCAGGGAACTCAACTTTAAGGCTATCTTCGTTTCCTCATTATGACAATTATCCCCCCCCCCCCCCCCCCCCCCCCAATATTTCCAAGGCCCTCCTTGGAACCGATTTTTTTCAAAAAAACTTAAAGACTTGATACGATTTGCGTTATATATGATAAGGCAATTTCGAATCAAGAAAGGATGGGACAAACTTAAAAGGAAACTAGATTCATCTGCATTATTATTTGAATAAGGCAGATTGAATCAATAAAGATAGATGAAAAAAATCTTTGGTTCAATTGCATTATTGTTTAAATAAGGCAAATTGAACTACAAAGATATTTATGGGCACCGAATTTGATTCAATTACGTTATTATTTAAATAAGGCAGATTGAATCAATACAAACAGGAATCTAATTTCCACAAAGATATTTATGGGCACCGCATTTGATTCAATTGCGTTATTATTTAAATAAGGCAGATTGAATCAATACAAACAGGAATCTAATTTCCGACGTCCAATTCTCACAAAGAAGTTCGCGACACGCGGTAGATTTTTTTCAATTCAATATTTGATTATAGAAGTGTCTCCCATAAACCGACTTCGATCTAAGACTTTTGTAAAGATTTCCGAATAAAATTGATTTTAAAATTTTTGCTGGGTCCTCTTTTCTATCCTCTTTTAAAGCTTTAAAGACTAACTTTAAAATTTACAATTATTTCCAATTTAAACAGTCTTTAAATTACGAAGGTTAAATTTACGGATCTACAACAGCCATTAAACTTTAAAGATTAGCTTTAAAGATTTACAACAATTTCCCTATTATCTGTCAATTTAAGTCTTTCAATTTTCTGTGAATTTTTCTCATTCGAAGATGACCGATTTCTCTGCATATATCTTCCTCGGTTTTGCTGCCAGTCTCAAAGACCGTCTTGGCGCTGGCACAGGAATAATAGGTTCTTGCCCTAGGAACCATTCTTTTTCAGACTCGGAGTCGCTGCTGGTTTCATCTCTTCTTCGGGATGCTGATGGTGATGACAACGGCCCTCCTTCTTCCCATTCTTCTCCCGGACTGGCCATCTGCATTAGGTCTTTTCGGTTGACTGTGAGGTCATTTCCTCCTCCCACAGGTCGAACAACATAGACATCGTTGTCGTAGGGTCTAGCCAAGACCCGATGTGGCTCTGGTCTCCAGACGTCTTGTAGTTTGCCTTTCTGACGGTTTCGGAGAAAGACAAAGTCTCCTACATGTAGATCGGAGACCGGCCTTTTGCGTCGCTGGTTTTCTCTTTGAGCAGCAGACTTTTGCAGCTGTTCGAAAGCTCTCTTGTGAGCGTCCTTTAGACCGGACTGGTGCAGATGGAACCAGTTTTCATTTTCTGCTGGCGTGTTGACTTCTCCCAATATGTTGTCTACTGGAAGTCTGGGATGTTGTCCGAAGAGCAGAAAATGAGGTGTGAAACCCGTAGCGGCATGAGGGGTGTTGTTGTAGGCCAAGATCAGTTCTGGCAGATGTAAAGGCCAATGTTTCTTTTCTTCATTGTCAAGAGATCGTAGGAGTTGACACATGGAACGGTTGAACCTTTCGCATTGGCCGTTGCCCTGCGGGTGGTAGGGTGTAGTGTGCGTCTTCTTGATGCCATAGTACTTGCATAGTTCAGCAATCAAGTTTGATTCAAAGTTTCTTCCCTGGTCACTGTGTATCTGTTCTGGCACTCCATACTTCTGGAACCATTCTTTGATCAGGACCTTGGCGACTGTGGAAGCTTCTTGGTTGGGGGTGGTTACAGCTTGCGTGAATTTGGAGAAGACGTCAGTCATTACTAAGACATTTTCTCGGCCGTCGCTGGCTGTGTCCAACTTCGTGAAGTCTATGGCTAAGACTTGTAACGGTCGCGATGCTAGGAGGTGACCAGATGTTGAAATGCTGGTAGGATGCCGCCCCATAGTACATCTTTGGCAGTTGGCGATGTAACGTGAGACTTCTCGATGCATACCTGACCAGTATGCTCTTGCTCGTAGTAGGCCTATGACCCTGTTGTTCCCTTGATGACCCATATCGTCGTGTAGAGACTTCAAGACCTCTGCCTTCATGGAAGCCGGGAGGACAAGTTGTCGACAAGGCCCCAGAAGTGGGTCTTCTACCCTTCGGTAGAGGACTCCATCCTCTAGGCGCAGTCGTGGGTATTGCTGGCACAAGGTGTTTAGTTCTGGGTTTCCCCGCGTGTGTGGTTTCTCCGGCCATGACTTCAAGACAGGACCAATGATTGCATCTCGCGCTTGTGCTGACTGGATTTCAGTTGCTATCTTCTGCAATGGCAAAGAATGTTGCTCTGACGTGAAGACATCTTCTTTTGGTTCTTGCATGACGGCAAATTCAGGTGGTATTGATGTTGCGGGTGAAGATAGTCTGGACAAAGGGTCAGCAGGATTTGTCTTCCCAGGACGGAATTTGATTTCAAAGTCGAATTGTGCCAGTTGAGCAGCCCAGCGTTGTTCTACCGCGCCCAATGAAGCAGTCTTGAAATGTACCAGAGGGTTATTGTCTGTGTAGACGACGAATTTCGAGCCAAGTAGATAGTCTCTGAACTTCTCGGAAATCGCCCATTTCATGGCCAGGAATTCTAGTTTCATACTGGAGTAATTGGCTTGATTCTTCTCAGTTGGTCTCAGTCTTCTACTCGCGTACGCTAAGACACGTCGCTGTCCATCTTGTTCTTGAGACAAGATGGCTCCCAGTCCCTTGTGGCTTGCGTCCGTTCCTACAATGAAAGGCTTAGTGAAATCTGCGTAGCCTAAGACGGGTGCTCTGGTTAGCGTGCTCTTGAGTTCTTCGAAAGCTTTCTGATGACAGTGGTTCCACGTTTCCGAGATGTTGGTGTTCTTTTTCTTGCTTTTGTCTCTGGAGACTAAATCGTGCAGAGGGCCAGCTATTTTGGCAAAGTTCTTGATGAACTGTCGATAGTAACTTGCGAAGCCTAAGAAGCTGCATAGTTCTGAAGTCGTGTTGGGTACTGGCCATTCTCTGACTGCCTCGACTTTCTTATCTTCGCAGGAAACGCCCTCAGCAGAAATGCTGTGGCCCAAAAAGACGACTTGCCGACGCAAAATTTGACATTTGTCAGCTCGAAGTTTGAGGCCCGTTTTTGTGATTCTTCGCAAGGGACGCTCTAAGTGTTCTAGATGCTTTTTCAAACGTCTTAGAGTAGACTAGGAGGTCGTCAATGTAGACCAGGAGGAACTCGAAGGTGAAGTCGGCCATTGTTCTTTGCATTAGTCTCTGAACGGTGGCTGGCGCTGTGCAGAGACCCATAGGCATTCTGGTGTATTCGTATGAGTCCCATTGGAGTTGTGAATGCTGTCTTATGCTGATCTTCTGGATGCATGGCTATCTGATGGAATCCGGAGCCTAGATCAAAGGTCAAGAAGTATTGCGAGCCCACCAGCGCGTTGAAAGATTCTTGAATTCTCGGCAATGGATAAGCATCTCTGATGGTCTTGGAGTTCAATTTGCGATAGTCGACACACAGTCTGATGGAACCATTTTTCTTCCTGACGATGACAACTGGTGCTGCATAAGGGCTGTAGCTTTCTGTGATGATGCCTTTCTTCAGAAGTTCTTTCAGATGATTTCTGACTTCTTCAAACTGAGAAGGTGAAATTCGCCGATAAGGCTGAGCTACTGGTGTTTCATCCGTAGTTTTCAGGCTGTGTGTCACAGCATCAGTGAAGCCTACGTCTTCTGAGTTTGCCATGAAAGCATCAGAGTATTTTTCGAAGAATTCCTGCAGCTTCTCCTTTTGGCTGTTTGTCCCGTCAAAGTCTGGAATGGTTGGTTTCCCCAACTTGCGGCTTGGTTTTGTTTGGTCTTCTTCTCCAGTCGATATGGCTGAGATGACTAACTCGTTGGTGTTGAGCTGGACTTGCGGACCTTTTTCAAGCATGTCGACCGTTTCTAAAACTGCTACTGGTGTCTTCGCAGGTAGGATTTTGTCTTCATCTGTCAGGTTGAGTATTCTAACGTAGCGAGCGTTCCGGTCATCACTAAGCAGGGTGGGAATCATCATCAGGCCTCGAGGAAGTGACTGGCTCATTGGATAAGCTAGAAGATACGGCGATTCTGTCTTCATACCAGAGATCTTGATGGTCGAAATGGAGAAAGCTGGTATAAATTGCTGGTATGCAGCGCGAGCAATGCCTTGAGTTGGAGTTTTCTTCTTTTTAATCTCTCTTGCCAAAGTTCTGAATGATGGAGGAAGATCTTCATTGTTCAGGCAAGTCTCCAAGACGTTCATCCCCAACAATACTGGGACTTTCTCTTTCCTGGCTCTCATCGTCGGTTCTGTAGGCGTTTTGACCACAAAGACCGAAGTATTTGGGCATGCCATCCCAAAGACCTGGAGATCTGCTAGGCAGATAGCAGAATAGGGCACTTCTGCCCCATTCACAGCTCGTATTTTGACGAGGCTTTCTTCTTGTTGCAGATTCTTCAGGTTTCTTGAAGCCCAGGATTCTGTGACGGTAGTTACTTCGCTACGCGTGTCTACTAGTGCTCGACTTGTCTTGCTGTTCAGGTTGACAGTAATCGTTGGGCATTCCCCTGAAAGACTGATTTTTCCTTCTCGACTTGCTGTTTTCCTGTCTGATCTTCGCTGTCCATCCACATGGCTCTCCATCTCAACTGTAGTAGCTGATTTACTGCTGCTTGTTGTCTTCTTGCTTGTCCTTGCTGACTGTTTCCTCCCTCCCCCCGTTGCCTGGCTCTCCAGAACAACGGGGGTTTCTAGTTTTCCTGCGTCTTGCCCAGATGACCACGTTGATGTTGCCGACGTCTATATTGCCGTTTGGCTGTGCATTCAGACTCTTTGTGGCCTTTGCGTTGACACCACCAACATGTCAGACTCCTCGTTGAAGGTTGTGGACTTGCTGCTTGACGTTTGGTTGAAGACTGTATTTGTTGCTCTTCATTTTGATAGGTGACTACTTCTTGCAGTCGCTTCTCGTTTCTTCCTGTTTCTATGCGTAGCGTCAGGGTTTCTATTTTCTCTTCCAGGCGTTGAAGTGTGCTGTCGTCTAGAGTGGCTTGCTCCACAGCATTTTCCATGGAGTAGTCCTCTCGCATCCATCGTTGAGCCTCTTCAACTGCTTTAAAGAAGTCTGCCTCTGGGTGTTCCCTGGTATATTTCTTTAAGTCTCTGCGGAGAGAAACTGGATGTAGCCCGTTCACGAAAGTATCTCGTTAAAGCGACTGAGGAAACAGTTCATCCGGCATTGCTGACTCGATCTTCTTCCATAGAAGTCGTAGAGCAGTTGCATATTCTCCAATGGATTCATTCTTCCCTAGCTGGCGCCTGAAGAAGTTAGTTGTCAGTGTAGATAAGTTCTTTTTTTCTCCCCACAGTTGTTCGAGGATTTCGAGGATCTTCTCTGCTGAGTTGATCTCTCTGGCATCTCTGGAGAGGATTTCTTGTCGAGCCCTCCCTTCCAGCGCGTTCAGCAACCAACTGGCGGCGGCCCTGTCTGACAGCGTTTGAAATTGTAGAATCAGGCGTGCTTCTCTTGTAAATTCTTCTATGTCGTCGTCGCCATGGAATTTTCTGAGTTTGTAGGCTTTAAAATATTGTTGGGGTGTAGCCTCTCCTTCACTGAAAAGAGGTTGGTTCTCGCCACTGAGGCATGGACGTTGCTCCATCTTCTCCTCCAATCGCCCGCTTCAAATCCAAAATATGTAATGCAGAGTCCGTCTTTTCTCCGTAGAAACTTCAATCGAATCCCACTTCTGACACCAAAAATGTTGCAGGGCGCAGATGAGGTGGGTTTTGTTAACCCTATGAGTTCGGAGAAGCAGTACTAAGTTGACAGACTCAATGCATCACACATTCCAGACTCAAAGCAGGCAACCGGTGGATCAGACGTCTCAACGATTTAATCGTTCATCATCATCTCATCTCCTCGAGGACCTAAGAGGATCTGCTTATATTTGAGGTACCCAGCAATTTCTTTGACAACGACGTACACACTGCCATGGCGACAAATCAACAGAATGGCTTATTCCAGGGCAACAGCCATGGCAGTGGTCGTCACTACTTCAAAATATTTATGAAATAATTCTAAACCATTCATCTATTTATGTTTTTTTTTTATGAAACTCGATATTTTGTGATCTACGACAAAATGTATTTAGATCTAGATGTTAGAAATTTAGATTGTGGTGATCGCTGCCTTGGAGCTGATTGATTTTTACATAACAACGATCATCGCAATGATTTCTAATCTTAACTATTTATAGATTCCATTTATTTATCGATAAAATACTATATACATTTACCTGAAATGTTGCCTCCAAAAAGGATACGATTAAAGTCGCTCCTTTTCGGAAAATTATTTGGCAACCACCAGATCAACGAAGCGGAAATGACGATTATCAGCGATGACGTCATTATTATGGGTGACACTTCCTAGAATAAACAAGGGAACTCAACTTTAAGGCTATTTTCGTTTCCTCATTATCACACCGACATGGTGCTAGAAGAAAGAGGAAGAGGTATCCTAAAATCAGTTCATTTAAATACTTATTTTGAAAATCCGCAGCTGGAAATTAAGATGTGCATACACCAAGTTTGTATCAAGAGGTACAACACTCTCCTATCAACTTGAAACAATGGACGCTTTTTTGTTTGTACCAAACGTCATGGGGTTATTTTGGGATCGTCTTTTTCTTTGTGTCTGTCTGCTACGTACATGCCTACCTTTATCTTAAGAAATTGATGCTTGAAAGAGGGAGTTATTTTTTCTTTTCTTTTTTTCTCTCTCTTTTTTCTTTCCTTTTGTTTTGTTTTTGTTTTTGTTTTGTTTTTGTTTTGAAAACTGAGATTTGAACATTGAAGGGCGCGCGTGTGTGTGTCTGTTGGGGGTGGTGGTTGGAGTTTGAAAAAGAGAAGGATGGTCTTTAAGGGAATGATTCTCGAAACAGATATCTTCAGAATAATGTTTTAAATGAGAAAGAGAAGGGAATTATCGCCTTGGGAAATGGCGTTTAAAAAGAGAAAGGGGGCTTTGGCGAAATATCGCTTGAAATGAGGTAATTAGTCAGAAGTAGGGTTTTAATAGAAAGATTCTTTTGAACAATCAGTGTTTTTGCAAAGAGGAGGAGGGGGGTTGCACTTCGGGATATTGCCCGAAAAGAAGAGTCTTGGGAAATGGCGTTGGGGGTGGGGCGGATGGGTGGGGGAGACTATTGGGTAATGATGCTGGAAAAGAGAAGGGATCTTTTCGTTCAATGATGCTTAAAATGCAGTGACTTATCAACTGGCCCCCATGCTATCACATCCACACATACCTCTGGATACAAAACGTCAACCCTTAAAGCTCTATTTTAATATCAACGCTCTATCATCAATGTCAGACATGGACACTTAACCTAAAGGCCAGTTTACACTGTGAATTATAGAACAGTGCCAGAGCGGTTCCCAAGATTCTTTAACCCTTTGACTCCCACACCCTGTCTACCAGCATGCTGCATCGTCACTCATGCTCGCAAAGCAAAATCTTAACCATTTGATTTCCTCACCCTATCCACCAGCTTCCTGCAGGAAGCTGGTGGATAGGGTGAGGGAATCAAATGGTTAAGATTTTGCAGTTGGTTGAGTAGGTGTGGGAGTCAAAGGGTTAAAAAAATTGAGTTTGATCTGCACAATACACGTTTCCATACTCTTTCAAATTCTGCAATAATATGCATATATACTCTTTCCAATTCTGCAACAAAATAATGTTAAAATTCACGTCGACTTATGTTTTCATTCGTTGTCTTTCTTTCTTTCTTTCTTTCTTTCTTTCTTCTTCTTCCTCTTATTTTTTTTAATAGAGTCGTGCTCTCAATTTTCGATTCCATTTAGCAACATATAAACTGGCTTGTTCACAGCCCACTTTCAGGCTCCAATCATTTTGATTTTGTCAACTCGGTCTTTAATATAGGTCATAGGTTCCTTTCCCCATTTCACAACCTTGTCAGTACATGGATGGAGTATTGGGCAGGGCAAATAGTAGTCTGCCATAAAATTGCTGGCACATTTGGGTGGAGTGCATGTGAAATTATCTGAGTGCGATGAATCCCCCTTTGAGTGTAAGTTTTAGTCCTAGTTTCATCCAAGATGGTGTGTCCTCGCTCGGAATAAATTCCACATGCACTGACATCACTGGTGCCATGTTAAGTGGTCTTGAACAAAACTTATAAACTGACTCAGTTTTACAGAAAGGAAGCTTGTCGGCTGGTGAAGTAGTATTTCGGACAGATAAGTGTTGTGCTTAGTATTCCTCTGTAGCCCTTATATCGTCTGTTTCAGACAGATTAGTACTGTGTTTACATTTCTCTGTAGTCCTTATGTCATCAATTTTAGACAGATAAGTATTGTACTTATATTCCTCTGTAGTCGTTATGTCGTCTGTCTTAACTGTTTTCTGTGCTCCTATTACCAGTTGATATTGTGCTTAGTATTCCTCTCTAGTTCTTAGTCGTCTGTTTCAGACAGAGAAGTATTGTGCTTAGTATTCCTCTGTAGTCTTTATGTCGTTTGTTTTGGACAGATAAATATTGTGCTTAGTATTCCTCTGTAGTCTTTATGTCGTTTGTTTTGGACAGATAAATATTGTGCTTAGTATTCCTCTGTAGTCTTATGTCGTTTGTTTGGACAGATAAATATTGTACTTAGAATTCCTCTGTAGTCCTTATGTCGTCTGTTTTAGGCAGATAAATATTGTACTTATATTTCTCTGTAGTCGTTATGTCGTTCGTTTTGCACAGATAAGTATTGTGCTCATATTCCTCTGTAGTCCTTATGTCGTCTGTCTTGAACTGTTTTTTGTGCTCCTATTACCAGTTGTATTCGTTGATTTCGGACAGATAAATATTGTGCTTACTTTCCTCTGTAGTCCTTATGTCGTCTGTTTCAGGGA
>JAPXFY010000024.1:9551746-9554246 GCA_030674185.1 Monoplex corrugatus
AAATACACTTCACATTTTTACAATATTTTGTTTTCAGTGCGTTTAGCTGAATACGAAAACGAACAGCAATAATCGATCGCAAATGATACATGGAAGAATACTGCATTTTTTGGTATAAATTTTGAACAGAAAGTTTTATCATTTGTTGCGACACAAACTGATCATTTAAATGTTCATGAAATCGAATCCATGAGGCTGATTCGAGCATGTTGCAAGCTTCTTTTGCGGAAATATGAACATGTAATTCTATAGAATTAACAGAATTCTGTGCACCTTGCTTAGCTGCTCTGTCAACTACTTCGTTGCCGTGAAGACCAACGTGAGAAGGCACCCAGCATAAACTGATATCTGTACCTTTTATCCTTAAACGATGTACAAGATGATTTGCCTCAGTAATTAAATCAGGCCTTGTGTCGGCATCAAAAGACCGTAAGGCATATAGTACAGATTTTGAGTCAACAAAGAGAACTACTTTGAAAGACATGGGTTTAAGATTTACTAGATAATGCAATGCTTGTATAATAGCAACTAATTCTGCTGTAAATATAGATAACTTTGCCCCAATGAAAAATGACTTTTTTATTTTAAATTTTGGTACATAAAATGCTGCTCCAGCACATTTATTTTCTAAGACTGATCCATCAGTAAAAATATGAAGGTGGGTACAGTATTTTTCATCGATGTGTTCTCTTGCTGTGGATATCGAAATGTTGACGTTTTCATGTTTCTTGGCGTCTGTATAATCAATATCAAAAGAGGCTTTTAGCATTTCCCATGTAGGGATAGGCTTTGTTGATGGTGTCTCAGCTATTTCATCCATATTCAGGTGAGACTGTTTGACCAAGTCAGATATGTAAGTTGCAACAGTCATTTGTGATGAAATGCTGTTTGCTCGCTTTGGAAAGTCAACATCAGACCTGATTTTAATTTCCTTACTCACAAAATTGTCTGTTTGTGAAGTAGTTCTAACGGCAAATTTTGCTGTCGCTAGCTCACGATAGTTGTGTGTGTGTGTGTGTGTGTGTGTGTGTGTGTGTGTGTGTGTGTGTGTGTGTGTGTGTGTGTGTGTGTGTGTGTGTGTGTGTATGTGTGTGTGTGTGTATGTGTGTGTGTGTGTGTTGTGTTGTGTTGTGTTGTGTTGTGTTATGTGTGTGTGTGTATTTGTGTTTCCCTCTGTGTGTGTGTGTGTGTGTGTGTGTGTGTGTGTGTGTGTGTGTGTGTGTGTGTGTGTGGTGTGTTTCATTTCAATGCTTTGTTCAAGTTTTAGTAACAAAGATCAACCGAAGCTAATCAGTTACTGTATCATATGGGCCAAGATACTAGCTTACTTTATCTACAAACGAAAAAAGAATAAAGAAGAAAAACAAAAAAAGGTAATAGTAAGAGCTTTAGATATAATGATCAAAATAAAAGGTATTTTACAGTTTAAGATTATCAAAGAAAACCACAGATAGTCTTCGAACAAACAAACAAACAAACAAACAAACAAACAAACAAACAAACAAACAAACAAACAAACAAACAAACAACAAACAAACAACCAACCAACCAACCAACCAACCAAAAAACAAAACAAAACAAAACAAAACAAAAAAACAACAAAAAACAAAAACAAAACAAAACAAAAAACAAACAAACAAACAACAACAGCAACAACAACAACACCCCCACCCCACCAAACAACCAGTTGTCTCTAATATAGGCCTATATGATCAATGTAATGTCTTCATGAGAGTTTGTTTGTTTGCTTGTTCGTTTGTATGTTTTTGTATGTTTGTTTGTTGTTGTTTTTTGATATGGGAACTTATGTATGTTTGTTTTTGTGTTTGTATAAATTATATACATTTGGAAAAAATCTATAAAAATATTAATGATGATTGATGATGAAAGAAAAATCGCTTAGATTAATTGATACATAGTCGTGGTACCTGCAAAATTTGACTGGGAAAAAAAAAAAAAAAAAAAAAAAGGAAACAGCGGTCGAATTATTGATTTGACCATGCTTGTTCTGACTTTTGATGCCTGGGATCATTCGAGAGAATGAGTGTGTGTCAAAATGTGGACACAGTCTGTCGATGAGCCACCGAAAAATCCTTGTTAATATTTTATAAATACGCTTGGCGTTGTTGTGATCTTGGTCTTCAAATGGTTTAAATTGTAACGCAGCTAGACAAAATCACAATGATTTTTATGTCAATGAAATGCACATGCAACATGGGAAGCAACTGCAATTTCACAATAACAGTTTCAGCCAATTAGAAGTTGCTTCCCTTACCAAACTTTCGTTGACTTCTTATGTTTTTCACGATTAAAAAAAAAAATTCATTCGTCTCTCTCTCTCTCTCTCTCTCTCTCTCTCTCTCTCTCTCTCTCTCTCTCTCTCTCTCTCTCTCTCTTTTATATATTCATTTTTTATGCTAGGTACTACAGTTACAGAAGTCATGTCTAATTTTCTTCTTCGGACTGAATATTCTGTCAGAAGAACTGAAACGAATTTAAA
>JAPXFY010000024.1:9559246-9561746 GCA_030674185.1 Monoplex corrugatus
TCAGTGTTTGTCAATTTAGATGACTCTTTCACCCATCCACCCCTCTCCTGTTGAAAGACCTCACAGCCAGAAGGTGTTACTGGGCTCATTAAACCATCCATCACCGTCAAAGGTGCACGGAATGCACTTAGAACTGTCCATATATGATGAATCTCTCGTAAATAAGTTCTGAATTTCAATTTCAAGATGGAGCAATTGACCTGCCAGCACCTAAGAATTTGGCAAATGCGCCATGTGCCTTCCTGAATAATGACCATTAGATCAGGGGCTGGCTCCTGTCGTAGCCATGGACGTTAGATTTCATGTCTTGAGTTGCCACCCACTCTGCAGTAGAAATGTTGGTTTTTCTGCTGCCTACTTTAATTAGAACCACAAATGCCTATCAGTTAACAGGAGGAACAGAGTTCTTGAATGTTATATAGAACGATAATGATAACGATGACGATGACAGTAATCATGTAGAATTATGCAACAGAGTTTCATTCTGGATTGAGAGACTGTCAGATCTGGTTTTACTCTATGCTTACTTTCATAATATATCCCGGTGTCAACCGGACCCGAGCGTTACCGACACCTGTGGTGTTGCTCAGGAGATTTGAGGAAAAGAGTGGCACAATGGTTCAGACATTCGCCTGCCAATAACTAAACTTGAGGTTGCAGGGTTTTCTCCCTGTAGAGGCCTCGACTTTTCTCCTCAGTTTGACAGGAAAATCAAACTGAACGTCCAGTCCTTCGGAAGGGGACGAAAAACGTGTCGGACTCGTGTGCCTTTTGGCTGCGCACACTAAAGATCTCAAGGCAGTTGAAAATCGTGAAGAGCAGGGCATTGTCCGGTTGCCTTAGTATTTAAAACACTGGAGAGATAGGTTGATTTCCAAGATCCCACCCCTTGAAGACCAATTAGCCTTCTTGCCTTTCTGAAGTCTTGGTTAAAAAAAAAAGAAGAAAGAATATCGTTATAAATTTGAAGCGAGGGAGAGGGGATGGGCGTTGCCCTCGTGGTGCTGACCCCGGGAAAAGTTGAGGTCTCTGCCACCTCACTCCCTTACGACCCCAGGGTTATGGAACAATTGGGTAGGACTCCAGGACCTGGCCAGCGCATCAGTTTATATGCAGGCTTAAGGCTTGTGCCGTGATTATTCTGGATCTTCTCCATCACATAGCACCTGTGACGTTAGTACACATGGAATTTATTCCGAGCGCGGAGACGTCATCTTGTGAAACTGAAACTGAAAGATTTGAGCAACACCGTCAATAGCGCATCCTTGAAGTGGATGAGACTCGACTGTGTAGTTCCGGTCTTTCCAATCAATGCACGGTCGTCTCTGGGTGGGAGTCAGTTGGGGCTGAAAACTCAAACACTGATTTTGTCAAGAGTGAAGGGGTTCAAACCCACAAGCTTGTGGTCAATAGCCTGTTGAGCTATCTTCTCTTTCTCTTTGTGATTCTGTGATGTCTCTGTACATCTGAACATGTATGACACTGGTTGTCAAAAAACGTGTTTGCTGTTTTCTTCATTCCCTCTACATTTTCACAAACATCTCACTTTCTTTGATCACCACTTTGAATAAAAAGAAAAAGAACTATATCATCTGATGGGAAAAATAAACCCAGCCAAAAGATTTTTTATTGCTTTCGACAGACTCGCTCTTTTAATGCTGTAATTGTAAGGCTGGCATTAAGAGCAACGATATAAAAACATACTTGCTGCTCAGTTTGCTCCCGGTTCCTCCACGCTAGTTCTGTCTCTCTGTCTGTCTGACCATCTTCTGTCTGTCTGTCTATCTCTTTCTCTTTCTCCGTCTAATAAAAGGAAGCTCTTGTTCTTGTCTCTCTGTCTGTGTCTCTGTCTGTCTGTCTATCTGTCTGTCTGCCTGTCTCTCTGTCTGTCTGTCTGTCTGTCTCTGTCTGTCTGCCTGTCTCTCTGTCTGTCTGTCTGCCTGTCTCTCTGTCTGTCTGTCTGTCTGTCTGTCTGTCTCTCTCTCCGCCTACCCCTCTCTTTCAGTAATGAAGAGAATTCCTTGTTCTTGTCTCTTTGTCTCTGTCTGTCTCTGTCTGTTTTTCTGTCTGTCTGTCTGTCTGCCCCCATCTCTCTCCCCTCTCTCTCCCCTCTCTTGCTCTCTCTCCCTCTCTCTATCTCATAAACGATGTTGTTGTTTTTGATCCTCTCTCTCTCACCCCTCACCCCCCGATTTGTGTGTTTCTTTTCTTCTACAGCATCTGTATTTTTTCAAGCATACCTCAAAAGTTTCTGCTTGATGTGTGTGTGTGGTGTGTGTGTGTGTGTGTGTGTGTGTGTGTGTGTGTGTGTGTGTGTGTGTATGTATGTAAGTGTGTGTGGTGAGGGGGGTATGCCCATGTGCACTTGTGTGTGTGTATATGTTTGTGTGTGTGTGAGTGTGTGTGTGTGTGTATGTATGTATGTATGCGTGTGTGTGTGTGTGAGGGGGTATGCCCATGTGCACGTGTGTGTTTTGTGTGTGTGAGTGTGTGTGGTGTG
>JAPXFY010000024.1:9566746-9574246 GCA_030674185.1 Monoplex corrugatus
ACAGACAGCAATACAGACAGCAACACAGACACCAATACAGACACCAACACAGACACCAACACAGACACCAAACAGACACCAATACAGACACCAATACAGACACCAATACAGACACCAAAGCAGACGATACAGACACCGATACAGACACCAAAGCAGACCCAATACAGACACCAATACAGACACCAATACAGACACCATACAGACACCAATACAGACACCAAACAGACACCAATACGACTACACCAATACAGACACCAACACAGACACTAACACAGACACCAACACAGACACCAATACAGACACCAACACAGACACTAACACAGACACCAACACAGACACCAATACAGACATCAACACATACACCACAGCAGACACCAATACAGACACCAACACAGACACCAATACAGACACCAATACAGACATCAATACAGACACCAATACAGACACCAATACAGACACCAATACAGACACCAATACAGACACCAATACAGACATCAACACAGACATTAATACAGACACCAACACAGACACCAAGACAGACACCAGTACAGACTCCAACACAGACACCAATACAGACATTAATACAGGCATCAACACAGACACCAACACAGACACCAACACAGACATCAATACAGACACCAATACAGACATCAACACAGACACCAACACAGACACCAACACAGACACCAATACAGACACCAATACAGACATCAACACAGACACCAACACAGACACCAACACAGACATCAATACAGACACCAATACAGACACCAATACAGACACCAATACAGACACCAATACAGACATCAACACAGACACCAATACAGACACCAATACAGACACCAATACAGACACCAATACAGACACCAATACAGACACCAATACAGACACCAACACAGACACCAACATAGACACCAACACAGACACCAATACAGACACCAATACAGACACCAATACAGACACCAAGACAGACACCAATACAGACACCAACACAGACACCAATACAGATACCTTCTTCTTCTTCTGCGTTCGCACGTTCACAAGGTCAGTCCAGTCAGGGAGACGAATGTTGTCGTGTCCTCCATGTCCTGTCGGCAGCCATAGAGCTTGGTGCGGAGGGGAGCTGCCGTCGGCCACACTTGTTCCCTCTGCTCTTGGAAGAGGGGGCAGATCTGAAGGATGTGTTCTGGTGTCTGTTCTTCCAGACCACAAGGACAGATAGGTGATGGGGCCAGCTTCATCTTCCTGAACAGGTGGGCATTCAGGCGACAGTGACCTGTTCTGAGCCTGAAGATCGCCACCTGCTGCAGACGGCTAAGGAGATGGTATGGATCCTTTGAGGTTGTTCTGCAGAAGGCTGCCTTCACAAGAGTCTTCTTCTCCCTGAAGCTAAGGCTTTTTTCTGGTTGTCTTCCTTTGGCTCCATCTTTGGCAAGCTGGTCTGCTGCTTCGTTTCCAGGTATCCCACAATGGGCCGGAACCCACTGCAGGACCACACGTCGATGCTTGGCGACATCTTGCAGCTTTTCCATGAGATGTGGAAGTTTGTCCCCTGCAAGTGCTTCCAATACAGACTTTGCATCGGAGAGGAAGACAACTTGGGTGCAGTCGCTCTGAATGTCGTGAATTAGAGCCGCTGCCTTCATAAGAGCCTCCACTTCTGCTGCATAGTTGGTACAGATACCAGTACAGACTCCAACAAAGACACCAATACAGACATTAATACAGGCATCAACACTGACATCAATACAGACACCAATAGAGACATCAACACAGACATTAATACAGACATCAACACAGATACCAATACAGACATCAACACAGACATTAATACAGACATCAACATAGACACCAACACAGACACCAATACAGACACCAATACAGACACCAATACAGACACCAATACAGACACCAACACAGACACGAATACAGACACCAACACAGACACCAACATAGACACCAATACAGACACCAATACAGACACCAATACAGACACCAATACAGACACCAATACAGACACCAATACAGACACTAACACAGACACCAACATAGACACCAACACAGACACCAATACAGACACCAATACAGACACCAATACAGACACCAACACAGACACCAGCACAGACACCAATACAGACACCAATACAGACACCAATACAGACACCAATACAGACACCAGCACAGACACCAATACAGATACCTATACAGACACCAATAGAGACACCAACACAGACATTAATACAGACACCAACACAGACACCAATACAGACACCAACACAAACACCAATACAGACACCAACACAGACACCAACACAGAATCCAATACAGACACCTATACAGACACCAACACAGACACCAATACAGACACCAATACAGACACCAACACAGACACCAATACAGACACCAATACAGACACCAACACAGATACCAATACAGACACCTATACAGACACCAACACAGACACCAATACAGACACCAATACAGACACCAACACAGACACCAATACAGACACCAATACAGACACCAACACAGACACCAAATAGACACCAATACAGACACCAATACAGACACCAACACAGACACCAAATAGACACCAGTACTGACACCAATACAGACTCCAATACAGACACCAACACAGACACCAACACAGAAACGAACACAGACACCAACACATACACCAACACAGACACCAATACAGACACCAATACAGACCCAAATACAGACACCAATGCAGACACCAACACAGACACCAATACAGACACCAACACAGACACCAACACAGACACCAACACAGACACTAAAATAGACACCAATACAGAACCAATACAGACATCAATACAGACACCAATATAGACACCAACACAGACACCAACACAGACACCAACACAGACACCAATACAGACATCAACACAGACACCAAAGCAGACACCAACACAGACACCAATACAGACATTAATACAGGCATCAACACAGACACCAACACAGACACCAACACAGACATCAATACAGACACCGATACACACACCAATACAGACACCAATACAGACACCAATACAGACACCAATACAGACACCAACACAGACACCAGCACAGACACCAATACAGACACCGATACAGACACCAATACAGACACCAGCACAGACACCAATACAGATACCTATACAGACACCAATACAGACACCAATACAGACACCAGCACAGACACCATTACCGACACCAATACAGACACCAATACAGACACCAACACAGACACCAATACAGACACCAATACAGACACCAATACAGAGACCAATACAGACACCGATACAGACACCAATACAGAGACCAATACAGACACCAATACAGACACCAATACAGACACCAATACAGACACCAACACAGACACCAATACAGACACCAATACAGACACCAACACAGACACCAACACAGACACCAATATAGACACCAATACAGACACCAATACAGACTGCAATACAGACTGCAATACAGACAGCAATACAGACTCCAATACAGACACCAATACAGACTCCAACAAAGACACCAACACACACACCAATACAGACACCAATACAGACATTTACACAGACATTAACATCAAAACAGACATCAACACAGACAGCAATACAGAAACAGATGTTTCAGTCTTTCAGCGAGTCTATGACACACGAACTACAACTTTCCAGAGAGCCTCCAGAGTCCCTGTCTGAACGATCGAAAACTAAATGGCTGATAGGAACAGCAGACATGGACCGTTAAGCTCTCTCTGGAACTTTGCCAGTAATGGCCAGAGAATGGCATGGAATGGACAACGAGACTGATATCACAAGGTAGATGGATTTGGAGAATGAGGACATGTCAGACCTTGTCAGATCAATGTCAACCATTACTTGTCAAGAAGTTGTTAACTAGGGAGACATGATAATGGCTGCTGAGGATTAGAACTGACGTAGAATACTACAAGAATTAATGAGTTCCAGGCTCTGCTGGATTTACTGTGGAATACAGACTGCTGTTTTTACTCTATAATACAGACTGCTGGATTCACTCTGGCTTTACTGTGAAATACAGACTGCTGGATTTATTCTGAAATACAGACTGCTGGTTTTACTGTGAAATACAGACTGCTGGTTTTACTGTGAAATACAGACTGCTGGTTTTACTCTATAATACAGACTGCTGGGTTTACTCTGATATACAGACTGCTGGTTTTACTCTGACATACAGACTGCTGGATTTACCGTGAAATACAGACTGTTGGTTTTACTCTATAATACAGACTGCTGGATTTACTCTGATATACAGACTGCTGGATTTACTCAGATATACAGACTGCTGGATTTACTGTGAAATACAGACTGCTGGCTTTACTGTGAAATACAGACTGCTGGAATTACTCTGATATACAGACTGCTGGTTTTACTCTGACATACAGACTGCTGGATTTACTCTGAAATAGACACCAACACAGACACCAACACAGACACTAACACAGACACCAATACAGACATCAACACAGACACCAAAGCAGACACCAATACAGACAAAAACATTTGGACATCGCTCTTTCTCCTTCGCAGCCCCCACTATCTGGAACTCTCTTCCCTTTGAAATCCGACACCTAAAATCGACTTCTTCTTTCAAAACAGCTCTAAAAACTCACCTCTTTCAAAAATATTATCAGTAAGTTCAACCTCATTTCCCCCCCAGCCTAATAGTAGAAAAGGTGTGTTAGTGTGTGTGTATGTTGTAGTAGGTAGGTGGGGGGTGGAGGTGGGTGATTATAGAGCCCAATGTGCCTCACAGTACTTTGGGGTATAGCCGTGGGGGTTGTGGGGTGCATTTGGACTTGCGTGAGAATCCGTGTATGATTGTAGCGTATGTAGTATTTTTATGGATTTATTCTATTACTTTGTATTGTGTATTTAGTGTATGTACGTGAGGTCCGAGAGATTGAAATATTGTGAGTGAATGATTGTAAAGCGTCATAAGCTCCGCCGTAGGCAGAGATGTGCGCTTATAAATGGTCTCTTATTATTATTATTATTATTATTAAATACAGACTGCTGGATTTACTGTGAAATACAGACTGCTGGATTTACTCTGATATACAGACTGCTGGATTTACTCTGATATACAGACTGCTGGATTTACTCTGATATACAGACTGCTGGATTTACTCTGATATACAGACTGCTGGATTTACTGTGAAATACAGACTGCTGGATTTACTATGAAATACAGACTGCTGGATTTACTGTGAAATACAGACTGCTGGACTTACTGTGAAATACAGACTGCTGGTTTTACTCTATAATACAGACTGCTGGATTTACTGAGAAATACAGACTGCTGGATTTACTGTGAAATACAGACTGCTGGATTTACTGTGAAATACAGATTGCTGGTTTTACTCTATAATACAGACTGCTGGATTTATTTAGAAATACAGACTGCTGGATTTACTGTGAAATACAGACTGCTGGTTTTACTCTATAATACAGACTGCTGGCATTACTGTGAAATACAGACTGCTGGTTTTACTCTATAATACAGACTGCTGGTTTTACTCTATAATACAGACTGCTGGCTTTACTGTGAAATACAGACTGCTGGTTTTACTGTGAAATACAGACTGCTGGCTTTACTGTGAAATACAGACTGCTGGTTTTACTGTGAAATACAGACTGCTGGTTTACTTAATACAGACTGCTGGTTTACTGTGAAATACAGACTGCTGGTTTTACTGTGAAATACAGACTGTGGCTTTACTGTGAAATACAGACTGGTTTATCAGCTCTTTACTGTGAAATACAGACTGCTGGTTTACTAGTGCAAAATACAGACTGTGGTTTACTGTGAAATACAGACTGCTGGATTTACTGTGAAATACAGACTGCTGGTTTACTGTGAAATACAGACTGTTGGCTTTACTGTGAAATACAGACTGTTGCCTTTACTGTGAAATACACGCGGACTGTCGACTGTTGCTTCTTAATCATTGATTCTGAAATCATAGAGATGTTGCTTACTGTGATAATATGACTGCTGTCTCTATTCTGAAATATAGATTGCTGTCTTTATCTGAAATAAGACTGCACACACACACACACACACACACACACACACACACACACACACACACACACACACACACACACACACACACACACACACATACACACACACAAACACAAACACACACGCACACACACACACACACATAAACACACACACACACACACACACAAAACACACACACAACCGAACAGAGAGTGTCTCCCTACTTCATTGTAGATCCCCCCCTCCCCCAATATTCTGTTTAATTTTTGTTTTTCTAATCATTGTCTTCCCCCTCCCAATATTCATTGTAAATGAAAAACATTTGTCCATTAATAGCCAAACTTTTATATTGTCATCAAATTTGACTTTGATCATATAATCTATGTGACGCAAACGTACATGTCAGAATACTAATTGCACTTTACAAATACATTGCCATGTTCATACATCCATGCATTACAAACAATGGCATACATACTCCAATACATCAACGCAGCATAGACATTAACATGTCAATATATTATAAAGTAATACAAACATATGTGACACATATATACACCAGTACACCAATTTAGCATAAGCAAGGTTCATCACAAATCACAACAAACATACGTACGGATAAAAAAAAAAAAAAAAGGAGGGGGGGGATGGTACTGCATTGCGGCGAGGTTGCTCCACAAATTTCACATGGTAAATGCATTGTAACAAAAAAAGAGATAAAAAACCAAACTACATACATGTTCTTTTACTGCATGAAAATAATTTCTAGCATAAGTTGACAAGTTCTCTGCAGTTCCATTCTATTCTGCTCTGTCCATTTCTCCTCCCTTCGTTTCTGTCTCTCTTTCTTTATGTGCTTTGAGTACTTTATTTTTTTCTCCCTGGTAATTGTTTTTAAGTTTAAGGTCACTGAAGTTATAGTATTGGGTAAAACGCCCAAGAAACTGAACCTCGAAGACACTGAAAAACAAAGACAGAAAAATAGAAGGAACATTTTTTGTTTTTGTTTGTTTTTGTTTATTCTTTTATAGCAGAACAGAATTGAAATGGAGCCATGAATCCCTGTAACAGCCACATCACAGCAGGAGCAAATGGACGAACGAGGAGAGAAAAACTGAGTTCTGGAACCAGACAAATGTATCCACAAGAGATTTTTATACAGCTTCCTTTGATTGCACATTCTGCCAGCGACATTATGGAAGATGCATGTGCTTCTGAAACCGATCAGTTGTTTTCTCTTTTCTGTCTGTTTGTCCGTCTGTTTGTCTATCTGTCTGTGCCTATTTATGTATCTATCTATCTATCTATCTATCTATCTATCTATCTATCTATCTATCTATCTATCTATCTATCTATCTATCTATCTATCTATCTATCTATCTATATCTATCTATCTACCTATCTATCTGTCTATCTATCTCTCTCTCTCTATCTATCTCT
>JAPXFY010000024.1:9586746-9594246 GCA_030674185.1 Monoplex corrugatus
AAAAAAGCTGCCTGAAGGATTTAATTCAGTACAATCCGGTAACCATTTATTTTAAAATTAATCCATGTTGTACTGACACGTCCGGACTCGACCCTATGTCCTCTCCTCTTTAGCTACGGCTCGTTTCTACCTTGTCTGTTTCTCTGACAACGATTACAGAACTTTAACATGGGTGTTTAATATACTTCTTAGGCACAAACAGGTCTGTGCACACGTTTACCTGTGAAATAATTTTAAAAAAACCCATATTTATCTTTTACCCATCACGGAAGTACCACGGCAGGATCGAAAGCTGTTTTTCCGACTGGAATGCAGAGGTCTTGTGTTTTATCATTTGGATCAACATCATCATCGTCGTCGTCGTCGTCGTCGTCATTATCATCATCTCTCGTCGTCGTCGTCGTCAGTCGTCGCCGTCGTCGTCGTCGTATCCATCACAATTGTCGTCGTCGTCGTCGTTATCGTCGTCGTCTCATCATCATCGTCGTCCTCGTCGTCGTCTCGTCGTCGTCATCATAATCATCATCATCATCATCATCATTATCATCGTCGTCGTCGTGTCCTCCTCATCTCATCATCACATCGTCGTCTCCGTCGTTGTCGTCGTCGTCGTCGTCACAGTTGTCGTTGTCCCTCCATCTCATCATCATCATCATCATCATCATCATCATCATTCATCATCATCATCTCGTCGTCGTCGTCGTCGTCGTCGTCGTCGTCTCATCATGTATCATGTCATCATCATATCATCATCATTTAGAAATCAGAAACACAGGAAAACAGAATGAGAACACGCGTCTTATTAACGAAACGAGGCAGGCTCAATTTTCAGTCAACTGGCCTTTGTCAAGCAAACGCAAACAGCAACAAAGAAACACATGCACAAGGCTTAAGGGGGTGGGGAAGGGGGGTGGGGAAGAACGAGAACCGAACTTCACCTAAAGTTTCGTTGAGCTCATTTCTTTCCTCCTCTTCTTCTTGTCTCTCTTCCTCCTCACGTTTTTAAAATAATCTTTTCATTTACATTCTCCCCACCTTCCTCTGTCCTCCTGCACGAGCAAGTGGCAAGAAATGTCTGTGCACTGACACCCTGTGTTTATCTCCTCCAAAACATCTGTTCCACCACTCTGCACAGTTCACTTCCCTACAGTCCCCCTGCTACATCTCCACTCATCCCTCCACTCCTTATCTCTCTTCTTCTTCTGCCGTCAGTTCCTGGGTTGGCTGTCTGTTACTTGTGTCTGGTCTCACGTCCTGCCCGAGTCAGGGGAGTCTGGCATCTTTCAGCGTTTATCAGCTGACTCCAGAACGGAAGGTATCACTGTCAGGAAAAAAAAAGTTTGTACAAAAGAAGTATCAACCAAAGGACATAACTCTTGAGAGTCACGTAGGAATTATCTCCCATGTTGTGAAACTTCTTAAATCTAACATAGTTTTCGCTACCCATTCAGCTAGCATAGAATCAGATACAAAGCACAAAAACTGTAAGCTCAGAACACTCCTCGAAGTATGTACAGAGTGGACGCATCAGGTAAGATGCAGGTGTAAATCAGAATGTCAAAAAGACTAAAGTAGTGCGACTAGAAGGAGAAGAAAGCCAACCATAACGATATATTTAACCCTTCGACTCCCGCACCACCAGCATCCTGCATTGCCAGCCCTGCCTGTAAAGCAAAAGCTTAACCCTTTGATTCCCTTACGCTATCTACCAGCTTCTTGCATGAAAACTTGCGGGTAGGGTGAGGGAGTCAAAGGGTTAAGTTTTTGCAGTTGATGTATGCGGTGCGAGAGTCAAAGGGTTAAATCAACAAGGCTGTCTTAGAAAATGTGTGATTTTTATAATATTAACGCTCAGTTAAGCTCTTGATGGCAGCTGTACTACTGGCCGTATAAATAAGAACAGGAATGGCAAAACAGAAAATGATCCAACTCACTAACATTTGGAAAGACAGAAGCATACCAACATCCCTTTAAAATCAAAATACTAAAATGTCTGATCTGGCCAGTAATGCTATATGGGTGTGAAGCCTGACAAGCAGAAAAGCAGATGAAATTAAGATAAAAGCAACAGAGATGTGGTTCTACAGGCGGCTGCGTAAAGTCAAACAGACTAACAAAAGAACAAATGAAAGCATCTTGAACGAAATATAGTGCAACACCAACTTCTGGCAGAAATCAACTATCTCTTTCCTCTCGCTCTCTCTCTCCACATCTCTCTCTCTCTTCTCCTTTAACCCCGTGCTCTCTCACTCACTCTCTTTCTGTCTCTCTCTCTCTTTCTCTCTCTTTTTCTCTCTCTCCCTCTCTCTCTCTCACACACACACTCTCTCTCTCTACTTAACTCCTTACTCCTTCTCTCTGTTTCTCTGTTGTCTGTTGTCTGTATGTATGTATGTCTCTCTCTGTCTCTCTCTGTCTCTCTCCTTCTCTCTCTCTCTCATACACTTTTCCCTTAACTCAGTGAAGAGTCATTAGGGCATCCCACCAAAGAACTGTTCACCAGATTCTCCAGCCACATCGGTCACTTACCAAAACCTGGGTCTTGACAAATAGTTTTTCTGTCCATCGTGCAACGTTGTCAGTCCATCGCTTTTTCTGTCCTCCACTCCGTATCCCTCCCTCAACAATTCCCTGAAGGATTGATTTAACAAGGCCATTGGATCTTGTTGTACGGCTGTACCAATGTAGTTTTCTTTTTAAAAACTGATGTCATCAGATCTTCGTATTGTCCAGTTTCGCTGCTTGATGGTTTGGCGTACTTGTTTATTGATGATTGATCAGGTATTTGATGTTTGGTATCTTTCGACAGTATCTAGTTTTATTGGATGATATGATCAGTGTATTTGATGTTTGGTATCTTTCGACAGTATCTAGTTTTCATGGATGATTGATCAGTGTATTTGATGTTTGGTATCTTTCGACAGTATCTAGTTTTCATGGATGATATGATCAGTGTATTTGATGTTTGTATCTTTCGACAGTATCTAGTTTCTGACGTATTGGACTTGTATCTATTGATCATGATGATGTTGACTTCACTATCGCATGGAGTGTCAGTTATTTGATGTTTGGTATCTTTCGACAGTATCTAGTTTTCATTAGATTGGATGATATGTTCAGTGTATTGATGTTTGTATCTTCGACAGTATCTAGTTTTCATAGATTGGTTCGTCTTTCCAACGCTGTGGAGATCCATGTCTCTCACACATAAAGGAAGATACATGTAGAATATACCAGCACACGTAAGAGCCTGAGATGTTCTTGTACTTACACAGAGGTTTCAGCCTGGACTGTGCTGTTGTTGTCTTTGTTGCCCTTGGGTAAGATTTCTGGTTTAGATCCCTCATTGCTAATGATGAATCCTATGTCTGTGAATTGCTGAAGTTTCTTTTTTTTTTTAAAACTTGGTTCATTATAAAATTAACATTGATAATTACGCGATACAACATAAAACATGCTTCATTAGAATCAAACATATTAATCGACTTCCATGTGTATATTGTTACCTATGTTTCTTAAAATAGTTCCACCAGCATAGTCTGGCTTTATATATAGATATACATATCTATATATAGTCACGTTTACATGGATAAACGCATATATAACATCAACTGCAACTCGACACACGTTACTGGAGAGATGTACTATCATCATCATCATCATCATTATCATCAGGTACTCTGCCGCATGGCGTTGGCGACCATGGACTTCCAACCATCTCTATCTCTCGTTGCCCCGAGCATCTCCCCACCCTAGCAAATATAATATCAGTAGATATATGTTTTGCACAGAAGCATGAATGTTGAACAGTTCCTGGCTTCAATCCATGGACAGTTATATCAGCAGTGATGTGTTGTTGTGTGGGTGGTCATCAATTTGCTTCGTTGCTGATTTCCATTCATTCCATATCTTGTTGATGGTTCAGCTAGTCTTTTAACAAACTTGACGAGTTCTTTCTCACTGCCTGCCAGACTATCTGTGTCATGTGTGAAGCAAAAGCTTATGATGGTTCTTCCTACAGTGCTGATCGTGTTGACGTGATCTTAAGTGTGTCAGTCAAGATGCGTTCCAGGAATAAGTCGAAAAGCGTGAGGATCAGAAGGCAGCCGTTAGGAACTCCAACGACGGTATGGAACAGTTGTCTAATAGCACTCTGTGTAAGCACTGCACTGATTGCTTTAGCGTATAGTCACTGGATGGTATTCATTAGCTTTTGTCCAATGTCAAATTTCTTCATAACGGCCAATTATTGTCTCTTTCAAGACTCTGTCAAATGCCTTCTTGAAGTCTATGATAAAGATGTGGTAGAACTTCTCCTGGTGTTGGAGGTATTTTTCGCAAATATAACAACTCTTGAATGATATAGCAGGTCTAGTTCATGTATTAAGATGTGTTTACCACACTATCCCATCATGAAGAGGTGTTGTGTATTTTTACAAAAAACTGAGTTTAAGTGGCCACCATCGCTGCTCTGATCTGCTTGCCTGGCAGTTTGCTGTTGGCGTAACTGCTACCTAACTAGGGAACTGCCGTATAATGTTCACGTCCGTCTGCTTTACTCTGACAGCATAATTCAATATTTATTCATTAACTGCATTTTATTGTAGCTCTTTGTTTTTTTTTCTGTTTGTTTCCATGGAATTAACTTGTGAAGTGTTGGCTGCTCCTCCCAGGAAAATGCGTCCCACATTCCAGCGCCATCCATTTCTTTTTCGTTTGTCTATATTAGTGTGGAAAGCTGGAGGGAAAGAGAACACCAGGTAGACCCAAGGAGAAAATACTGGACGGACTTGCAGGGTGGCAGAGGACGGAGAGGGTTTGAAATGTACTTGCAACGACAAGGGATAGATTCGTGTGGAGGGCCATGATTGCCAACGCTATGCGGCTTGGCACATCATGATGAAAATTATGATATTCGTGTATATCTCTTTACTCATGAAAATGGATTTTGCCACGAGCTTTTTTCAGGGTACACCCCCTTTGTTGTCATGGGATCTTTAACGCCCACTGAGAGCGAGTTACACGCGGGATCTTGGTTTTATTTTCTTATCTGAAAGACTAGCAGCCAGACCACAATTAAAGAGCTCTTGGACAAGAGGGAGGGGGGGGGGGGGAGGGAGAAAAGAAAACGAAGAAACAAGAACAGACCACGTGGTTGATTTACGTGGCCTTGCCGTACAGAGACGATGTTTCACCCACCGCCATAACCTCCTGACCATTGACACCCTCACCAACTCCAGGATACCCCTTGGCCTCCCCGGAATGATGTGTGTGTGGATGCATTTATAGGCCTTCTGTTGTTCCCTCGCCTGTGATGGTAAGCCCAGCAAGTGACAGGGACGACAACTGCTTCCGTGCTAATCTGCGCCTTAGCTCCCTTGAAGGAGCCTCCAGGGGAGAGCAATCAAGATTTACTGCCTGGTCACACCACGGTTAGACGTCAGGTCTGTCCTGCCAAGTTTGGTCTTTTGTCGTGAAAAAAAAACAGGAGTAAGCGATTTGAATCAAGCACATTGTGTTTTAGGTGTGTGTTTGTGTGTGTGTGTGTGTGTGTGTGTGTGTGTGTTGTGTGTGTGTGTGTGTGTGTGTTGTGTGTGTGTGTGTGTGTGTGTGTGTGTGTGTGTGTGTGTGCGCGCGCGCGCGCGCGTGTGTGTGTGTGTGTGCGCGCATGCGCACGCGCGTATCTTTTTGTCTGTCTTCGTCTTTGTCACTGTCTCTGTCTGTTTGTTTGCTAGGAATATTGCTAAGATTTCTGTGAGCACATGTGTATTGACGAGAGAGAGAGAGAGGGAGGAGAGAGAGAGAGAGAGAGAGAGAGAGAGAGAGAGAGAGAGAGAGACAGACAGACAGATACAGACAGACAGAGACAGAGAGACAAAGACAGACAGAGACATAGCGAGAAATCGAGAGAGAGGGAGAGAGATTCAGATTCGGATAGTTTGTTCATTTACAAAGGTCAAGGTCCGTCAAAGAGGAGAAGGAAGGAACATACATTTCAGACTCAATGGAAATGCTTCACAACATCCTGCTAACCTCAAGAAAGAGCAAACGTAAAAATAATAGAGAAATAGCGAAATAAATAAATGCCATGGGAAGAGAGAGAGAGAGAGAGAGACAGAGGAAGAGAAGAGAGAGAGAGACAGAGAAGAGAGAGAGAGAGAGAAAGAGACAAAGAGAGAGAAAGAGACACAGAGAGAGACAGAGAGAGAGAGATAGACAGAGAGAGAGAGACAGAGAGATAGATAGATAGAGAGAGAGAAAGAGAGAGAGAGAGAAAGAGACAAAGAGAGAGAGAGAGACAAAGAGACAAAGAGAGACAGACGGACAGACAGACAGATAGATAGATTGATAGATAGATAGAGAGAGAGACAAAGAGAGAGAGAGAGAAGACAGACAGACAGACAGACAGAAACAGAGGGAGAGAGGGAGAGAGGGGAGAGAGAGAGACAGAGACAGAGACAGACAGACAGACAGAGAGAGAGAGGAGAGAGAGAGCAGAAGACAGAGATTCATAATCAAATACTTTGTTCACTAAAAGGTCAAGGTCCGTCATGAATAGAAGGAATGAACATACAGTGCAGACTCAATGGAAATGCTTCAGAACATCATGCTAACCTCAAGAAAGAGCACATGTAAAAATAGTAAAGAAATCAATATATGCCACGGGGTAAGAAGGAGAGAGAGAGAGACAATGACAATGACAATGACAATGATGCTTTATTTTCCAACGGTAAAAGCTATTGGCTAGAAGCCATTAATTTTTCAAACTTGCCGTTGCTGTTCTATACACATGACATTTGTTTGCTGCAACAAGTACAGCTCAAGGAAAGATACACGTTGAAAACTAAAATCAAGATAACATTACAATGACATCAAGAAACGTACACAGACAGCACTTAAAAATAGATAGACAGACAGACAGACAGACAGACAGACAGATAGATAGCTAGATAGCTAGATAGATAGAAAGCTAGAGAGAAAAGAGAGAGAGAGAGAGAGAGAGGAGAGAGAGGAGAGAGAGAGAGAGAGAGAGAGAGAGAGAGATAGATAGACAGATGAGCAAGTGGATAAATTAATGAATAAGTAAAATAATAAATAAAGATAATGTTAATAACATCAATGATGATGCTGACGCTGATGATGATTATGATGATGATGTTAATGATGATAATAATAATGATAATAATAATAAGAATGATGATGATGATAGTGACAATGATAATAATAATAATGATAATAAACAATGGCCGATAGATAGATGAGCAAGCAAGGAGAGAGAGAGAGAGAGAGAGGGAGAGGGGAGAGAGAGAAAGAGAGAGAGAAAGGGAGACAAAAAGAGGAGACAGTGAGAGGAAGAAAGAGAGAGAGAAAGAGAGAGAAAGAGAGAGGACAAAGAAAGAAAGAGAGAGACAGAGAGAGAGACAAGGAGACAAAGAGACAAAGAGATAAAGAGATAAAGAGAGAGAAAGAAAGAGAGAAAGAGACAGAGAGATAGATAGA
>JAPXFY010000024.1:9611746-9619246 GCA_030674185.1 Monoplex corrugatus
AAAATCCAGATTGACACGACTGTGCGTTAGAGAGAATTACCGGATAATTATCCAGAGGTTTTGACACCAGAATGCATTAGAGAGAATTACCGGATAACCATCCAAAGGTTTTGACACGAGAAAGCGTTAGAGAGAATTACCGGATAACCATCCAGAGGTTTTGACAAGAGTATGCGTCAGAGAGAAAAAACAGATAACCATCCAGAGGTTTTTGACACAGGTATGCGTCAGAGAGAATTACCGGATAACTATCCAGATAATAATTATATGCGTCAGAGAGAATTACCGGATAACTATCCAGAGTTTTGACACAAGATTGCGTCAGAAAGAATTACCGGATAACCATCCAGAGGTTTTTGACACAAGTATGCGTCAGAAAGAATTTACTAGATAACCATACAGATTATATATGCGTCAGAGAGAATTACCGGATAACTATCCAGAGATTTTGACACAAGATTGCGTCAGAGAGAATTACCGGATAACCATCCAGAGGTTTTGACACAAGAATGCGTCAGAGAGAATTACCGGATAACCATCCAGAGGTTTTTGACACAAGTATGACCTTGGATTAAAGGTTGGAGGGAAAATGATAAACAACATTCGGTACGCAGATGACACCGTGTTAATTGCAGAAAATGAAAGGGACCTACAAAACCTTATGAATATACTAGATATCCCCTCATGCAAAATAACAGCAAATGGCACAACCTTGACACAGGTTAATAAGTTCAAATACCTGGGAACGGTTAATTCATCAGACGGCAGATGCACATCGGAAATAGCTGGCAGAATCGGCCAAGCCAAAACAGCATTCAAGAAGATGACAAGCATTCTTACCAACAAATGCCTATCAATTAACATCAGAAAGAGAGTCCTTGAATGTTATATAGAACCAATACTGTTGTACGGATGCGAGGCGTGGACAGTCAACAAGCAAAGCCAGAGCAGGATCGAGGCAGCCGAGATGTGGTTTCTCAGAAGAATGTTGAGAGTTCCATGGACAGCAAAGAAAACAAACGAGACAGTCTTGATGGAGGCAGACACAAGTAGATCACTCATAAGGAAGATTAGGAAAAGACAGGCAACATTTATAGGCCATTTTATGAGGAAGGGGGATTTGGAGCACCTGGTCACAACGGGAAAGCTGGAGGGAAAGAGAGCACCAGGTAGACCCAGGGAGCTGGACGGACTTGTAGAGTGGCTGAGGATGAGGAGGGTGGGGGAGATGCTAGGGGCAACGAGAGATAGAGACAGATGGAAGTCCATGGTCGCCAACGCCATGCGGCAGGGCACCTCATGATGATGATGATGATGTGTCAGAGAGAATTACCGGATAACCATCCAGAGGTTTTTGACACAAGTATGGGGCGTCAGAGAGAATTTACTGGATAAACATCCAGAGGCGACGGACGAAGGTGTGGTCGTACCATTTGTGTGTGAGAGACATCAGACCTGGGGGAATCAGAGTCCTTGAGGCTGGCAGATTTTTGGCGGTAAAGTTGTCACAACTGTCTCAGCGAGGGACTGAGAAGTGTCAGACACTGTGAAGTATTCGGTGAGATCTCGACATTTATGTTTCATCATGTCTTTCTTTATCGTCACCACTGTCGTATGTTGCGGGTGTACTTCAAGCATCTTAAGGCAGCTGGAAGTTTTACTGTCTCTTTCTCTGTCTCTTTCTCAGTCTGTCTGTCTCTCTCTGCCTCTGTCTGTCTCTGTCTGTCTCTTTGTCTCTCTCTGCCTCTGTTTCTCTCTCTCTCTGTCTCTCTCTCTCTGTCTGTCTCTCTCTGCCTCTGTCTCTGTCTCTCTCTGTCTCTTTGTCTCTCTCTCTGCCTCTGTCTCTCAGTCTCTCTCTCTCTGTCTCTCTCTCTCTGCCTCTGTCTCTCTCTGTCTCTCTCTGCCTCTGTCTCTCAGTCTCTCTCTCTGTCTCTCTCTGTGCCTCTGTCTCTGTCTCTCTTTGTCTCTTTGTCTCTCTCTCTCTGTCTCTGTCTTTGTCTCTGTCTCTCTCTGTATCTATTTCTCTCTCTCTAACACACACATACTCAGACAGAGACAAACACATACACACACACGGAAACAGCACACAGTCATACACATACGCAGTCACACACACACACACACGCACACACACACACACACACACACACACACACACACACACACACACACACACACACACACACACACACACACACACACACACACATACACACAAGCAGACAATATACATAGCAGCGAAAACAGATTGTAAATATTGTGATAACATTTTGATAAAAATTGCCGTTCACATACCTTCCTTAAACTTTTGTACCCTGTGACCTTGACCTTGACACCTGCTTGTCCAAACTGATGCATTCGCGACTTTTCAATGGTCTACAACTTTGATCAAATATCGGTAAAGATTAATTCACAAACAGCTGAAAATCTAGCTAACAGCTGTCTCTCTCTCTCTCTCTCTCTCTCTGTCTGTCTGTCTGTCTGTCTCTCTTTCTATGTCTGTCTCTGTCTCTCTTTCTCTCTCTCTCTCTCTCTCTCTTTCTTTCTCTCTCTCCATGCGAAGACAAACTTTACTGATCCCTTATGCAGATACGGGAAGGAGGACGAAATACATGTTGTTCTAAATGTGAATAATGTGAACAGGAAACACCCGAGGGAGCTGGGTGGGACCCAGAGCAATGCCTCACCACTCTCCGGACAGTCACTTCCCAGGTCCCCACGCCACACGGTACTTATTTCACCGAGCAAGGGGTGGGGGTGGGTGGGTCTGTCCATGACCCATTCGGACCCAGTCATCAGTTGCCTTGTTTACAAAGCGAATGGCAAGGTCGATAGGTGACAAACCCAGGGACACAGCCACACAACGGGCATCAACCAGATTCAGCCCAGGTCATCCTCATCATGTGCCCTGCCTGCAGCATGGCGTTGGCGATCATGGCCCTCCATATGTATCTATCCCTTGTCGTGCAAGCACATCTTCCACCCTCTCTGTCTTCAGCCACTCTGCAAGTCCGTCCAATATTTTCTCTCTGGGTCTACCTGGTCTTCTCCTTCCCTCCAGCTTTCCTGTTGTGACAAGGCTTTCTAATTCCCCTTTCCTCATAAAATGGCCCGTAAATGTTGCTTGTCTTTTCCTCATCTTCTTTATCAATGATACTCTTGTGTCTACCTCCATCAAGGCTGTCTCGTTTGTTTTCTTTGCTGTCCACGGAACAGTTAAACATTCTTCTCAGAAATCACATTTCAGTTGCCTCAGTTTTGTTCTGATCTTGCGTGTTGACTGTCCACTACTCACAACCGTAAAACAGTATTGGTTCTATATAACATTCAAGAACTCTCTTCCTGATGTTAATTGATAGGCATTATTTGGTACATATGCTTTTCATCTTCTCGAATGCTGTTTTGGTTTGGCCGATTCAGCTGGCTATTTCTGATGTGCATCTGCCGTCTGGTGAGATGACCTTTCCTAGATATTTGAACTTATCAACCTGTCTCAAAGTTGTGCCATTTGCTGTTATTTTGCGTGAGGAGATTTCATGTTTTTAACTGATTATCATGTATTCTTGCTATTTAGCTCCAACCCTTTATTTTTGCTTTTTATTTCTATTATACTCACAAGGTTTTGTAGGTCCCTTTCATTTTCTGCAATTAGCACAGTGTCATCTGCGTAACGAATGATGTTTATCATTTTTTCCTCCAACCTTTATCCCAAGGCATTCTTCTAGGTTTCTCATGATGGTTTCGCTGTAAAGTCAAAACAAATTTGATGACAGAACACAACCCTGCCTGACCCCTCTTTTGATATTTTGGAAAGAGCTTATAGCTTTTTCTATTCTCATTGCTGCTGTTTGTTCCCAATACATATTTAAAGTTGTAAGTTTAAAATCCATCTGTCCTTCAGCGTGGGGATTTTTAGGTCTCTGGGGGACCCTACCCACAGTTGGGCGTGCTGTGGGCTCCGTGAGACGACTGGGACCACACAGTGGAGTTTCATCCACTTTACGGATGAGTCACCCAGCGCGTGGTTCAAATCTCCTGACCAACATTGCGTCTTTGTGGCCTGGTTGACATCAGAATAATGTTATTATGGGAGCAAGTGTAGAGTACAGCCCTGTCACATAGTCTCAATCCAGAGGGGAACTCCTTAGCGTCATCGTTATCGTCCCCATCGTCGTCGTCGTCGTTGTCGTTGTCGTTGTCGTCGCCGTCATCAACATCATCATTTTTATTCTTACTACTAGCATTATCATCATCATCATCGTCGTCATCATCATCATCATCATCGTCGTCGTCATCGTCATCGTTGTCATCGTCGTCGTCGTCGTCGTCATCATCATCATCATCATCATCATCATCATCATCATCATCATCATCATCATCATCATCATCATCATCATCATCGTCGTCGTCGTCGTCGTCGTCGTCATCATCATCATCATCATCATCATCATTAGTATTTATTATTATTATTTTTTTGTTACCGTTATCAGCATCATCATTATGATGGTTATTATTACAATGAACCTGCCTTGTATTACGTTATCAATGTAACCATTATCATCGTTATGATGATTACGATGACAATTATCCTGACTTGTACAAACACAGACATACACCTCATTTTGGACAAACTGAAGCAACTCCCCCCCCCCCTCCCACTTTTTTTTCAATAAAAGAAAATGGAGTTCAAAAAAGCAGGAGAAAAATAGCAATCCAATCTAAGTCTCCAAGGACAAATCGGCTGTCTCGCAGCTCTGTGACCAGAAAGTCAATCCGGAATGCTCTCCCCTGGAGGCGATTAGCATGGAAGCAGTTGTCTCCCATCACGTCCCCTGGTAGATTTGGGGTCACAGAACGGAGAGAAAAAAGCATGAGAGAGCCTATAGATCCATCAATCTGTGTTTTTATACTCACAATGTTCTGAATGCGGCCTGGGGCGTCATTGGAAATGAAATTCACTTTATTCTATATTGTCCAGCCTTTGGAGATTTGAGACTCCAGTAAATTCAGCCCAATGTACTACCGTGATCCAAATGATTTCAGATTAAAAACGAAATCCACAACAAGAGCGACTGCCCGCGTTCAAGCAAACAGGAACCAGAAAAACACGAAAACAGAATCAGAATGCGTATTTAATACAACCAGACAAGACAGGCTCAAATGTTCGACCTACTGGCCTTTGTCAAGCGTGAATGTAAGATCACAAACAAACAAACACCAAATACAAAAATCAGGAGAAAAAGACTGAAACTGCCCTGCTGCTTCGTTCAGTGATTAATTATGCTCATGGCCTCAAAAGTGAGCGTACGATTAGAAATCTGGTAATATACATCTATAAAGCTCTTAAAATAATGGAGATTACCTCGTCCTAAATTTGTTTGTATAGATGAATGACTTTTAAACCTGTTTATACACTCTTATTGCATTGTTCAATAATGACTATGTGAACCATATTGTATTCCCAATGTATTTGAAGTATGCATAATCTAAGAACGACAATTTATTATAAATCTGTGTTTGGGTAATGTTTATAAGATGTTTACACCCCATCAAATGGGGCTTTGGCCATCATCATTGTCATCATCATCATCAGGTGCCTTGCCGCATGGCGTTGGCGATTATGGACTTCCATCTGTCATTATCTCTTGTTGCATCAAGCATCTCTTCCACCCTCTTTGTCTTCAACCACTTTGCAAGTCCGTCTAATATCTTCTCCCTGGGTCTACCTGGTTTTCTCTTTCCCTACAGCTTTCCCGTTGTGACCAGGTGCTCCAATTCCCCTTTCCTCATAAAATGGCCTATAAATGTTGCCTGTCTTTTCCTAATCTTCCTTACGAATGATCTACTTGTGTCTGCCTCCATCAAGACTGTCTCGTTTGTTTTCTTTGCTGTCCATGGAACTCTCAACATTCTTCTTAGAAACCACATCTCGGCTGCCTCAATCTTGTTCAGGCTTTGCTTGTTGACGGTCCACGCCTCACAACCGTACAACAGTATTGGTTCTATATAACATTCAAGAACTCTCTTCCTGATGTTAATTGATAGGCATTTGTTGGTAAGAATGCTTTTCATCTTCTTGAATGTTGTTTTGGCTTGGCCGATTGTGCTGGCTGTTTCTAATGTGCATCTGCCTTCTGGTGAATTGATCGTTCCCAGGTATTTAAACTTATTAACATGTCTCAAGGTTGTGCCGTTTGCTGTTATTTTGCATGAGGGGATTTCATGTTTTTTACTGATCACCATGACTTCAGTCTTCCTGCTGTTTAGTTCCAACCCCTTACCTTTGCTTTCTATTTCAAGTATATTCACAAGGTTTTGTAGGTCCCTTTCACTTTCTGCAATTAGCACGGTGTCATCTGTGTATCGAATGTTGTTTATCATTTTCCCTCCAACCTTTAATCCAGGGTCTTCTGGGTTTCAGAAGATGTTTTCGTTGTAAAGTGAAAACAGATCTGGTGACAAAACACAACCCTGTCTGACTCCTCTTTTGATGTTTTGGAAAGAGCTTATATCGTTCGTTTTTTTTATTCTCATTGCAGCTGTTTGCTCCCAATACATATTTCTGATTATTCGTAGTTTGTCCATTAGTGATGCAGATCTGTAGAAGAAATATATAGCATGGACAGGAACTTTGCTTCTTGTGCCGACATTGTTCTGTTAATGTTGATCACAGCGTTTTTGGTTTTTCTTTTCTTCTCTTTTGTTTTCCTAGTCCTATTTCAGCAAGCTACTGCGTCCAACCTCAGAAAAAATACCAAAATCGCAACATGGAACATTAGAACATTGTTGCAAAAAGGTAAATTAAATAATATCAAAATGGAAATGGAAAGGCTTAACATTAGTATTTTAGGACTTGGGGAAGTGAGATGGAAGGGGGCAGGCATGATAACATCAGGACTAATATATTCTGGTGGAAACTCACAGGAAAGCTGGAGGGAAAGAGAGCACCAGGTAGACCCAGGGAGAAGATATTGGACGGACTTGCATAGTGGCTGAAGACAGAGAGGGTGGAAGAGATGCTTGAGGCAACAAGGGGTAGAAACGGATGGAAGACCATGATCGCCAACGTCATGTGGCAAGGCACCTGATGATGATGGGTCCTATTTCCCAAGCCACATGAATGGCCACAGAATCTGGACCATTCTTTCACAATGCTGTAATGAAGACGACGATAATCATAATACTATGGAGTTCCGCCCAGGATTGTGTCCATGTGACAGGGCTTTACTCTGTGCACCTGCTATCAGAATATATCGTGTTTCAACCAGGCCCGAGAGATATAGATATACAGACACCTGCAGCATTGGTCAGGACATTTTAGCAATACCCTCAATTGCTCGTCTATGAAGTGGATGAGACTCTACTGTCTGATGAAAGTGTTCCCCATGACCCCACAGCAGGCTCAACTCTGGGCAGGAGCCGGTTGGCTCCGAAAATTTCCACAATGGTTTTGATAGGACTGATGGGGATTCGAACCTATTCTTCCAGTTGGTAGGTCTC
>JAPXFY010000024.1:9634246-9636746 GCA_030674185.1 Monoplex corrugatus
AGAGAACACCAGGTAGACCCAGGGAGAAAATATTGGACGGACTTGCAGGGTGGCTGAGGACAGAGAGGGTGGGGAGATGTACTTGCAGCGACAAGGGATAGATACATATGGAGGGCCATGATCGCCGAAGCCATTCGGCAGGGCACATGATGATGATCTTAAATCAAAACGTGGACAGCGTATAGGGTTTGCACGCAAGTTTACTGCTGATGCCATGAATATTTTGGATCTTGATCTTAAATGGCGTTCAGTGTATATTGCACTTTTTTCCCTTTACAGGCCAGTTCTTATGTTGGGGACTGGGACTTAATCCTTTGACTCCTGCACCCTGTCCACCAGCATCCTACATTGTCAACCATGCTAACAAAGCAAAAACTTGACCCTTTGATTCCCTCACCCTATCTATCAGCTTCCTACAGGAAGCTTGTGGATAGGGTGAGAGAATCAAACGGTTAAGATTTTGCAGTTGGTGGATAGGGTTCACTTGTTTCTGTAGGCATAAACCTATTACACTGAAACGCTGACTGCGAATAAGAGTCCATTTTTTTACGAAGCAAAAAACCCCAACTATTTTGTAAAAATGACATCACTGGAATCAGTGTACACAGCAGTGATAATAGCACTCAAACTCTTTTGTTAAACATTCAATTAATCCAGTACAATTAATAATAATGATAATAATAATGTATATTTGTATAGCGCATATTCCATATACAAACATGCTCACCAGCGCTTTACATTTCTCAAAAAAAGCAAATGGTGATAAAAATGTTCACAATTACAATAATATATAATAATAATAATAAAGGCAATTTATATAGCGCTTTCCAGAGCACAAAGCGCTTCACATAAAATCAGTATATAACTAAATACAAATAGATACACCAACATAAAATTTAAACATACCGCTGCTAACACTATATAACATAAAACATAAAATTTACGTTCAACAAGACATATTAACATAGTAAATTCAAATATTACTAAAAGTAGTGACAATCATACAAAAATATTTTCTCTCTCTTTCTCTTCAACACACACACACACACACACACACACACACCACACACACCACACACACACACACACACACACACACACACACACACACACACACACACACACACACACACACAGACCCAAACACACTCCCTCTCTCAACCACTCAGTTTCTCTACTATCAAATTCTATCACGCTTACACATACTCTTACTCATACTCTCACTCTCTTGCCCCACCCCAACCATACTCTCGCTCTCTACCGTGCTCCCGATATTCCTTGCTCACTCTCTCTCTCTCCCGCACAGCCTCTCTCTCTCTCTCTTTTCCTCTCTCCCTCTCTCTCCCTCTCTCTTGCTCACATAAACATGCTTCACACACACACACACACACACACACACACACACACACACACACACACACACACACACACACAAACACACACACACACACACACACAACACACACACACACAACATATATGTAGGAACGATGATCAGGGCTGAGAGAGAAGAGAAAGAGAAGATCAATGAAAGTATTGAGTGAAAAGATAGGTCTTCAGACTAGACTTGAAAGAAGGAAGACATTGCTTATGGCGAATATGATAGGGAAGGGAGTTCCAGGTCATGGCAGCAGAGTGGGAGAAAGCTCTCTGACCATGCAGTTTCCGGTTGAAACGGGGAACACAGAAAGTTCTTGTGTCGGTAGAGGATCGGAGAGTTCTGGATGGTACATACACTTGAAGAAGTTCAGACAGATAAGAGGGAGCGGAGCAAGTAAGAATTTTGTAACAGAGACAGCAACATTTGTATTTGATTCTTTGTTCAACTGGAAGCCAATGCAACTTTTTCAGAAGAGGAGAACATGACTGGGATCTAGGGGCTTTACAAACAAGCCTAGCTGCTGAATTCTGAACACGTTGGAGAGGTTGAATGACAACTGAAGGGCAGCCGATTAGAATAGAATTACAGTAGTCCAAGCGTGAAAGAATATAAGAGGAAATAAGAGTTTTAGTGGCTTCCTCAGTAAGAAAGGGGCGGATAGAAGCAATACGTCTTAGTTCCATATAAGAAAGCTGGCATATCTTAGTGACATGTTTTTGCATAGAAAGATCATGATCTAAAAGAACTCCTAAATCCCGGACACAGTCAGAAAATTCAATGGAACTAGAACCTATAGGGAGAGAAGAAGAAAGTGTGTTGATATCATGATGTGAGAAACGTATAGCCTCCGTCTTGTCACAGTTAAGTTTCAGTTCATTTGATGACATCCAGAGATCAATGTCAGAGGTACAGTTTTGGAGAGAAGAAATTGCATCAGGATAGTCATCAACAGAAGCTGAATGAAGGAGCTGAGTGTCATCCGCAAACATTTCATGCGAAATGGAATGGCTGCGGATGACATCAGAAAGAGGGGTAGTATACAGAATGAATAAAACAGGACCGAGCACGGAGCCCTGAGGCACACCAAAATCGAGGGAGGTTTCATTTGAACGGTGACTA
>JAPXFY010000024.1:9641746-9649246 GCA_030674185.1 Monoplex corrugatus
AATGACTTGACTTCATTCTGGATGAAATAAATGACTTGACTCCATTCTGGATGAAATAAATGACTTGACTTAATTCTGGATTAAATGAATGACGACTCCATTCTGGATTAAATAAATGACTTGACTTCATTCTGGATGAAATAAATGACTTGACTCCATTCTGGATGAAATAAATGACTTGACTCCATTCTGGATGAAATGAATGACTTGACTTCATTCTGGATTAAATGAATGACTTGACTCCATTCTGGATTAAATAAATGACGACTTCATTCTGGATGAAATGAATGACTTGACTCCATTCTGGATGAAATGAATGACTTGACTCCATTCTGGATGAAATGAATGACTTGACTCCATTCTGGATGAAATAAATGACGATTCCATTCTGAATGAAATAAATGACTTGACTCCATTCTGAATAAAGACATGACTCCATTCTGGATGAAATGAATGACTTGACTCCATTCTGGATGAAATAAATGACTTGACTCCATTCTGGATGAAATAAATGACTTGACTCCATTCTGAATAAAGACATGACTCCATTCTGGATGAAATGAATGACTTGACTCCATTCTGGATGAAATAAATGACTTGACTCCATTCTGAATGAAATAATGACTTGACTCCATTCTGGATGAAATAAATGACTTGACTCCATTCTGGATGAAATAAATGACTTGACTCCATTCTGGATGTACTAAATGACTTGACTCCATTCTGGATGAAATGAAATGATTGACTCCATTCGTGAAATTAAATGACTTGACTCCATTCTGGATGAAATAAATGACTTGACTCCATTCTGGATGATAAATGACTTGACTCCATTCTGAGATGAAACAAAATGACTTGACTCCATTCTGGATAGAATAAATGACTTGACTCAATTCTGGATGTACTAAATGACTTGACTCCATTCTGAATGAAATAAATGACTTGACTCCATTCTGGATGAAATGAATGACTTGACTCCATTCTGGATGAAATAAATGACTTGACTCCATTCCGGATGAAATAAATGACTTGACTCCATTTGAATGATATAAATGACTTGACTCCATTCTGATGAAACAAATGACTTGACTCCATTCTGAATGTACTAAATGACTTGACTCCATTCTGGATGAACTAAATGACTTGACTCCATTCTGATGAAATAAATGACTTGACTCCATTCTGGATGAATAAATGATTGACTCATTCTGATAAATAAATGACTGACTCATTCTGAATGAAATGAATGACTTGACTCCATTCTGGATGAAATAATGACTTGACTCCATTCTGAAGAATAAATGACTTGACTCAATTCTGGATGAAATGAATGACTTGACTCCATTCTGGATGAAATGAATGACTTGACTCCATTCTGGATGAAATGAATGACTTGACTCCATTCTGGATGAAATAAATGACTTGACTCCATTCTGAATGAAATAAATGACTTGACTCCATTCTGGATGAAATGAATGACTTGACTCCATTCTGGATGAAATAAATGACTTGACTCCATTCTGGATGAAATAATGACTTGACTCCATTCTGGATAAAATAAATGACTTGACTCATTCTGATGAAACAAATGACTTGACTCCATTCTGAATGAAATAAATGACTTGACTCCATTCTGGATGTACTAAATGACTTGACTCCATTCTGGATGAAATGAATGACTTGACTCCATTCTGGATAAAATAAATGACTTGACTCCATTCTGAATGAAATAAATGACTTGACTCCATTCTGATGAATAAATGACTTGACCTTCATTCTGGATGAAATAAATGACTTGACTCCATTCTGGATGAAATGAATGACTTGACTCCATTCTGGATGAAATAATGACTTGACTCCATTCTGAGAAATGTAATGACTTGACTCCATTCTGGATGAAATAAATGACTTACTCCATTCTGAATGAAAGAATGACTTGACTCCATTCTGGATAAATAAATGACTTGACTCCATTCTGGATGAAATAAATGACTTGACTCCATTCTGGATGTACTAAATGACTTGACTTCATTCTGGATGAAAAAATGACTTGACTCCATTCTGATGTAAAATGACTTACTCCATTCTGGATGATAATGACTTGACTCAATTCTGATGAAATAATGACTTGATCATTTGGATAAATAAATGACCTGACTCATTCTGAATAATGACTTGACTCCATTCTGGATAATGACTTACTCATTTGGATGAAATAATGACTTGATCCATTCTGGATAAATAATGACTTGACTCATTCTGGATAAATGACTTACTCCATTCTGAATTAATGACTGACTCCTTCTGGAAAATGACTACTCATTTGAATAAATACTTGATCCATTCTGGATAAAATAAATGACTTGACTCCATTCTGGTAATAAAGACTGACTCATTCTGGATAAATAAATGACGACTCCATTCTGGATAAATAAATGACTTACTCATTCTGGATGAAATATGACTTGACTCCATTCTGGATGAAATAAATGACTTACTCCATTCTGGATGAAATGAATGACTTGACTCATTCTGGATAAATAAATGATTGACTCCATTCGATAAAAAATGACGACTCATTTTGATGAAATGACTTGACTCCATTCTGATGAAAAATGACTTGACTCCATTCTGATGATAATGACTTGACTCATTCTGGATGATAAATGACGACTCATTCTGAATGAAATAATGACTTGACTCATTCTGAAATAAAGATGACTCATTCTGATGAAATAATGACTTGACTCATTCTGATATAAATGACTTGACTCCATTCTGAGAAAATGACTTGACTCATTCTGAATAAAGACTGACTCATTCTGATGATGACTTGACTCCATTCTGATAAATAATGACTTGACCATTCTGGATGAAATGAATGACTTACTCCATTCTGGATAAATAAGATTGACTCCATTCTGATGAAATAATATTGACTCCATTCTGGATGAATAATGACTTGACTCATTCTGGAGAAATAAATGATTGACTCCATTCAATAAAAATGACTTGACTCCTCTGGATAAATAAATGACTGACTCATTCTGGATGAACAAATGACTTGACTCCATTCTGGATGAAAAATGACTTGACTCCATCTGAATGTATAAATGACTTGACTCATTCTGGATATAAATGACTTGACTCCATTCTGGATAAATAAATGAGACTCCATTCTGATGAAATAAATGACTTGACTCCATCTATAAAAATGATCATTCGATGAAATAAAGACTTGACTCCTTGGATGATAATGACTTGACCATTCTGATGAAAAAATGACTTGACTCATCTGATGAAAATACTTGACTCAATCTGATGAATAAATGATTTACTCCATTCGATGAAATAATGACTTGACTCATTCTGATGAAATAAATGATTGATCATTTGATGAAATAAATGAATGACTCCATTCTGTGTACTAAATGACTTGACTCATTCTAGATGAAACAAATGACTTGACTCCATTCTGAGTACTAATGACTTGACTCATTTGGATTACAATGACTTGACTCATTATAATAATGATTGATCATTCTGGATAAATGAATAAAATGACTCCATTCTGGATAAATAAATGACTTGACTTCATTCTGATGAAATAAATGACTTGACTCCATTCTGGATGAAATGAATGACTTGACTTCATTCTGGATGAAATAATGACTTGACTCATTTGAATTAATGACTTGACTCCATTCTGGTAAAATAATGACTTGACTCCATTCTGAAAAATGACTTGATCCATTCTGGATAAATAAATGACTTGACTCATTCGGATAAAATAAATGACTGACTCCATTCTGATAAATAAATGACTTGATCATTCTGGATAAATAAATGACTGATCCTTCTGGATGAAATAATGACTTGACTCCATTCTGGATAAAAATGACTACCATTCTGGATGAAATAAATGACTTGACTCATTTGGATGAAATAATGACTTGACTCCATTCTGAATAAATGACTGACTCCATTCTGGATAAATGATATTACTCCATTCTGGATGAAATAATGACTTGATTCCATTCTGGATAAATAATGACTTGACTCCATTCTGGATAAATGACTTAACTCCATTCTGGATAAATAAATGACTGACTCCTTCTGGATGAAATAATACTTACTCCATTCTGGATGAAATAAATGACTTGACTCCATTCTGGATGAAATAAATGACTTGACTCCATTCTGGATGAATAATGACTTGACTCCATTCTGGATGAATGAATGACTTGACTCTTCTGGATGAAATAAATGACTGACTCCATTCTGGATGAAATAATGACTTGACTCCATTCTGGATGAAATAAATGACTTACTCCATTCTGGATGAAATAATGATTGACTCCATTCGGATGAAATAAATGACTTGACTCCATTCTGATGAAATAAATGATTGACTCCATTCTGATGTATAATGACTTGACTCCATTCTGATGAAAAAATGACTTGACTCCATTCGATGATAAATGACTTGACTCCATTCTGAGATAAAATAAATTGATTGAATGCTCATTCTGATAAAATAAATGACCTGACTCCATTCTGATGAATATGACTTGACTCCATTCTGGATGAAATAAATGACTGACTTCATTCTGGATGAAATAATGACTTGACTCCATTCTGATGAAATAATGACTTGACTCATTCTGGATGAAATAATGACTTGACTCCATTTGATTAATGACTTGACTCATTCTGATAAAATAAACTTGACTCCATTCTGAATAAATGACTTACTCCATTCTGGATAAAATAAATGACTTGACTCCATTCTGGATAAAATAATGACTTGACTCCATTCTGGATGAAAATGACTTGACTCCATTCTGATAAATAAATGACTGATCCTTCTGGATGAAATGAATGACTTACTCCATTCTGGATAAATAAATGACTTGACTCCATTCTGGATGAAATAATGACTTGACTCATTTGGATAAATAAATGACTTGACTCCATTCTGAATGACTGAATTGATAATGACTTACTCCATTCTGGATGAAATAATGACTTGATCCATTCTGGATAAATAATGACTTGACCATTCTGATATGATAATTTGAAATAAATGACTTGACTCTTCTGGATGAAATGAATACTTGACTCCATTCTGAATGAAATAAATGACTTGACTCCATTCTGGATGAAATAATGACTTGACTCCATCTGGATAAATAATGACTTGACTATCGATAAATGAATACGACTCATTTGAAATAAATGACTTGACTTCATTCTGGATGAAATAATGACTTGACTCATTCTGATGAAATAATGACTTGACTCCATTCTGGATGAAATAATGACTTGACTCATTCTGGATAAATGAATAGACTTTGATTCCCATTCTGGATGAAATAATGACTTGACTCCATTCTGGATGAAATAATGACTTGACTCCATTCTGGATGAATAAATGACTTGACTCCATTCTGGATGAATAATGACGACTCCATTCTGATGAAATAATGACTTGACTCATTCTGAATAAAGACATGACTCCATTCTGGATGAATGAATGACTTGACCATTCTGGATGAAATAAATGACTTGACTCCATTCTGGATGAATAATGACTTGACTCCATTCTGAATAAAGACATGACTCCATTCTGATGAAATGAATGACTTGACTCCATTCTGATGAAATAAATGACTTGACTCCATTCTGGATGAAATAATGACTTGACTCCATTCTGGATGAAATAATGATTTGACTCCATTCTGATGAAATAATGAATTGACTCCATTCTGGATGTACTAATGACTTGACTCCATTCTGATGAAAAAATGATTTGACTCCATTCAGATGAAAAATGACTTGACTCCATTCTGATGTACTAAATGACTTGACTCCATTCTGGATGTATAAATGACTTGACTCCATTCTGATGAAAAAATGACTTGACTCCATTCTGATGATAATGACTTGACTCAATTCTGGATGTATAAATGACTTGACTCCATTCTGATGAAATAAATGACTTGACTCCATTCTGGATGAAATGAATGACTTGACTCCATTCTGGATGAAATAAATGATTGACTCCATTCAGATGAAACAAATGACTTGACTCCATTTTGAATGTATAAATGACTTGACTCCATTCTAGATGAAACAAATGACTTGACTCCATTCTGAATGTACTAAATGACTTGACTCAATTCTGGATGTACTAAATGACTTGACTCCATTCTGAATGAAATAAATGACTTGACTCTATTCTGGATGAAATAAATGAATTGACTGCATTCTGAATGAAATAAATGACTTGACTGCATTCTGAATGTACTAAATGACTTGCTCCATTCTAGATGAAACAAATGACTTGACTCCATTCTGAAATACTAAATGACTTGACTCAATTCTGGATGTACTAAATGACTTGACTCCATTCTGAAAAATGAATGACTTGACATCCATTCTGGATGAAAATGAATGACTTGACTCCATTCTGGATAAAATAAATGACTTGACTCCATTCTGATGAAATGAATGACTTGACTCCATTCTGGATGAAATGAATGACTTGACTGCATTCTGGACGAAATAAATGACTTGACTCCATTCTGAATAAATGAATGACTTGACTCCATTCTGGATAAAATAATAAGACTTGACTCCATTCTGGATGAAACAAATGACTTGACTCCATTCTGGATGAAATAATGACTTGACTCTCATTCTGAATGTACTAAATGACTTGACTCCATTCTGGATAAAATAAATGACTTGACTCCATTCTGGATAAAATAAATGACTTGACTCCATTCTGAATGAAATAAATGACTTGACTCCATTCTGAATAAAGACTGACTCCATTCTGGATGAAATAAATGACTTGACTCCATTCTGGATGAAATGAATGACTTGACTCCATTCTGGATGAAATAAATGACTTGACTCCATTCTGGATGAAATGAATGACTTGACTCCATTCTGGATGAAATAAATGACTTTACTCCATTCTGGATGAAATGAATGACTTGACTCCATTCTGGATGAAATAAATGACTTGACTCCATTCTGGATGAAATAAATGAATTGACTCCATTCTGGATGTACTAAATGACTTGACTTCATTCTAGATGAAACAAATGACTTGACTCCATTCTGAATGTACTAAATGACTTGACTCCATTCTGGATGTACTAAATGACTTGACTCAATTCTGGATGAATGAATGACTTGAGTCTATTCTGGATAAAATAAATGACCTGACTCCATTCTGAATGATATGACTTGACTCCATTCTGGATGAAATAAATGACTTGACTTCATTCTGGATGAAATAAAATGACTTGACTCCATTCTGGATGAAATGAATGACTTGACTTCATTCTGGATGAAATGAATGACTTGACTCCATTCTGAATTAATGACTTGACTCCATTCTGGATAAAATAAATGACTTGACTCCATTCTGAATAAATGACTTGACTCCATTCTGGATAAAATAAATGACTTGACTCCATTCTGGAT
>JAPXFY010000024.1:9656746-9664246 GCA_030674185.1 Monoplex corrugatus
GAAGGCCGACCTCATCAGCTGTGGCATCATCACCACCAAACATGGGACACAGCGAATTAGTCGCTATAATACAAGCATTGCAATATCTCATCATCATCATCAGGTGCCCTGCCGCATGGCGTTGGCGATCATGGACTTCCATATGTCTCTATCTCTTGTTGCCCCACCCTCCTCGTCTTCAGCCACTCCGCAAGTCTAGCATTTTCTCCCTGGGTCTACCTGGTGCTCTCTTTCCCTCCAGCTTTCCCGTTGTGACCAGGTGCTCCAAATCCCCCTTCCTCCTAAAATGGCCTATAAATGTAACCTGTCTGTTCCTAATCTTCCTTATGAGATGAAAAATGTGTGTATCTTACCTTCAATAATCTTGGTTACATGTAAATGACATGTGTATGTGTGTATTTCACTTTCAAAAAAGGAACATATATATATATAAAGCCAAGGAAGACCACAAAAGCTATATAACGATACTCGGAAGGCCGACCTCATCAGCTGTGGTATCATCACCACCAAAAAATGGGACACATTGCTAGCAACAGAGTAAAATGATGACAGCAGTGCTCGCAAGGCACAACCACATTTTGAACAGCACAGAACACTTGGTATTTAACAAAAATGGGACCAGCGGAAGCAGAACTCAAAGCCACAGGACCCCTTGGCATGCAGCACCTGGATAGAACATATCCCTTCAGGATCGGTCTTGTATCCATCACGAAGACCCTCACTATACCGATAAGGGACCAGTCTGCCTGGTCACTCTTCGGGTTGACGGAAACGTCTATAATGCACGAGTAGGTTTGTGTGTGTGTGTGTGTGGCCATGGTTGTTGTTTTGTTGAGCTTGCCACAGGGCAGAGAAACACTGGCCGCCCACAGCTGAGATACAATGACGTTTGCAAACGTGACATGAAGGCGCTGGAGATCAACACTGAGTCCTGGGAGGACCTCGCAGACGACCGCAACAGCTGGAGAACCACTCTCAAGAAACAGCTGCGGATTGGTGAGGACAAACTGTCAGCTGCTGCAGCAGAAAAGCGAGTTCGCAGAAAAGGGATGACAGCCAACAGACCAGCATCAGCATACACATGCGACCGCTGCGACAGAGACTGCCTCTCTCGCATTGGTCTCTACAGTCACAGGCGACGCTGCTTGGACCAAGCAGACAGCCCATCTAGACATTAGAACGGATATACTTTGTCCATGGTCAGCCATGACCGAGGGAGGCTTACCGTGTGGCCATTTTATAACCTCAGCTTCTATCCAGTTATACTTCGTTTTCAAGATATATTCGTTTATTTTGCTGAATATTTCTATTATGTATAAATTATGTAAATTCGAAATACGATGTATTTCCTCCATATATATGTTTATGTATGAATTATGTAAAGTGTAAAAGGAAACTTAGATTCTGATCGTCACCTGCAGCATCACCGAGGGACGTGAAGGTAAAATCACAGTTGTGTCCCTTGTATCTGATGTATGCATATGTCTTCTGTCATTTGTTTTGATGACACCGTGGGGAAAACGGAAACATGAAAGACAGACAGAAAGACAGACAGACAGAGAGACAGACAGAAAGAAAAGGAGTTTGTGTGTGTGTGTGTGTGTGTGTGTGTGTGTGTGTGTGTGTGTGTGTGTGTGTGTTTGTGTGTGTGTGTGTGTGTATGTGTGTGTGTGGGTGTGGGTGTGTGTGTGTGTGTATGTATGTGTATGTGTTCGTTCGTTCTTTGATTTAACGTCTTTTCACTGTAAGTGATATTAGACGGGGGAGGGGGGGAGGGGAATAAAAAGAAAGTATAAATAAAATAAAATGGAGAACGACAGTTGGACGGGTTGGATTGGGGCAGAGGGGAGACAGAGGAAAAAGTCATAAATAGGTGGTAGAATAGTAAAATGGAACGAAATCTTAACTCTAACATTAGTAATTAACTTCAAAAATGTGAACGGAAGATTTAACACTAAAACACAAAATGCATAAAGTTAAAGTAATGCATTAACAGGACTGTGAACTAATGATTCTGAAATATTAAGTATCAAAGATTGATCTGATGTTACTTTGTGTGTGTGTGTGTGTGTGTGTGTGTGTGTGTGTGTGCGTGCGTGCGTGCGTGCGTGCGTGCGTGTGTGTGTGTGTGTGTGTGTGTGTGCGCGTGAGTATGTGTGTATGTGTGTGTGTGTGTGTCTTCGTTCTTTGAATTTACGTTTTTTCACTATGAGTGATATTAGACGGGGGAAAAATGGAGGATGAGAGTTGGGCGGGTTGGATTGGGGGCAGAGGGGAGACAGACTAAGAGACATAAGTAGGTGGAGGAATAGAAAAATGGAACGAGAACTTAACACTAACAATTAACATCATCAATGTGAAGGGAAAATTCAACACTAAAACACAAACTTCATAAACTTAAAGTAATGCATTAACACGATTGTGAAAAAATGATTCTAAAATTTTAACTAACAAAGATTGGCGTGCGTGCGTGCGTGTGTTCGTTCGTTCCTTGATTTAACGTCTTTTCACTATAAGTGATATTAGACGGGTAAAAATGGCATGGAGGATGATTTTTTTTTGGGGGGGGGAGGGGGAGGGGACAGAGGGGAACAGAGTAAGAGACGGGAAAAAAATTAAAAGGAATCGGCAAGGTTTTTAGAAAAAGGATATGGATGAACAGAGAAATGAAACTAGAACAACGCTAACATTAAATGTAAAGAAAACGTCATAAAAAACAAAACAAAACAAAATAAAATAATAATAATTAAAATAAGAACCTTAAAGTAACGCATTAACAGGACTGTGAACCAATGATTCTGAAATTTTAACTAACAGAACTTGATCTGATATTACTTCTTTAAAATGCTTTTCAAGATAGTTTCCCTGTGTAAACATCTTTGGTAAGAAATAACGAAGCTTTCTGCAGTAAAACAAACAGTGATACAATGTGAATTGTTCACCGCAAATACATAAAATGTTTTTACAATATTTAGTTTTCAAAGCGTTCATTTGAATACGAAAATATGTGGTAACAATTGATCTGAAATGATATAACGAAGAATACTGCATTTTTGTTTACAGATATTTGAACTGAAAGTTTGATTCTTTTTTGGGACACAAATTTTTCATTTAAATGTTCATGAACTCGAATCCATGATGCTAATTCTAGCGAGTTGTAAGCTTCTTTTACCGAGGTGTTAACATGTAATTCTATGGAATTTTCAGAATTGAGTGCACCGGATTTAGCTGCTCTGTCAACTACGTTGTTGCCGTGAAGACCAACGTGAGAAGGCACCCAGCATAAACTGATTTCCGAGCCATTTATCTTTAAACAGTGTATTAGATGATTTGCCTCAATTATTAAATCAGGTCTTGTGTCTGTATCAAAAGACTGTAAGGCATATAATACAGATTTTGAATCAACAAAGAGAACTACTTTGAAAGACACAGGCCGAAGGCTTATTAAATAATGCAACGCTTGAACAACAGCGACCAGTTCTGCTGTATATATAGATACATTTGCCCCAATGAAAAAATACTTTTTAATGTTAAATTTTGGAACATAAAACGCTGCTCCAGCGCTCTGATTTGCTAAGACTGACCCATCGGTAAAAATGTGGAGGTGGGTACGGTACTTTTCATCGATGTGTTCACAAGCTGTGGATAGCGTAATGTTGACATTATCATCTTTTTTAACGTCTGCATAATCGAGATCAAACGTGGCCTTTAGCATTTCCCATGTAGGGATAGGCGTTAACGTTGGTTTCTCGGCTATTTCATCCATAGTTATGTTGGATTGTTTGATCAGGTCAGATATGTAAGTTGCGGTTGTAATTTGTGATGAAATGTTTTTTGCTCGTTTTGGAAAGTCATCATCAGACCTGATTTTAATTTCTTTGCTCACAAAATTATTCGCGTGTGAAGTAGTTCTAATTGCAAACTTTGCTGTAGCTAGCTCACGATGGTTGTTTAGAGGTAGAATTCCAGCAGCTTTTTTAAAGTGATATTCATCCAAGTACATATATCATCAGCATACTGTACTAAAACAACACGATTTGAAAGAGCTTTAGGAAGATCCTGTATAAGGATATTAAACAAAATAGGTGCTATCACTGAACCTTGTGGAATCCCCATGTCAAGGCGTCGTGAAGTAGAATAACTAGCTCCCACTCTAGCCTGTATTGTTCTATTAGCTAAAAAAGATTTAATGTAATTGTACATATTACCAGATAAACCAACATATTTTAGCTTGAACAATAGACGTTTATGCCAAACTTGATCGTAAGCTTTTTTTACATCAAAGAAAGTAGCTAAAACACTTTTTCTGCGGGCAAACAGTTGTTTGATCTGAGTTGTAAGTTTAACCAGGTGTTCAACTGCGGATCTCCCTTTTCTAAAACCCGCCTGGTTTACCGGAATAACGTTATTTTTATCACAGTAGTGTAAAAGTCTGTTTAAGATCAATCTTTCCATTAGTTTGCTCGTGTGGGACGTCAAAGCAATGGGTCTGTAACTGTTTTTATCAGTTTTCGATTTTCCTGCTTTTAATATCGGTATAACTATAGACTTTTGCCAGATTTGAGGTACAGTTCCGCTAACCCAGCATTTCTGCAAAATTTTGTGTAGGAAAATAAAATAGTTTTCAGGGAGATGTTTAATCATTTCAGTCGAAACTGCATCAACACCTACCGAACTCGTTTTGTTGTGTAGAAACAGTATTGTGTTTTTTAGCTCTTCTAAGGTGATTGCGTGTGTGTGTGTGTGTGTGTGTGTGTGTGTGTGTGTGTGTGTGTGTGCGTGCGTGCGTGCGTGCGTGTGTGTGTGTGTGTGTGTATGTGTGTGTGTGTGTGTATGCGAGCCCGCGCGTTCGTGTGTGTGTGTATATATGCGTGTGTGTGTGTATGCGTGTGTGCGATGTATGCGTGCGTGTGTGTGTGTGTGTGTGTATGTGTGTGTGTGTGTGTGCGTATGCTATGTATGTATGTATGTGTGTGTATATGTATGTATGTGTGTATGTGTGTGTGTGTGTGTGTGTGTATGTGTGTGTGTGTGTGTATTGTTGTGTGTGTGTGTGTGTGTATGTGTGTGTGTATGTGTGTGTGTGTGTGTGTGTTGTGTGTGTGTGTGTGTGTGTGTGTGTGTGTGTGTATGTGTGTGTGTGTTGTGTGTGTATGTGTGTGTGTGTGTGTGTATGTGTGTGTGTGTGTGTATGTGTATGTGTGTGTGTGTGTGTGTATGTGTATGTGTGTGTGTTGTGTGTGTGTGTATGTGTATGTGTGTGTGTGTGTATGTGTGTGTGTGTGTGTATGTGTTGTGTGTGTGTATGTGTGTGTGTGTGTGTGTGTGTGTGTATGTGTGTGTTGTGTGTTGTGTGTGTGTGTGTGTTTTGTGTGTGTGTGTATGTGTGTTGTGTGTAGTGTGTGTGTGTGTGTGGTGTGTGTGTTGTGGTGTGTGGTGTGTGTTTTGTGTGTGTGTGTGTGTGTGTTGTGTGTGTGTGTGTGTGTCTTCGTAGCAATCGAATTTTTTTCCTCAGATACGTGTATACACGTTGCTTTGCCTGCACTGCACAGGCGGTATGTTGTTGCACAGTCTGCATACTCCCTCTTCGGCAGGCGTATACAGGGGGGGGGGGGGGGGGGGGTGCAAAAGTAGGTATACAGTAAGTATCACATCATTATTATAATGCTTAATTCCGCTCTCGATTAGAGGAGTGTGTGAATACCGACGGCAAGCAGTTTGAGTATCTGAGAGATTAAGGCTGTGCTTGTTATTACATGTATATGCAATATTCATTTGTTTGTATAATAAATGCAGTGAGTATTGTACGTGTTTTCTTTTTTTATAACTGTATACCTACTTTTGCACCCCACTGTATACTGGGTATTTGTCATGTTTCAGTAAGCCATCGGCCATTACAGGGTGGTCAACATTCTGGGTGTGTGTGTGGACAGCAAAGGTGGTCCAGACACTAACAGGTCTGCGCGCATGTTGACCTAGGAGTTAGGACTAAATTAATTTAACCCTTTGACTCCTGTAACCTGTCCACTAGCATCCTGCATTGTCAACCATGCTAGCAAAGCAAAAAAAACAACAAAACAAACAAACCCTTAACCCTTTGACTCCCTCACCTTATCCACCAGCACTTAACCCTTTGACTCCCTCACCCTATCCACCAGCTTCCTGCAGGAAGCTTTGACTCCCTCACCCTATCCACCAGCTTCCTGCAGGAGGAAGCTGGTGGATAGGGTGAGGGAGTCAAAGGGTTAATTTTTTTTGCAATCGCTGGAAAGGGTACGAGAGTCAAAGGGTTAAGTTTTTGCAATCGCTGGAAAGGGTACGAGAGTCAAAGGGTTAAGTTTTTGCAATCGCTGGAAAGGGTACGAGAGTCAAAGGGTTAAGTTTTTGCAGTTGGCGAAAAAGAGTACGGGAGTCAAAGGGTTAATTAATCTCCGCCCTTTGCCCACCAGGCTTACTCTGTTGACTACTGGGCCCTCTCTGAAAGAAGGTGACAGACACGGACAGACAGACAAACAGGATGTCAGAGAAGAAAGACAAGAAAGACAGACAAACAGAAAAAAAGTTTTAAAAAAAAAACAGGAAAGAAAGACAAGAAAGAAAGAAAAAAAGTAAGAATAAATGAAAACAGAAGATAAAAACAGATAGAAGAAAAGAAAGAAAAGAAAGACAAAAACTGAAGAAAATAAAAAGAGAGACCTGAAAGAATGAAAAGAAAGACAAGAAAGAAAGAAAAAAAAAGACAGAAAGACAAAAAAAAAAAGAGAGAGAAATAAAAAAAGAAAAAAATAGCATCGATAGAAATCTGGACAGACCGAGACACAGAAAAAAATAAATAAATGTTTAAAAGAGGAATTTGAACAGGAAAAGTAAAAAAGCAAAACAAAACAAACAACAACAACAAAACACACACGATAAGCCCACACACAGAAGTCTATACATTTTCTGAAACAGAAAACAAAGGCTAAAATAGACAGGCAGGCAGGCATGCAGGCAGGCATGCAGGCAGGCAAGCAGGCAGGCAGGCAGGCAGGCAGGCAGGCAGGCAAGCAGGCAGGCAGGCAGGCAGGCAGGCAGGCAGGCAAGCAGGCAGGCAAGCAGGCAGGCAGGCAGGCAGGCAGGCAGGCAGGCAGGCAGGCAGTGAGACAGGCAGACAGACAGACAGACAGACAGACAGGAAGACAGACAGATAGGCAGGCAGGCAGGCAGTGAGACAGGCAGACAGACAGACAGACAGATAGGCAGGCAGGCAGACAACAGAAAGACAAAAAAGGTGACCAAGACATACTGAGTCTCCCTTTTGGCGCCAATGACACATGATGTGTGCAGTCATCATCATCATCAGGTGCCTTACCACATGGCGTTGGCGATCATGGCCCTCCATATGTTTCTATCCCTTGTTGCCGCAAGCACATCTTCCACCCTCTCTGTCTTCAGCCATTCTGCAAGTCCGTCCAATATCTTTTCCCTGGGTCTACCTGGTGCTCTCTTTCCCTCCAGCAT
>JAPXFY010000024.1:9676746-9679246 GCA_030674185.1 Monoplex corrugatus
GGAAAATGATAGGAAGAAATGACAAAAAGCAAAGAAGGAAGAAAGAAACAAAGAGAGTGACAGAAAAGAGGAAATATCTAGCACAGAATTTCCAGAAGGTAGGGATATTATTTATACTGAAAGAGCCCCCGGCATCCCCATGGCGGTTCTGTCTAAGGTAATAATTATGCACACAGTGCTCTTTATCCGTACCAGCATATGATCATAAAATATTTCGGTATGTTGGCGTAATTCGCACAAAAACTATTTTAAAGAAACAACCAACCAGTTATCTATAACAAAAAATGAACTTAAATCCCGTCGACTACTACATAACATTATCACATGTACGCACACATTACACAACCTGAGTTACTTTTTCCTCACAAACACCAACATATTTCTACACATAACTTGAATGATATACACCCTGTAGCAAAATTAAGAGCGTATCCAACAGCACCCAGTTTCCTTTCCAAACACTTGACCAACCCTTTGATTGCGCCTCTTGCGAGCACTTCGGCACAAAAAACTTAATAACATACTTGCAGCAAACGCAAAAAATGGTGCCACGACAGCACACACAATTCACTTCTCAACTTCTTCATGGGCGAAAATTTTTTATGCATAAGGATATTCGTTAACGCTGGTTTCGAACCAGTAAATCTTTCCTAAAGTCCAAAGTGCATGACATCATACCCCACAAATTATGATACAGTAGAGTACAGTGTGCTGTAGCCTCGTTTTGGAAGACTGGAACCACGCAGTAGAGTGTCATCCACCTCACAGATACATTATTGAGGGTGTCGCTCAAATCTCCTAACCAACACCCCAAGTGTCTGTATTTCCTAAGCCTGCTTGACGCCAGGATATATCTTGTGTAGAGTACAGCCTATTACGCAGCTTTAATCCTAGATAGAACTCCACAGCATCATGGTTATCATCGCCATCGTCATCATCGTCATAACGTTGTGATAAGTAGTCCCAACTTCCTTGGGCATTAAATTAACGTGGGGAAGAAAGTGAGACAGAAAAAAAAAAAAGCAATCAGAGTTGTGACATTTCCCTTCAGACACCTCTCATTCATGAATATTCATGCTTGTCAGATCACGGTAGACTCCCGTAGGGGATTATACGCTCATTGAAAAAAGAAAAGTCCTTTCGTATTGACTTCAGCAAAGACGATGAACCAGTGCACAGCATCGGTCTCATAATGATAACATGCATAAAACATTTTCTCAAACATTGACAGGAGAGAATAGAAGAATAAAGAATATGTATAAGGTCTGACGTATCCTGGCTTTATTAAAACACACACACACACACACATGCTTTTACACACACACCACGCGCGCGCGCGCGCACACACACACACACATACGCGCGCGCGCGCACACACACACACTCACACATACACACTCACACATACACACACACATGTTTTTACACACACACACGCACACACACACACACACACACACACACCACACACAACACACACACACACACACACACACCTCTTCTCTCTCTCTCACACACACACTTTCACACATACATACAACACACAACACACACACACACACACACACTCAATCACACACACACTTTTACACACACACACACACACACACGCATTTACACACACACACACACACATGCACACACACATGCACACACACACACAAAACAAACTCACACACACACACATGCATTTAACACACACACACACACACATGCACACACACATGCACACACACACACAAAGAAACTCACACACACACACACACACGCTTTTACACGTGCGCGCGCGCACACACACACACACACACTTACACACACACACACAAACACACAAAACACACACTCACACACACATACTCACACACACACACACACACACTCACAAACACACACACAACACACACACACACACACACACACATACACACATAAACACAACACTCACACACACTCACACACACTCACACACACACACACACAACAAACACACAAAACACACACTCACACACACATACTCACACACTCACACACACACACACACACACACACACACACACACACACACACACACACACACACACACACACACACACACACACACACACACACACACACACACACACACAACACACACACACACACACACACACACACACACACACACACACACACACACACACACACACACACACACACACACACACACACATACACACACTGTTACAGTCGCGCTTGGAGGCATCATTAAGTTCACAAACACGAAATTTATCCGATCAGTTCTCGTTACATAGCAACCAGCAGGAAACCCGTTCCCCCAATCCCTTTAAATCAGCGTCACAGGAATGAATCATCTGCCCCCTCTTTAAGGCTGATTCAGCGTGGAAACTTTAAACAAATACTAGAATTTATGTTTGTGAGAAAGAAAGAAAAAAAGAATTAGAAATATAACTTGAATTCCCAAGTGAAATAAATAATGGCCCCGCAATAATTTAGTCTCACC
>JAPXFY010000024.1:9686746-9696746 GCA_030674185.1 Monoplex corrugatus
TTCTCTATCTGTCTCTCTGCCCCCTCACCCTGACTTCTCGCAAATACTGTTTTCATTTCTGTTTTTTTCTTTCTTTCTTTCTTTCTTTCTTTCTTCTTTTCTTTCTGTCTGTTGTCTTTTTTTCTTTTTTTTCTTTTTTTTTCTTTCTTTCTTTTTCTTTCTTTTTTCTGTCTGTCTTTCTTTTCTGTTCTTTTTCCAATTCCTTCCTGTCTTTCTTTCTTTTTTCTTTGAAATCAATGACGTTATCTTTGTGACCGGAAACGGAAATGAAGCTGTGTCGACGTGAGGGACGACTGATGGGATTCCACCTTTTGTAAACTGTCGTCTGCTTTGGCATTCAGACGAGTGGCAGGGATTATTGAAAGAAGAGATTTGCCTTTGTGTGTCCCCCCTCCCTCCCTCCACCCCTTTCACCTCCATCCCACTTCCCCAGCTGACTAACAGTAGTGCTTCACTCTCCATCATAAACATTAAAACACCACACACTTCAGTACACTTTATTAGTAGTCAAGGAGAGTCCTCGTTTTCGTCCATTGTGTATTCTTGTGTGGTTCATACTACGTTAATAGGATCAAAGTTCAGAATCTCTTTATATTTTTCCGTCTTTTTCTCTTTCTGCCTTTCTCTCTGTCTGTCTGTCTCTTGTTGATAATGTTCAAAGAATATTTCTTCCAGTACTTTTAAATTATTGTCATCTCTGTCTGTCTGTCTGTTATCTTTCTGTCTGTCTTTGTCTTTGCTGATGTCTGTGTCTTGCTGATAATGTTTCATGAACACTTGCTAGTGTTGCCTTCTTTGCTGATAATGCTCATAGAACATTTCTTCTGTAGTACATTATCATCGTTATTTCATCTTAGTCTGCTTGTCTGTCTTTGGTTGTCTGTCTGTCTGTCCATCTGTCTTTGTCTCTGTCAGTCTGTCTTTTGCTGACGTTGATGTGGGTACATTTCATTCCAATACTAGATTACTATCATCATTTCATCCCTGTTGCTGAGCTAGTCTATTTGTCTTTCTCTCCATCTCCCTGTTTGTCTATCTCTGTCTATCTTTTCTCTGTCCTGTTTATCTGTCTCTCTCAGTCTATTTGTCTTTCTCTCCCTCTTTCTGTGTGTCCCTCTCTCTCAATCTATTTGTATCTCTCTCTCTCTCTCTCTCCCTCTCTCTCTCTCTGTCTGTCTCTGTCTGTCTATCTCTCTGTCTGTAAGTTTTTCTCTCTCTCTCTCTCTCTCTCTCTCCCCTCTCTCTCTCTCTGTTTGTCTGTCTCTGTCTGTCTTTCTCTCTGTCTGTCTGTTTCTCTCTCTCTCTCTCTCCCTCTCTCTCTCTCTTTCTGTTTGTCTGTCTGTCTTTCTTTCTGTCTGTATGTTTCTCTCTCTCTCTCCCTTCCCCCCCTCTCTCTCTGTTTGTCTGTCTCTGCCTGTCTTTCTCTCTGTCTGTCTGTTTCTCTCTCTCTCTCTCCCTCTCTCTCTCTCTTTCTGTTTGTCTGTCTGTCTTTCTTTCTGTCTGTATGTTTCTCTCTCTCTCTCCCCCCCTCTCTCTCTCTGTTTGTCTGTCTCTGTCTGTCTTTCTCTCTGTCTGTTTCTATCTCTCTCTCTCTCTCCCTCTATGTCTCTCTCTCTCTCTTTCTCTCTCTGTGTCTCTGCCCCCTCATCCTGTTTCCTTGCTAATACTGCTTTCCTTTCTGTTTTCTTTCTCTTTCGTTCTTTCTTTCTTTCCTTTCTTTTTCCCTTTCCTTCCCATGTCTTTCTTTCTTTTTGTTGTGAAATCAATGACGTTATCTTTGTGACCGGAAACGGAAATGAAGCCGTGTCGATGTGAGAGACGACTGATGGGATTCCACCTTTTGTAAATGTCGTCTGCTTTAGCATTCAGACGAGTGGCAGGGATTATTGAATGAAGACAGTTGTCTTAGGTGTCCCCCTCCTCTCTCCACCCCTTTCACCTCCATCCCACTTCCCCAGCTGACTAACAGTAGTGCTTCACTCTCCATCATAAACATTAAAACACCACACACTTCAGTACACTTTATTAGTACTCAAGGAGAGTCCTCGTTTTCGTCCATTGTGTCGTCTTGTGTGGTTCATACTACGTTAATAGGATCAAAGTTCAGAATGTCTTTGTATTTTTCCGTCTTTTTCTCTGTCCGTCTCTACATCTATCTGTCTGTCTGTCTCTTGCTGATAATGTTCAAAGAGCACTTCTTCCAGTACTGAATTATTATCATCTCTGTCTGTCTGTCTGCTATCTTTCTGTCTGTCTCTATCTTTGTTGCTGTCTGTGTCTTGTTGATAATGTTTAAATTAATGAACGCTTGTTAGTGTTGCCTTCTTTGCTGAAAATGCTCAGTGGGGGGGGGGGGGGGGGAGGGGACTTATCTAATCCTATACCGACACCACCAGAACAACAATGATGTTGAGATGGGACAGTGAGAAGGCCAGTTTTTAATGTAGCACGCCCGGGTATTCGAACCCATAACCATTAGCATGTGAATCCGACGCTCAACCAACTGAGCTACTGAGGAAGACCGATACTCAGATCAATAGTTTTTCAGCAGGGTCCACAAGGGGAGGAAGCCTTGTGGCCTTGGGCGCCAATCCCTCTTCTGTTAAATAGCAGATGTTCTGCGTTGTTCATTAGCCATCGTGACCTGTGTGCACTGCTGTTGTGGGCTTAATCGTTATGCACGGTGTCTTCCCAGTCTGTGGTTTGATACAACAGCTGATGAGGTTGGCCTTCAGTTGGCCTTGTATCGCTTAAGTGTTGTTTTTTTTTTGGTGGCAGTGTCTTTGTTTCAGGAGCATCTTGTCCCGACAATGTTGCCGTGGTGTAGTGGTTAACGCAACGGACTATCGACTGGAAGGTTGTGGGTTCGATTCCCTTCAAAACTATATCATTGTGGAATTTTTCGGCTCTGACCGGCTCCTACCCAGAGTTGGGTGTTGCTATGGGCTCATTGGGAAGACTGGAACCACACAGTCGAGTCTCATCCACTTCACAGATGCGTCATTGAGGGTGTTGCTCAAATCTTCTGACCAGCACCGTAGGTGTCTGTATCTTTCAGGCCTGGTTGATGCCAGGATATGTTATAATAGTAAACGTAGAGTACAGCCCTGTCACGCAGTCTCAATCCTAGATGGAACTCCATAGTATCATGATTATTATCCTCATCGACATCATCATCACCGCATCATAAAAAAAGGTGCCAGCTTCTGTAGCCATTAAGGTGGCGCAGAAAATGGGATGGAAAGAAAAGGTGAGCGCAAAGATTACCTCCCTCAGTGCAATCCTCCCCCCCCCCACCCATCCAGTCTTGTTCGACAAAGCTGGCACCTGGTGAGTTGACATTATACATGTATATTAACCCTTTGACTCCCGCACCCTGCCCACCAGCATCATGTATTACCAACCATGCAAGCAAAGCAAAAACTTAACCCTCTGATTCCCTCACCCTTTCCAACAGCTTCCTGCAGGAAGCTGGTGGAAAGGGTGAGGGAATCAGAGGGTTAAGTCTTTGCAGTTGGTGAATAGGGTGCGGGAGCCAAAGGGTTAAAGAAGCTACATTTCTTCAGAACGTGAAAATTAGATTCGATCTTTTTGCTTCGTGATGTTGTAGATCTTGTGATGCGATACAACTCACCAGAACACATAGCGCTTTTCTGAATTAAAAACAAAGTTTGTACTTTATACAGATATAGGTGGAGCTCTTATGGAATTGTCTGAGTACGATGAAATCCTTCTTGATCAAGCTCCAACCTCCAAGCAGGGTGGCACTGATTGGATGTTCCAGAACGAGGCCCGGGGACATCACTGGCCCAGACAGAGACTTGACCTTGCCAGTATAGCATATGTTAAAGGCATAATTACATATAGTCTTAACAGGGATTTAAAAAAGAAACAATACCCATTGTTACTGCTTCTTGAAAACTGTACTGTATGCCTTGTCGTTTGTCCCTTCTGTCATGAAGTTAGGGTTGACATGTATTTGTTCTATGCATGTACGTCCGCCTTCTTCACTCATGTTTGTGTTAAGTGCTTAGGGCTCTTGTCAGGTGAGACCGTGTGCAAGAAAATAGTATGATTTTTCACTATTATTCTTCTCCTCGTTATAATAATAATAATAATAATAATATTAATAATAATAATAACAACAACAACAATATCATCATCATTATTGTTGTTGTTGTTGTTGTTGTTGTATTGTTTTTGTTGTTGTAGTAGTTGTTGTTAACATTATTCTTTCTATCATCATCATCATCATCATCATCATCATCATCATTATTGTTGTTGTTGTTGTTGTTGTATTGTTTTTGTTGTTGTAGTAGTTGTTAACATTATTCTTTCTATCATCATCATCATCATCATCATCATCATCATCATCATCATCATTATCATCATCATATTGTTGTTGTTGTTAGTATTATTCTTTCTATCATCATCATCATCATGATCATCATCATCGTCATCGTTGTTGTCATCATCATCATCATTATCGTTACTATGATTGTTAATATCATAGTGACACTCCAGATCTCTACCCAGTGTAAGGCTGGCCTGACATTCCGAACTCCATCCTCAACGTTTTCTGTCACTGTAACACTCTAGTACTTTTATCAAGCGTGACTTCAGACTGCCCTTTAAAACTGTGTCATCAATAATTTCTGGCGCTGTGATACGTCAGAATGTTTTTGCCGAGAATGACAAACGCGTGAATAGCGTGCAGGAATCCATTACAGTCTTGACACCCGCGTAACTGACAGCGTAAGTACCGGAAACGGAAGCTCGTTAGCGTAGCTTGCCCGTATATTTGCACTTTCACGCTTCCTCTTAAAAACGGGAGAAAGTTCCACGCCGAACGGTTTAAGGATGTGCAGATGCCTTTCATTCTTTTTGTCCTTTTCCATAGGGGGGAGGCTGTTTTATATCAAATGGCTCAAGGACGCCGTCGTTTTCAATCTTCTTCTTTAAAGCGGAGACAGTTTTACACCAAAATGGTTTCAGACATTGTAATTTATCTGTCTGTGTGTTGGCACGTGCATGTTTATGAGTCTTTGTTGGTGTGTTTTGTCTGAGAAATTTGTCAGCAAACCTATCTTAGTAGCTCAATGGTGGATCTTGAAATCACTTGTTAATGAAGAGGAACCGGTTTCGAAATCTATCTTTCTGTGATATAATTGTTGAAATCATCAGTTAACTTATGTTTTAGGATATGAGTATTGTTTCTCACTGTATCATGTATGACGGATTAAGTGTGATACACATACATATTTTCCATGCAGCATATGTTTTAGATAAAAAAAACCCAGAACATTGTATTTTCGTTGAAAATGGCACACATCTAAACTGCTGTGACTGATGAAATAATAATAATTAATAATAATTACAATATTTATATAGCGCAAAATCTTGATAAAATCAAATCTAAGCGCTGAAAACACACACACACGCACGCACGCACACACACGCACGCACGCACGCACACACACGCACCCACGCACACACACACACACACACACACACACACACACACACACACACACACGGCTATAAATGGGGAGAAAGAATAAAAACAATGGAAAATTATAGAGAGCATATTATTATATACAATTATATATTGCAATGTGATTCCCCTCCGAGTGGAGACAGGCTGCAGAGGGGATTGAGTGAGGTCAGGATTTTATGCAGAGGAGAAAAGGTGAGTTTTGAGAGCGGACTTGAAGGAGACAAAAGTAGGTTGCTGACGGACTGAGAGAGGAAGTTTGTTCCAGGAGAGCGGACCAGAAACAGAGAAGGCTCGTGGACCATAGGTATTGAGCTTAGTGCGTGGAAAGCGAAAAGTCAGAGGATCGGAGGCAGAGCAGAGGGTACGTGAGGGAACATAGATCTCAAGTAGGCTTGACAGGTAATTGGGGGCTGCGTTATTGAGGCTTTTGTAGCACATGGTGTCTAGTTTGTACTGTATGCGCTTTGATACAGGGAGCCAGTGAAGTTGTGCCAGGAGAGGAGATATGTGGTCAGCTTTTTTCTTTTTGAGTACAAGGCGTGCAGCATTGTTTTGAATGCGCTGTAGGATGTGAGTGGTGGAGGCAGGAAGACCGGACAGGAATGAATTGCAATACGAAATTTGTGACCGACGGAAACATAAACACTTCATATAACACGACATGTCAAGTATGACTAATAAAGTTTCAAGTATTCATAGCACACTTATTAGATACATTCAAAAAATCACAAGTGTTAAAATTGAAAAACAAATTCCAACAGAAAATGCATGTCGTGTAATACAGAACATAAAAGACATTCCATATATTTTATCATGGTACAATTATGTTAAGCACTTAAGTGTATGTTCAAATCAGCTCGAGAATACAAATTATGCACACTTAATATTAATTTCAAAGTCTTATGGTCTGAATTAGACTTTGAACTTAATATTAAATGTGCATATCTCACCCATCTGTTACATCTCTACACGCCATCTCGAGCTTTGCGGTCCTCATCTGATACCCGTCTCTATAGTATCCCCATAGTCCGCACTAAAAGGTTTGGGCAGCGTTCTTTTTCCTATCAAGCTTCAACCATCTGGAATCAGTTACCTCGCTCTCTTAGATACTCACCCTCTCTGTCCACATTCAAACGCTCCCTCAAAACTTACCTGTTTCCCAAAACTGGTAATCTCTGCCCCCTTCCCCCCATGTAATGTAATGGTGACATTATAGTGTCTTAGTGTCAATGTGTCATTGTATTTGCATGTCATGCTGTGTGTGTGTTTGTGTGTGTGTGTGTGTGTTTGTGTGTGTGTGGGTGCTTCTGTGGGTGTGTGTGCTTGTGATTCTGGTTATATGTTTTGCCATTGTAAACGCCTAGGGCATTAATTTGATTAGGCGTACTAAATGTTCATAATAATAATAATAATAATAATGATTGTAATGCTTTTTGCAAGACACCTGAAAAGAATAATATTTTTGTTAGCGTTCCAATTTCTGGCAGATACGTGTATGCATTTTGTTTTGCCCGCACTGTGCGGCTGTAATGCCACTGTGCAGTCTGCATACTTTGTTTTCCTTGGGTGTGTATGCTGGGAGATTTTATGTTTCCATAAGCCATCGTGCACTGACATCACTTACGGGATCTTTCATTATCTTTAACCCTTTGACTCCCTCAGACTGCCTACCAGCATCCTGCACTGCCAGCCCCCGTTAGCAAAGCAAAAAACTTAACCCTTTGACTCCCGCACCCTGTCTACCAGCATCCTGCACTGCCAGCCCCACTAGCAAAGCAAAAAAACTTAACCCTTTGACTCCCTCACCCTGTCTACCAGCATCCTGCACTGCCAGCCCCACTAGCAAAGCAAAAAATCTTAACCCTTTGGCTCCCTCACCCTATCCACCCGTTTCCTGCAAAAACTGGGTGGATAGGGTGAGGGAGTCAAAGGGTTAAGTTTTTGCAATGGGTGCTGGAGTCAAAGGGTTAATATGGATTTTTGATCTTCTGCGTGCGTATACACGTGAAGGGAGTTTGTTCACTTGCCGGTACACACATGCTGACCTTAGACTAAAAAGTCTCCACCCTCTGCCCCATTGTGTGAGAGGTACCTAGGCAAGGACCAAACCCTCGCCTTTAAATTGACAGTTCAGCATCTACCTTGTCACTGTTACTGTTTTTGTTGCTTATAGCCCAGCAGATTGCGTAGAGCCATATCACGGCTATAACCGTTTCAACACACACACACACACACACACACACACACACACACACACACACACACACACACACTCACACACACACACTCACACACACACACACACACACACACACTCACACACACACACTCACTCACTCACTCACATACACACACAGTCACTCACACACTCACTCACACCACACACACACACACACACACACACACACACACACACACACACAACACTCACACACACACACACCACACTCACACACACACACTCACTCACTCACCTCACATACACACACAGTCACTCACACACTCACTCACACACACACACACACACACACACTCACCACACACACACACTCACACACACACAACACACACTCACTCACTCACTCACTCACATACACACACACACACACTCACTCACTCACTCTCACACACTCTCTCTCTCACACACACACACACACACACACACACACACACACACACACACACGCACACACACACACACGCACACACACACACACACACACACGCACACACACACACACACACACACACACGCACACACACACACCACACGCACACACACACACACACACACACAATACACACGCACACACACACACACACACACACACGCACACACACGCACACACACACACACACACACAGAGGGAATTTTAACAGAGGAAAAGAAAAGGGGAAAAAAAGGAAAAGAAAATAAAGTACACATATCAATGCATTCATGCACATAATGTAAGGAGATACCCCTGGCGTTGCCACTCCATCCAATTTATCGTACAGGAGATTCAAAAAACATACCTGATTACAAATTTAAACATAACTTAACACATTAAAACATATATAAAACAGGCCTAAATTACCTAAAATTGTTTCTGCATATCTCATTTCCCTAGAGCCCAAAATGCACTTAAATATGTACCCAGTTATCAATCCTAAGAGAAAGTACGTAAGACTTTACTGAACACATCCAGGTGAATGGACCAGCAAGACAGAAGATGATGGGAGGAATGACAGAAAGCAAAGGAGCAAGATGTTCCTGGGTCTTCCTCTCTAAGGTCTTCCTTCTGGTGTCTAATAAATGGCAGTCTGAGTGATATTGACCCTTCTGTCTTCGGATGACGAGCCCAACCCGGCTCCATCGTCTTTCCATAACAGTGTCTTCTGTATCTTGTCTTACCTTTTGTCATTTTTGAAATATTCCTGGCTTTTTATACAGTAAACATTGACAGAAACAAAGAGAATGACAGGAAAGAAGCAATTTCTATCACAGAATTTCTAGGTGTGGATACTATTTATGCTGAAAAAGCCCTCGGCATCCCTACGGGGTACAGCATCTGCCCGCTTGGTTATCAAACCCGTTGGTGCAGAGAAATAATGTTTTTTAAGTCTTATTTCATGAATGTTCTTATAGTAATTAGAAAAGATTTGAAAATGAGGGTAATATTTTTCATATTAATGTCTTATATTACATTGTTCACAGAGTGGTTCTGTTACAAAACAAATCGATGATTACTGTCGTGATCAGTGTCTTACTTACGGAAGGTAGTCATGAACTTCTGAGTGAAAGTCTTTGACGCTCAAACTGTAGCAACAGTATATATAATCATAGAGTTTTTGAAAAGACTCGAGAATCACAATCCACGAAACAGATGTAAAATTTTACCTTTAAACTGCAGTAAATGCATCACGCGTAAAGAAAATCCTCCTCCAGTGACTTAACCCTTTGGCTACCGCATCGTTGTCCTCCAGCATCCTGCATTGTCAACCATGCTAGCAAAGCAAAAACTTAATCCTTTGACTCCCTCACTCTACCCACCAGCTTCATGCAGAAAGGTGGTGGAAAGGGTGAAGTAGTCAAAGGGCTAAGTTTTTGCGGTTGGTGGATAGTGTGCAGGAGTCAAAGGGTTAATATGGTGAAGTAGTTAGCGTAACGAACTACTGACTGGCTAGGGTGTGGGAGTCAAAGGGTTAAATCACTCTCATGGAATGCCATTCCTCTTGGATTCGTGGAAGACAAAATAATTTTGCTATCAATCTGTTTCTCAGTGTGCAAATTTTATAGTGAAATATATACCGGTATGGACATGTCTGGTTTTACCCTGCTCGCATAACAGGCTTAACAGGCTTTAGTACGATGTAGATCTAATAATGTCGTGTAGGGTATTCATTCACATATACTGCACATTATGCAATTGGCATGTAAGACAGCACCGAAGGTCCTCCACTTCTGTTTAAAGGAGAAGAGTGGCAGAATGGTTCAGACGTTCGCCTGCCAATATCTAAACT
>JAPXFY010000024.1:9701746-9729246 GCA_030674185.1 Monoplex corrugatus
AGGATCAGAGGCAGAGCGGAGGGTACGTGAGGGAACATAGATCTCAAGTAGGCTTGACAGGTAATCGGGGGCTGCGTTATTGAGGCTTTTGTAGCACATGGTGTCTAGTTTGTACTGTATGCGCTTTGATACAGGGAGCCAGTGAAGTTGTGCCAGGAGAGGAGATATGTGGTCAGCTTTTTTCTTTTTGAGTACAAGGCGTGCAGCATTGTTTTGAATGCGCTGTAGGATGTGAATGGTGGAGGCAGGAAGACCAGACAGGAGTGAATTGCAATAGTCAATGCGAGACATTATGAAGGAGAGAACGAGTTTTGCAGTTGTTTCGACAGAGAGATACTTCCTGATCAGCTTTATACGATGGAGATGATAGTAGCAGGATCTGGCAGTTTGAGAAACAAAGTTGTTCATGGAGAGGGTAGAGTCAATGCAGACACCAAGGTTTTTAGCTGAATCAGAAATTGGGACTGATGTGTTACATAATGGGAGAGAAAGAGGAGGCAGCTGAGAAAGTTTCTGACGGGTGCCAATGAGGATAGCTTCTGTTTTGTCGTCATTAAGCTGAAGTCTATTGTGTGTCATCCAGTTCTTAATGTCCGAGTAACACTCAGTGGTGCGAGTCAACAGGCGCTGTATATTATCAGGTGAGTCACTGTCTTGAAGTTGGGTGTCATCAGCATAGAAGTGGTGTTTTATAGAATGGGAGTTGGTGATGGTGGACAGGGGGGAGGTGTAAAGAGTGAAAAGAACAGGGCCAAGGACAGATCCTTGTGGAACACCACAGGTCAGGTATGCAGGTTGAGAGTAAGTGCCATTGATGAGAACGGTTTGTTTTCTGTTTGATAGGTATGAAGTGAACCAAGACAGAGCAATGTCAGAGATGCCAAAAGTATGATGAAGTCTAGAAAGGAGAATACCATGATCAATGGTATCAAAGGCTGCAGACAGATCAAGGAGTGTGAGGAGAGAGACTTTGCGGAGTTTGCCAGTATCAGTTGCAAGGAGGAGATTGTTGAGAATGTGTAGTAGGGCAGTTTCAGTGCTATGGCACTGGCGGTAGGCTGACTGGAAAGGATTGAGGAGATTGTTGGCAGACAGGTGAGAGTTCAGCTGGTTGAGGACGACTTTTTCAAGGAGTTTTGACAAGAAAGAGAGATTAGAGATAGGCCGGTAATTTTTCAGTTCATTTGGATCTAAATTGTGTTTCTTGAGGAGAGGGTGAACAATAGCAGACTTGAAAGAATCTGGGACAGTTCCAGTTTGAAGAGAAGTGTTGATGATGTCAGTGATGAATGGGAGGAGAGTAGGGAGACAGTCGGCGTAGACAGAACCTGGAAGAGGATCCAGTTCGCAGGTTTTGAACGACATGGATCTGATTGTGTTGAGAATTTCTTCTTGTGAGACTGGGGTAAAAGTAGTAAGAGGTGTGCCAGAGAAGGAAGGGTCAGGTGGGCATGGTTGACAGGGTGTCCTGTCAAGCCTGTCACGAAGAGTTTGTATTTTGGTGGTGAAATAGTTGGAGAATACAGATGGGAGTTCTTCATTTGTATGTTTTGTTGGGAGAGGTAAATCTTTTCGTGTGCCAAGGAGATGATTCATGGTTGTAAAGAGTTCTTTTGAAGAAGAGGCATTCAGGATTTTGGTTTGGAAATAGCTTGCTTTTGCTGATGCAATGAGGGTGGATACTTTTGTTTTAGAGGCTTGGAAAAGTTGCCTGTGTACAGTGAGTTTGGATTTGCGCCAGCGGCGCTCTGCTCTGCGGCGGGCACGTTTTGCACAGGCGATCTCATGAGTGAGCCAGGGGGTAGGGGGGCGGTCAGGTAAAAGACGGGTTGTGGCTGGAGCATGAGTGTCCAGAAGATGGTGGAGAGTAGTATAGAATTCATCGGCAAGGTTATGTGACTTTTCAGAAAGGAGACGGGAGGCATCAGATGAAAATGTGGAGAGGTCGATAGATTTGAGATTGCGTCGAGTCACTGTGCGCATGGTACGGGAAGGAGGAGAAATGTCGAGAGAACAAGAATTGCAGAGTGGTCAGATGGAAGGGCTGAAGTTAGACGGGTAGAAAGAACTAAGCAGTTGTCAGTAGCGGAATTGTGATGATCACGAGAAATGATCCAGTCAAGAATGTGACCTTTTTGATGGGTTGGTTCAGAAATGTGTTGAGTCATATTATGATTGGACAGAGAGTTGATGATATGTCTTGTGTCATAACGGTGAGTGTTGTCATAGTGGACATTGATATCACCTAGAATGATGAGATTTCCAGGTAAGAGGCAGTAGTGGTCAAGCAATTGGTCAAAGTCAGAGAGAAACATGGATGTGGTGAGTTTGTTGGCAGAGCTAGGTGGGGGTCGATAGACACAGGAGAAGGTGATGGGGTGAGGGGTGGATTGGAAGGATACTTCAACGTGCTCGAAAGAAGGATGGGAGAAAGGCAGAGACTGCGAGAAAGATAGGCGGGAATGGAGTGAGTCGTTGTAGAGGATGGCGATACCGCCACCTCGGGATGAGCGATGGAAAGAAGCAAGCCTGTAACCACTCGGAGTGAGGCTAGCAAGTATAGGTTCGTGACCAAGGGGGTTAAGCCATGTCTCCGTGATAAAAGCAATGTCAACATGCTCATCTGCGACAAAGTCAGCAATAACATCGGCTTTGTCACCAGTGCATGCCGACTGAGCATTAAAAAGGCATAGTTTCAGCCTATCACAGTCATATGGTGGCGGCTGAGGTGGCGACGAAGGCGGCACCAACGGGACAGAAGGCGAGAGCGGCACCGGCGGGACAGAAGGCGAAGGCGGCACCATCAGGACAGAAGGCGAAGGCGAAGACGGCAGAGGAGGAGACAAAACTTGCAGCAGCGAGGTCAAGGGCAGGGGCAGTGGAGGAGAAGAAGAAGCAGGAGACGAAAAGTGGCGTCGGGCAGGAGGCAGGTTGTGCCAAAGACGGTGGAGACGTCCACCACGACAGGATCGCGCAGTGCGGGGCTTGCTACACAGCCCCAATGTACGTATGCGCTGGTAGACGCCTCCACCGAGGTAGCATTTGCCGTGTTTAAAAAGTGTCAGTCCAATTTGTTTTATAAAAGACGGGTCCATAATTGCGAGCCAGGCAGGAGAGGAAGACACTTGCAGGTTGGTGTGTGGGTTGGTCAGTTCACAACACTAAAATCCAGAGAAACGCAGAACACAAAGGTTTGGAAGCTGTAGCGTTGGGCGAACACAGTAGGCTAAGGTGTAAACACAATTCACAGATAAAATGTCCGACTTGAGCGGCTGAATTAAAATGATGAAAAGTAGGTATAAAAACTTTAAAATCGGATTATCTGGTAAAATATTCAAAATTTAAAAAAAATATTTACATCACCGTGTGTCCGGATTTCAAAGCAACAAACATACAAAATTCAATGCATAAAACCAAATAGAACCACGATAAAATCACTGTAAAACACCACACACACTTTTTGCTGCCTGCTGGCGCGACATCTACTCTGTGGCTCTCTTTCTCTCTTTCGCTTCTTATCTTTCTGTCTCTGTCCCTTGTCTCTCTTTCGCTTCTTATCTTTCTCTGTCTCTGTCCCTTGTCTCTCTTTCGCCTCTTATCTTTCTCTGTCTCTGTGTCTCTCTTTCGCTTCTTATCTTTCTATGTCTCTGTGTCTCTCTTTCGCTTCTTATCTTTCTCTGTCTCTGTGTCTCTCTTTCGCTTCTTATCTTTCTCTGTCTCTGTGTCTCTCTTTCGCTTCTTATCTTTCTCTGTCTCTGTGTCTCTCTTTCGCTTCTTATCTTTCTCTGTCTCTGTGGTTCTCTTTCGCCTCTTATCTTTCTCTGTCTCTGTGGTTCTCTTTCGCTTCTTATCTTTCTCTGTCTCTGTCCCTTGTCTCTCTTTTGCCTCTTATCTTTCTCTGTCTCTGTGGTTCTCTTCCGCCTCTTATCTTTCTCTGTCTCTGTCCCTTGTCTCTCTTTCGCTTCTTATCTTTCTCTGTCTCTGTGGTTCTCTTTCGCATCTTATCTTTCTCTGTCTCTGTCCCTTGTCTCTCTTTCGACTCTTATCTTTCTCTGTCTCTGTGGCTCTCTTTCGCCTCTTATCTTTCTCTGTCTATGTCCCTTGTCTCTCTTTCGCTTCTTATCTTTCTCTGTCTCTGTCCCTTGTCTCTCTTTCGCTTCTTATCTTTCTCTGTCTCTGTGGCTCTCTTTCGCCTCTTACCTTTCTCTGTCTCTGTGGTTCTCTTTCGCCTCTTATCTTTCTCTGTCTCTGTCCCTTGTCTCTCTTTCGCTTCTTATCTTTCTCTGTCTCTGTCCCTTGTCTCTCTTTCGCTTCTTATCTTTCTCTGTCTCTGTCCCTTGTCTCTCTTTCGCTTCTTATCTTTCTGTCTCTGTCCCTTGTCTCTCTTTCGCTTCTTATCTTTCTCTGTCTCTGTCCCTTGTCTCTCTTCGCCTCTTATCTTTCTCTGTCTCTGTGCTCTCTTTCGCCTCTTAACTTTCTCTGTCTCTGTCCCTTGTCTCTCTTTCGCCTCTTATCTTTCTCTGTCTCTGTCCTTGTCTCTCTTTCGCCTCTTATCTTTCTGTCTCTGTCCCTTGTCTCTCTTTCGCCTCTTATCTTTCTCTGTCCCTGTGGCTCTCTTTCGCCTCTTATCTTTCTCTGTCTCTGTGGCTCTCTTTCGCCTCTTATCTTTCTCTGTCCCTTGTCTCTCTTTCGCCTCTTATCTTTCTCTGTCTCTGTGGCTCTCTTTCGCTTCTTATCTTTCGCTGTCCCTTGTCTCTCTTTCGCCTCTTATCTTTCTCTGTCTCTGTCCCTTGTCTCTCTTTCGCTTCTTATCTTTCTCTGTCTCTGTCCCTTGTCTCTCTTTCACCTCTTATCTTTCTCTGTTCTCTGTGGCTCTCTTTCGCCTCTTAACTTTCTCTGTCTCTGTCCCTTGTCTCTCTTTCGCCTCTTATCTTTCTCTGTCTCTGTCCCTTGTCTCTCTTTCGCCTCTTATCTTTCTGTCTCTGTCCCTTGTCTCTCTTTCGCCTCTTATCTTTCTCTGTCCCTGTGGCTCTCTTTCGCCTCTTATCTTTCTCTGTCTCTGTGGCTCTCTTTCGCCTCTTATCTTTCTCTGTCCCTTGTCTCTCTTTCGCCTCTTATCTTTCTCTGTCTCTGTGGCTCTCTTTCGCTTCTTATCTTTCGCTGTCCCTTGTCTCTCTTTCGCCTCTTATCTTTCTCTGTCTCTGTCCTTGTCTCTCTTTCGCCTCTTATCTTTCTTGTCTCTGTCCCTTGTCTCTCTTTCGACTCTTATCTTTCTCTGTCTCTGTCCCTTGTCTCTCTTTCGCCTCTTATCTTTCTCTGTCTCTGTGGCTCTCTTTCGCCTCTTATCTTTCTCTGTCTCTGTCCCTTGTCTCTCTTTCGCTCTTATCTTTCTCTGTCTCTGTGGCTCTCTTTCGCTTCTTATCTTTCTGTCTCTGTCCCTTGTCTCTCTTTCGCTTCTTATCTTTCTCTGTCTCTGTGGCTCTCTTTCGCTTCTTATCTTTCTCTGTCTCTCTGGCTCTCTGTCTCTCCTTCGCTTCTTATCTTTCTCTGTCTCTCTGTCTCTTCTTTCACTTCTTATCTTTCTCTGTCTCTGCGTCTCTCTTTCGCTTCTTACCTTTCTCTGTCTCTCTTTCACTTCTTATCTTTCTCTGTCTCTGTGTCTCTCTTTCGCTTCTTATCTTTCTCTGTCTCTCTGTCTCTTCTTTCACTTCTTAGCTTTCTCTGTCTCTGCGTCTCTCTTTCGCTTCTTACCTTTCTCTGTCTCTCTGTCTCTCTTTCACTTCTTATCTTTCTCTGTCTCTGCGTCTCTCTTTCGCTTCGTATGTTTCCCTCTGTCTCTGTGGCTCTCTTTCGCTTCTTATCTTTCTCTCTCTTTCTCTCTGTCTGTCTTTCTCTTCTTCTCTTTCTCTACTTTCCTTCTATCTTTTGCTTGCGTTCAGAGTACCTCATCACATTTAGTTGAACAACGGCAGATATGTCAGATGACCTTGACCTACTTATGCCGTTGGAAAACAACGCTTCGTGTCGTTTAAAATGTCATGCATCTGAATACATGTATAACCATAACATGAGAAACGTCTTGAGTGTCATCTGTACCGGGTCTTACATGCGTCTGGTGTTCAGTTGTCACTAATACTTAGTAGCTGTGTCTAAAAACCCCAGAGAATGTTGTTGTTGTTATTGTTATGGTTGTTTAAAGCCCAGCCGACTAAGCAGAGCCATATCAGGGCTAGATCATCGTCATCATCATCAGGTGCCTTGCCGCATGGCGTTGGCGATTATTGACTTCCATCTGTCTTTATCACTTGTTGCCTCAAGCATCTCTTCCACCCTCTTTGTCCCCAGCCACTCTGCAAGTCCGTCTAGTATCTTCTCCCTGGGTCTACCGGTGCTCTCTTTCCCTCCAGCTTTCCTGTTGTGATCAGGTGCTCCAATTCCCATTTCCTCATAAAATGGCCTATAAATGTTGCCTGTCTTTTCCTAATCTTCCTTATGAATGATCTACTTGTGTAAACCTCCATCAAGACTGTCTCGTTTGTTTTCTTTGCTGTCCATGGAACTGTCAACATTCTTCTTAGAAACCACATCTCGGCGGCTGCCTCTATCTTGTTCTGGCTTTGCTTGTTGACTGTCCACGCCTCGCAACCGTGCAACAGTATTGGTTCTATATAACATTCAAGAACTCAGGACTAGCACTAGTTCAAAACTTACATGTACACGATACCTCGTCAGGAAAAAAAGGAAGAGAAAATTAAATACACATACCAATGCATTCGCGCACATAATCTAAGGAGATGCCCCTGAAATGACAGAAGGCAAAAGAAGAAGAAACAAACACAAAGAGAGTGACAGAAAAGAAGAAATTTCTAGCACAGAATTTCCAGAAAGGTAGGGATACTATTTAGACTGAGAGAGCCCCTGGCATCCCCACGGGGGATAAGAGAATGTTATGTAATATATCTCATTCTAAACGTCAAAAGCAAGAAACTCTGGGGAGAACTGGACAGCAGAAAGTTCTCAGAGGAGAAGCCACCCTCAAGCAAATGTTTCGGCCCTAAATTCCTGACATTCTAAGGGGGACAGGCCACGTCCAGGATGTAATTTCTGGATGCCCTCCTGCTGTTGCCATTTGCACCTAGGTTCGAAGATGATCAGTTGTCTTTGCTCTCGCCCTTTTTTCCCACCTGAGTTCGAGCCAGCGCCCCTTCCATCTCAAAGCCAGTTACCCGTGCGATAGATGTCTCCGCCATTGATATTTCGTCTCAACGCCAGGTTACCCTTTTGACAGACATCTTAACCGTTGACATTTCGTCTCAAAGCTACTTTACCCTTGTGACAGATATCCTAACTATTGATATTTTGTCTCAAAGCCACGTTGTCCCTGTGATAGATGTCTCCACCATTGATGTTTTGTCTCAAAGCCAGTTACCCTTGTAACAGATGTCATAACCATTGATATTTTGTCTCAAAGCCAGTTACCCTTGTAACAGATGTCTTAACCATTGATATTTTGTCTCAAAGCCAGTTACCCTTGTAACAGATGTCATAACCATTGATATTTCGTCTCAAAGCTACTTTACCCTTGTGACAGATATCCTAACTATTGATATTTTGTCTCAAAGCCACGTTGTCCCTGTGATAGATGTCTCCACCATTGATGTTTTGTCTCAAAGCCAGTTACCCTTGTAACAGATGTCATAACCATTGATATTTTGTCTCAAAGCTAGTTACCCTTGTAACAGATGTCTTAACCATTGATATTTTGTCTCAAAGCCAGTTACCCTTGTAACATGTCTTAACCATTGATGTTTTGTCTCAAAGCCAGTTACCCTTGTAACAGATGTCTTAACCATTCATATTTTGTCTCAAAGCCAGTTACCCTTGTAACAGATGTCTTAACCATTGATGTTTTGTCTCAAAGCCAGTTACCCTTGTAACAGATGTCTTAACCATTGATACTTTGTCTCAAAGCCAGGTTACCCTTGTGACAGATGTCTTAACCATTGATACTTTGTCTCAAAGCCAGGTTACCCTTGTGACAGATGTCTTAACTATTGATATTTTGTCTCAAAGCCAGGTTACCCTTGTGACAGATATCTAACCATTGATATTTTGTCTCAAAGCCAGGTTATAGTTGTGACAGATATATTAACCATTGATATTTTGTCTCAAAGCCAGGTTATCCTTGTGACAGATATTTAACCATTGATATTTTGTCTCAAAGCCAGGTTACCCTTGTGACAGATATCATTAACCATTGATATTTTGTCTCAAAGCCAGTTAGTTGTGACAGATATATTAACTATTGATATTTTGTCTCAAAGCCAGGTTATCGTTGTGACAGATATTAACCATTGATATTTTGTCTCAAAGCCAGTTACCCTTGTAACAGATGTATTAACCATTGATATTTTGTCTCAAAGCCAGTTACCCTTGTGACAGATATATTAACCATTGATATTTTGTCTCAAAGCCAGGTTACCCTTGTGACAGATATTATTAACCATTGATATTTTGTCTCAAAGCCAGGTTACCCTTGTGACAGATATATTAACCATTGATATTTTGTCTCAAAGCCAGGTTACGTTGTGAACAGATATATTAACCATTGATATTTTGTCTCAAAGCCAGTTACCCTTGTAACAGATATATTAACCATTGATATTTTGTCTCAAAGCCAGGTTACTTGTGACAGATGATATTAACATTGATATTTTGTCTCAAAGCCAGGTTATTGTGACAGATATTTAACCATTGATATTTTGTCTCAAAGCCAGGTTACCCTTGTGACAGATATTTAACCATTGATATTTTGTCTCAAAGCCAGGTTACCCTTGTGACAGATATCTTAACCATTGATATTTTGTCTCAAAGCCAGGTTACCTTGTGACAGATATATTAACCATTGATATTTTGTCTCAAAGCCAGGTTTACCCTTGTGACAGATATTTAACCATTGATATTTTGTCTCAAAGCCAGTTACCCTTGTGACAGATGTATTAACCATTGATATTTTGTCTCAAAGCCAGGTTATATTGTGACAGATATCTTAACCATTGATATTTTGTCTCAAAGCCAGTTATCCTTGTGACAGATATATTAACCATTGATATTTTGTCTCAAAGCCAGGTTATATTGTGACAGATATATTAACCTATTGATATTTTGTCTCAAAGCCAGTTATACCTTGTGAAGATATATTAACCATTGATATTTTGTCTCAAAGCCAGGTTACCTTGTGACAGATATATTAACCATTGATATTTTGTCTCAAAGCCAGGTTACCCTTGTGACAGATATATTAACCATTGATATTTTGTCTCAAAGCCAGGTTACCTTGTGACAGATATATTAACCATTGATATTTTGTCTCAAAGCCAGTTAATTGTGACAGATGTATTAACCATTGATATTTGTCTCAAAGCCAGGTTACCCTTGTGACAGATATATTAACCATTGATATTTTGTCTCAAAGCCAGGTTACTTGTGACAGATATATTAACCATTGATATTTTGTCTCAAAGCCAGGTTACCCTTGTGACAGATATATTAACCATTGATATTTTGTCTCAAAGCCAGGTTATATTGTGACAGATATATTAACCATTGATATTTGTCTCAAAGCCAGGTTATCTTGTGACAGATATATTAACCATTGATATTTTGTCTCAAAGCCAGGTTACCCTTGTGACAGATATATTAACCATTGATATTTTGTCTCAAAGCCAGGTTATATTGTGACAGATATATTAACTATTGATATTTTGTCTCAAAGCCAGGTTATGTTGTGCAGATTATTAACTATTGATATTTTGTCTCAAAGCCAGTTATTGTGACAGATATATAACATTGATATTTTGCTTAACCAGGTATGTTGGACAGATATTAACATTGATATTTTGCTCAAAGCCAGGTTATTGTGACGATATATTAACATTGTATTTGTCTCAAAGCCGGTTATTGTGACAGATATATTAACCATGTATTTTGCTCAAACAGGTTAGTTGTGACAGATAATTAACCATTGATATTTGTCTCAAAGCGGTTATTTGAAGATATATAACCATTGAATTTTGTCTCAAAGCCAGGTTATAGTGTGACGATATATTAACATTGATATTTTGTCTCAAAGCCAGTTACTTGTGACAGATATATTAACTTGATATTGTCTCAAAGCCAGGTTATAGTTGTGCAGATATATTAACCATTGATTTTTGTCTAAAGCCAGGTTATATTGTGACAGATATAATTAACATTGATATTTGTCTCAAAGCCAGTTAAATTGATATTTTGTCTCAAGCCAGTTACTTGTGACAGATATATTAACTATGATATTTGTCTCAAGCCAGTTACCCTTGTGACAGATATATTAACCATTGATATTTTGTCTCAAAGCCAGGTTACCTTGTGGACAGATATATTAACCATTGATATTTTGTCTCAAAGCCAGGTTTATTGTGACAGATATATTAACCATTGATATTTTGTCTCAAAGCCAGGTTATAGTTGTGACAGATATATTAACCATTGATATTTTGTCTCAAAGCCAGGTTATAGTTGTGACAGATATATTAACTATTGATATTTTGTCTCAAAGCCAGGTTATAGTTGTGACAGATATATTAACTATTGATATTTTGTCTCAAAGCCAGGTTATAGTTGTGACAGATATATTAACTATTGATATTTTGTCTCAAAGCCAGGTTAAGTTGTGACAGAATATTAACTATGATATTTTGTCTCAAAGCCAGTTATAGTTGTGACAGATATATTAACTTGATATTTTGTCTCAAAGCCAGGTTACTTGTGACAGATATATTAACCATTGTATTTTGTCTCAAAGCCAGGTTAATTGTGACAGATATATTAACCATGATATTTTGTCTCAAAGCCAGGTTATAGTTGTGACAGATATATTAACATTGATATTTTGTCTCAAAGCCAGTTATTGTGACAGATATATTAACATTGATATTTGTCTCAAAGCCAGGTTATATTGTGACAGATTATTAACCATTGATATTTTGTCTCAAACCAGGTTATTGTGACAGATATATTAACCATTGATATTTTGTCTCAAAGCCAGTTATTTGTGACAGATATATTAACCATTGATATTTTGTCTCAAAGCCAGGTTATATTGTGACAGATATATTAACCATTGATATTTTGTCTCAAAGCCAGGTTCCTTTGACAGATATATTAACATTGATATTTTGTCTCAAAGCAGGTTACTTGTGACAGATAATTAACCATTGATATTTTGTCTAAGCAGGTTATTATTAACCATTGATATTTTGTCTCAAAGCCAGGTTACCTTGTGACAGATATATTAACCATTGATATTTTTCTCAAAGCCAGGTTAGTTGTGACAGATATATTAACCATTATATTTTGTCTCAAGCCAGGTTATTGTGACAGATATATTAACATTGATATTTTGTCTCAAAGCCAGGTTACTTGTGACAGATATATTAACCATTGATATTTTGTCTCAAAGCCAGGTTACTTGTGACAGATAATTAACCATTGATATTTTGTCTCAAAGCCAGTTATAGTTGTGACAGATATATTAACCATTGATATTTTGTCTCAAAGCCAGGTTATAGTTGTGACAGATATATTAACTATTGATATTTTGTCTCAAAGCCAGGTTATAGTTGTGACAGATATATTAACTATTGATATTTTGTCTCAAAGCCAGGTTAATTGTGACAGATATATTAACCATTGATATTTTGTCTCAAAGCCAGGTTATAGTTGTGACAGATATATTAACATTGATATTTTGTCTCAAAGCCAGGTTAAGTTGTGACAGATATATTAACTATTGATATTTTGTCTCAAAGCCAGGTTATTGTGACAGATATATTAACCATTGATATTTGTCTCAAAGCCAGGTTATAGTTGTGACAGATATATTAACCATTGATATTTTGTCTCAAAGCCAGGTTATAGTTGTGACAGATATATTAACATTGATATTTTGTCTCAAAGCCAGGTATAGTTGTGACAGATATATTAACTATTGATATTTTGTCTCAAAGCCAGGTTACTTGTGACAGATATATTAACCATTGATATTTTGTCTCAAAGCCAGTTATAGTTGTGACAGATTATTAACCATTGATATTTTGTCTCAAAGCCAGGTTACTTGTGACAGATATATTAACCATTGATATTTTGTCTCAAAGCCAGGTTACTTGTGACAGATATATTAACCATTGATATTTTGTCTCAAAGCCAGGTTAAGTTGTGACAGTATATTAACATTGATATTTTGTCTCAAAGCCAGGTTATAGTTGTGACAGATATATTAACTATTGAATTTGTCTCAAAGCAGTTACTTGTGACAGATATATTAACCATTGATATTTTGTCTCAAAGCCGGTTATAGTTGTGACAGATTATTAACCATTGATATTTTGTCTCAAAGCCAGGTTACCCTTGTGACAGATATATAACCATTGATATTTTGTCTCAAAGCCAGGTTACTTGTGACAGATATATTAACCATTGATATTTTGTCTCAAAGCAGTTTATTGTGACAGATATATTAACCATTGATATTTTGTCTCAAAGCCAGGTTTATTTGACAGATATATAACCATTGATATTTTGTCTCAAACCAGTTACTTGTGACAGATAATTAACCATGATATTTGTCTAAAGCCAGGTTAGTTGTGACAGATATATTAACCATTGATATTTTGTCTCAAAGCAGGTTAAGTTGTGACAGATATATTAACTATTGATATTTTGTCTCAAAGCCAGTTATAGTTTGACAGATATATAACTATTGATATTTTGTCTCAAAGCCAGTTATAGTTGTGACAGATATATTAACCATTGATATTTTGTCTCAAGCCAGGTTATAGTTGTGACAGATATATTAACATGATATTTGTCTCAAAGCCAGGTTAATTGTGACAGATATATTAACTATTGATATTTTGTCTCAAAGCCAGGTTACTTGTGACAGATATATTAACCATTGATATTTTGTCTCAAAGCAGGTATAGTTGTGACAGATATATTAACCATTGATATTTTGTCTCAAAGCCAGGTTATAGTTGTGACAGATATATTAACCATTGATATTTTGTCTCAAAGCCAGGTTACCCTTGTGACAGATATATTAACCATTGATATTTTGTCTCAAAGCCAGTTATAGTTGTGACAGATTATTAACCATTGATATTTTGTCTCAAAGCCAGGTTTACTTGTGACAGATATATTAACCATTGATATTTTGTCTCAAAGCCAGGTTACCTTGTGACAGATATATTAACCATTGATATTTTGTCTCAAACCAGGTTAGGTTGTGACAGATATATTAACTATTGATATTTTGTCTCAAAGCCAGGTTAAGTTGTGACAGATATATTACTATTGATATTTGTCTCAAAGCCAGGTTACCCTTGTGACAGATAATTAACCATTGATATTTTGTCTCAAGCCAGGTTATATTGTGACAGATTATTAACCTTGATATTTTTCTCAAAGCCAGTTATTTGGACAGATATATTAACCATGATATTTTCTCAAAGCAGGTTACCTTGTGACAGATATATAACATTGATATTTTGTCAAAGCCAGGTATAGTTTGACAGATATATTAACATTGTATTTTGTCTCAAAGCAGTTACCTTTGACGATAATTAACCATTGATTTTTGTCTCAAAGCCAGGTTATTGACAGATAATTAACCATTGATATTTGTCTAAAGCCAGGTTATAGTGTGACATATATTAACCATTGATATTTGTCTCAAGCCAGGTTATAGTTGTGACAGATATATTAACATTGATATTTTGTCTCAAAGCCAGGTTATTGTGACAGATATATTAACATTGATATTTGTCTCAAAGCAGGTTAAGTTGTGACAGATATATTAACATTGATATTTTGTCTCAAAGCAGGTTATAGTTGTGACAGAATATAACTATTGATATTTTGTTCAAAGCCAGGTTGGTGTGACAGATATATTAACTATTGATTTTTGTCTCAAAGCCAGGTTATTGTGACAGATATATTAACATTGATATTTTGTCTCAAAGCCAGTTATAGTTGTGACAGATATATTAACCATGATATTTTGTCTCAAAGCCAGTTAGTTGTGACAGAATATTAACCATTGATATTTGTCTCAAAGCCAGGTTTAGTTGTGACAGATATATTAACCATTGATATTTTGTCTCAAAGCCAGGTTATTGTGACAGATATATTAACCATTGATATTTTGTCTCAAAGCAGGTTATAGTTGTGACAGATATATTAACCATGATATTTTGTCTCAAAGCCAGGTTATAGTGTGACGATATATTAACATTGTATTTGTCTCAAAGCCAGGTTATATTGTGACAGATATATTAACCATTGATATTTGTCTCAAAGCCAGGTTACTAGACAGATATATTAACATTGATATTTTGTCTCAAAGCAGGTTAGTTGTGACAGATATATTAACCATTGATATTTTGTCTCAAAGCCAGGTTAGTTGTGACAGATATATTAACATTGATATTTTGTCTCAAGCCAGGTTATATTGTGACAGATATATTAACATTGATATTTTGTCTCAAAGCAGGTTATAGTTGTGACAGATATATTAACATTGATATTTTGTCTCAAAGCAGGTTATAGTTGTGACAGATATATAACCATGATATTTTGCTCAAAGCCAGGTTTATTGTGACAGATATATTAACCATGATATTTTGTCTCAAGCCAGGTTATAGTTGTGACAGATATATTAACATTGATATTTTGTCTCAAAGCCAGTTTAGTTTGACAGATATATTACCATGATATTGTCTCAAAGCCAGGTTATATGACAGATATATTAACCATTGATATTTTGTCTCAAAGCAGGTTTAGTTGTGACAGATAATTAACATGATATTTTGTCTCAAAGCAGGTTATTGTGACAGATATATTAACTTTGATATTTTGTCTCAAAGCCAGGTTATAGTTGTGACAGATATATTAACATGTATTTTGTCTCAAAGCAGGTTATAGTTGTGACAGATATATTAACCATTGATATTTGTCTCAAAGCCAGGTTATAGTTGTGACAGATATATTAACCATTGATATTTTGTCTCAAAGCAGGTTACTTGTGACAGATATATTAACCATTGATATTTTGTCTCAAAGCAGGTTATTGTGACAGATATATTAACATTGATATTTTGTCTCAAAGCCAGGTTTAGTTGTGACAGATATATTAACATTGATATTTTGTCTCAAAGCCAGTTACTTGTGACAGATATATTAACCATTGATATTTTGTCTCAAAGCCAGGTTATTGTGACAGATATATTAACATTGATATTTTGTCTCAAAGCCAGGTTATGTTGTGACAGATATATTAACATTGATTTTGTCTCAAAGCAGGTTATGTGTGACAGATATATTACATTGATATTTTGTCTCAAAGCCAGGTATTTGTGACAGATATATTAACCATTGATATTTTGTCTCAAAGCAGGTTAAGTTGTGACAGATATATTAACATTGATATTTTGTCTCAAAGCCAGGTTATAGTTGTGACAGATATATTAACTATTGATATTTTGTCTCAAAGCCAGGTTATTGTGACAGATTATTAACCATTGATATTTTGTCTCAAAGCCAGGTTATATTGTGACAGATATATTAACCATTGATATTTTGTCTCAAAGCAGGTTAAGTTGGACAGATATATAACCATTGATATTTTGTCTCAAAGCCAGGTTACCTTGGACAGATATATTAACCATTGATATTTTGTCTCAAAGCCAGGTTATAGTTGTGACAGATATATTAACCATTGATATTTTGTCTCAAAGCCAGGTTACTTGTGACAGATATATTAACATTGATATTTTGTCTCAAAGCAGGTTATTGTGACAGATAATTAACCATTGATATTTTGTCTCAAAGCCAGGTTATAGTTGTGACAGATATATTAACATTGATATTTTGTCTCAAAGCCAGGTTATAGTTGTGACAGATATATTAACCATTGATATTTTGTCTCAAAGCCAGGTTATGTTGTGACAGATATATTAACCATTGATATTTTGTCTCAAAGCCAGGTTATAGTTGTGACAGATATATTAACATTGATATTTTGTCTCAAAGCCAGGTTATAGTTGTGACAGATATATTAACATTGATATTTTGTCTCAAAGCCAGGTTATATGTGACAGATATATTAACATTGATATTTTGTCTCAAAGCCAGTTTAGTTGTGACAGATATATTAACCATTGATATTTTGTCTCAAAGCCAGGTTATAGTTGTGACAGATATATTAACATTGATATTTTGTCTCAAAGCCAGGTTATAGTTGTGACAGATATATTAACATTGATATTTTGTCTCAAAGCCAGGTTATAGTTGTGACAGATATATTAACCATTGATATTTTGTCTCAAAGCCAGGTTAATTGTGACAGATATATTAACTATTGATATTTTGTCTCAAAGCCAGGTTATAGTTGTGACAGATATATTAACATTGATATTTTGTCTCAAAGCCAGGTTATAGTTGTGACAGATATATTAACATTGATATTTTGTCTCAAAGCAGGTTATAGTTGTGACAGATATATTAACATTGATATTTTGTCTCAAAGCCAGGTTACTTGTGACAGATATATTAACTATTGATATTTGTCTCAAAGCCAGGTTACTTGTGACAGATGTATTAACTATTGATATTTTGTCTCAAAGCCAGGTTACCCTTGTGACAGATATATTAACTATTGATATTTTGTCTCAAAGCCAGGTTAAGTTGTGACAGATATATTAAACCCTATTGATATTTTGTCTCAAAGCCAGGTTATAGTTGTGACAGATATATTAACATTGATATTTTGTCTCAAAGCCAGGTTACGTTGTGACAGATATATTAACCATTGATATTTTGTCTCAAAGCAGGTTATAGTTGTGACAGATATATTAACCATTGATATTTTGTCTCAAAGCCAGGTTATAGTTGTGACAGATATATTAACTATTGATATTTTGTCTCAAAGCCAGGTTATAGTTGTGACAGATATATTAACCATTGATATTTTGTCTCAAAGCCAGGTATAGTTGTGACAGATATATTAACCATTGATATTTTGTCTCAAAGCCAGGTTATATTGTGACAGATATATTAACCATTGATATTTTGTCTCAAAGCCAGGTTATAGTTGTGACAGATATATTAACTATTGATATTTTGTCTCAAAGCCAGGTTACCTTGTGACAGATATATTAACTATTGATATTTTGTCTCAAAGCCAGGTTTCTTGTGACAGATATATTAACCATTGATATTTTGTCTCAAAGCCAGGTTATAGTTGTGACAGATATATTAACCATTGATATTTTGTCTCAAAGCCAGGTTATAGTTGTGACAGATATATTAACCATTGATATTTTGTCTCAAAGCCAGGTTATAGTTGTGACAGATATATTAACCATTGATATTTTGTCTCAAAGCCAGGTTATAGTTGTGACAGATATATTAACCATTGATATTTTGTCTCAAAGCCAGGTTACCCTTGTGACAGATATATTAACCATTGATATTTTGTCTCAAAGCCAGGTTATAGTTGTGACAGATATATTAACCATTGATATTTTGTCTCAAAGCCAGGTTATAGTTGTGACAGATATATTAACTATTGATATTTTGTCTCAAAGCCAGGTTACCCTTGTGACAGATATATTAACATTGATATTTTGTCTCAAAGCCAGGTTATAGTTGTGACAGATATATTAACCATTGATATTTTGTCTCAAAGCCAGGTTACCCTTTGTGACAGATATATTAACCATTGATATTTTGTCTCAAAGCCAGGTTATCCTTGTGACAGATATATTAACCATTGATATTTTGTCTCAAAGCCAGGTTACATTGTGACAGATATATTAACTATTGATATTTTGTCTCAAAGCCAGGTTATAGTTGTGACAGATATATTAACTATTGATATTTTGTCTCAAAGCCAGGTTATAGTTGTGACAGATATATTAACATTGATATTTTGTCTCAAAGCCAGGTTATAGTTGTGACAGATATATTAACCATTGATATTTTGTCTCAAAGCCAGGTTAATTATGACAGATATATTAACCATTGATATTTTGTCTCAAAGCCAGGTTACCTTTTGACAGATATATTAACATTGATATTTTGTCTCAAAGCCAGGTTATAGTTGTGACAGATATATTAACCATTGATATTTTGTCTCAAAGCCAGGTTAAGTTGTGACAGATATATTAACCATTGATATTTTGTCTCAAAGCCAGGTTATAGTTGTACAGATATATTAACCATTGATATTTTGTCTCAAAGCCAGGTTATAGTTGTGACAGATATATTAACTATTGATATTTTGTCTCAAAGCCAGGTTATAGTTGTGACAGATATATTAACTATTGATATTTTGTCTCAAAGCCAGGTTATAGTTGTGACAGATATATTAACTATTGATATTTTGTCTCAAAGCCAGGTTACCCTTGTGACAGATATATTAACTATTGATATTTTGTCTCAAAGCCAGGTTACGTTGTGACAGATATATTAACCATTGATATTTTGTCTCAAAGCCAGGTTATAGTTGTGACAGATATATTAACCATTGATATTTTGTCTCAAAGCCAGGTTATAGTTGTGACAGATATATTAACCATTGATATTTTGTCTCAAAGCCAGGTTATAGTTGTGACAGATATATTAACCATTGATATTTTGTCTCAAAGCCAGGTTATAGTTGTGACAGATATATTAACCATTGATATTTTGTCTCAAAGCCAGGTTATAGTTGTGACAGATATATTAACCATTGATATTTTGTCTCAAAGCCAGGTTATAGTTGTGACAGATATATTAACCATTGATATTTTGTCTCAAAGCCAGGTTAGTTGTGACAGATATATTAACCATTGATATTTTGTCTCAAAGCCAGGTTATAGTTGTGACAGATATATTAACTATTGATATTTTGTCTCAAAGCCAGGTTACCCTTGTGACAGATATATTAACCATTGATATTTTGTCTCAAAGCCAGGTTATAGTTGTGACAGATATATTAACCATTGATATTTTGTCTCAAAGCCAGGTTATAGTTGTGACAGATATATTAACCATTGATATTTTGTCTCAAAGCCAGGTTATAGTTGTGACAGATATATTAACCATTGATATTTTGTCTCAAAGCCAGGTTATAGTTGTGACAGATATATTAACCATTGATATTTTGTCTCAAAGCCAGGTTATATTTGTGACAGATATATTAACCATTGATATTTTGTCTCAAAGCCAGGTTATAGTTGTGACAGATATATTAACTATTGATATTTTGTCTCAAAGCCAGGTTATAGTTGTGACAGATATATTAACCATTGATATTTTGTCTCAAAGCCAGGTTATAGTTGTGACAGATATATTAACCATTGATATTTTGTCTCAAAGCCAGGTTATAGTTGTGACAGATGCATTAACCATTGATATTTTGTCTCAAAGCCAGTTTACCCTTGTGACAGATATATTAACCATTGATATTTTGTCTCAAAGCCAGGTTACCCTTGTGACAGATATATTAACCATTGATATTTTGTCTCAAAGCCAGGTTAGTTGTGACAGATATATTAACCATTGATATTTTGTCTCAAAGCCAGGTTACCCTTATGACATATATATTAACCATTGATATTTTGTCTCAAAGCCAGGTTACCCTTGTGACAGATATCCTAACTATTGATATTTTGTAATGCTATCTAAACTCTTAGAGAATGTTATACAGTGCATCCCATTTAAAATGTTAGATGTATATATGTAATCAAAACAGGGAAAACGTTCTATTATCTCTTGGGTCATGTATGAGTGATACTTTTTTTCACACTGACATTATGTAGCCGGAGAGTATTATGATTATGTCAAGAACTATCATGGCCACTGGTCAGTTTTACAGTTTGAAATGACGTGACGGGTACAGGAACATGGAAATGCATAATTCTGTTTTGATCTGTGTGTGTGTGTGTGTGTGTGTGTGTGTGTGTGTGCGCGTGTGTGTTTGTGTGTGTGTGTGTGCGTGAGTGAGTGTGTGTGTGCGTGTGTGTGTGTGTGTGTGTGTGTGTGTGTGTGTGTGGTGTTGTGTGTATGTGTGTGTGTGTTTCTCTCTCTCTCTCTTTTTCTCTCTCTCTCTCTGTGCATGCGTGCGTGCGTGCGTGCGTGTGTGTGTGTGTGTGTGTGTGTTTCTTGTGTGTGTGTGTGTGTGTATGTTTCTGTGTGAATGTGTGTGTGTGAGTGTGTGTGTGTGTGTGTGTGTGTGTGTGTGTGTGGTGTGTGTGTGTGTGTGTGTGTGTGTGTGTGTGTGTGTGTGTATGTGTGTGTGTGTGTTTTGATTATTCTCAGATGCGTGTATGTACCTTGTGTTACACACACTCTGCAGGCAGTATGATGCTGCACAGTCCGCATACATCGTCCTTGGTGGGTGTGTATGCTGGGTGTTTGTCATGTTTCCATTTACTATCAGACAACTACAGCAAAGAAAACAAACGAGACAGTCTTGATGGAGGCAGACACAAGTAGATCACTCATAAGGAAGATTAGGAAAAGACAGGCAACATTTATAGGCCATTTTATGAGGAAGGGGGATTTGGAGCACCTGGTCACAACGGGAAAGCTAGAGGGAAAGAGAGCACCAGGTAGACCCAGGGAGAAAATGCTAGACGGACTTGCGGAGTGGCTGAAGACGAGGAGGGTGGAGATGCTTGGGGCAACAAGAGATAGAGACAGATGGAAGTCCATGATCGCCAACGCCATGCGGCAGGGCACCTGATGATGATGATGATGATCATCAGACAACTGACTTGACTTAAAGGATCTTTAACCAGCATACTTGACATTCTACATGCTAAAACATACGAAGAGGGTTTATACCTGAGAGGTCGAAAAAAAAAACCCCTCCATCCTTTATCCATCAGGTGGGAGGTACCCAGGCAGGATCGAACCCTACACCTTCAGATTGGAGGTCAGAGGTCGTACCCTGTTGACCACCACACCCTTGTCTGTGTGGTTTCTCCTCCAGGCAACTCTGAGAGACATGTACAAACGCCAGGGGCAGGTGATCTTCCGTATAAATTGATTTTTTCAACAATGATTTTTGTTTGTTTTTGGGTTTTTTGTTTGTTTTTGGGTTTTTTGTTTGTTTGTTTGTTTGTTTGTTTGTTTTTGTTTTGTTTTTTTATCATCGCACTCAGGGAGGCTACCTTTGTCTTTGTGCTCACCTTGTTTTTTTTGGTTTGTTTGTTTTTTTGGGGTTTTTTTTCGTCCCATTTTCTACGCCATCTTTAATGGCCACAGAAGCTGGCACAGTTTTTTTTAACAATGCGATGATGATGATGTCGATGCGGATGATAATCATGATGCTATGAAGTTCCATCTAGGATTGACACGTCGTGACAGGGCTGTACTGTAAGCTTACTATCATAATATATCCTGACGTCAACCAGGCCCGAGAGATACAGGCACCTGCGATGCTGGTCTGAAAATTTGAGCAACACCCTCAGTGACGCATCCATGAAGTGGATAAGACTCGACTGTGTGGTACCAATCTTCCCAATGAGCCCATAGCACGCCTAACTCTGGGTTGGAACCGGTTAGAGCCGAAAGATCCCACAACGATTTTTAAAGGGACTGATGGGGATTGGCACCCACAACCTTCCAGACGGTAGTCCGTTGCTTTAACCACTACACCACGGCGACTGCTTTTAACAAAATGATTGTGATTTGCCCATATTCTTCTTTCTATTCAAAAGGAATAAGAAATGTGACGCTTTGATGTCACTGTGATCCTCTCCACTGTTTTTCTTCGCCCACTGTAGAAAATTTGTTTTGCTGATATGAAAGTCGATAGTGGAAAAGCTTGCGGATTTGTCGTGACGTATGACGTGTGATGTTCAAACCTGAGAAGATGGCTTGTTGATCAGACGTTAAAGCCTGAGTGTCTCATTTTCTTTCTCTGAACACCAAATTTTCTGCCATTTTTTCGTGCTGAACAACACGTATTTTCTGCAATTTCCTCGTGTTAAACACCACGTATTTTCTGCCATTTCCTCGTGTTAAACACCACGTATTTTCTGCCATTTTCTCGTGCTGAACACCACGTATTTTTCCTCCATTTTCTCGTGCTGAACACCACGTATTTTTCCTCCATTTTCTCGTGCTGAACACCACGTATTTTTCCTCCATTTTCTCGTGCTGAACACCACGTATTTTCTGCCATTTCCTCGTGTTAAACACCACGTATTTTCTGCCAATTTCTCGTGCTGAACACTACGTATTTTTCCTCCATTTTCTCGTGCTGATCTCCACGTATTTTCTGCCATTTTCTCGTGCCGAACACCATGTTTTTCTGCCATTTTCTCGTGTTGAACATCACGTATTTTCTGCCATTTTCTCGTGTTGAACATCACGTATTTTCTGCCATTTTCTCGTTCTGAACACCACATATTTTCTGCCATTTTCTCCCGTTGAACTTCACGTATTTTCTGCCATTTTCTCGTGCTGAACACCACGTATTTTCTGCCATTTTCTCGTGCTGAACACCCCTTCTGCCATTTCCTCGTGCTGAACACCACATATTTTCCGCCATTTTCTCGTGCTGAACACCCTTTCTGCCATTTCCTCGTTCTGAACACCACATATTTTCTGCCATTTTCTCGTGCTGAACACCAGGTATTTTCTGCCATTTTCTCGTGCTGAACACCACATATTTTCTGCCATTTTCTCGTGCTGAACACCAGGTATTTTCTGCCATTTTCTCGTGCTGAACACCAGGTATTTTCTGCCATTTTCTCGTGCTGAACACCACATATTTTCTGCCATTTTCTCGTGCTGAACACCAGGTATTTTCTGCCATTTTCTCGTGCTGAACACCAGGTATTTTCTGCCATTTTCTCGTGCTGAACACCAGGTATTTTCTGCCATTTTCTCGTGTTAAACACCACGTATTTTCTGCCATTTTCTCGTGTTAAACACCACGTATTTTCTGCCATTTTCTCGTGCTGAACACCACGTAATTTTCTGCCATTTTCTCGTGCTGAACACCACGTATTTTTCCTCCATTTTCTCGTGCTGATCTCCACGTATTTTCTGCCATTTTCTCGTGCTGAACACCATGTTTTTCTGCCATTTTCTCGTGCTGAACACCACGTATTTTCTGCCATTTTCTCGTGCTGAACACTACTTCTGCCATTTTCTCTTGCTGAACACCAGGTAATTTCTGCCATTTTCTCCCGTTGAACACCACGTATTTCCTGCCATTTTCTCCTGTAGACCTCCACGTATTTTTTGCCATTTTGTCATGCTGAACACCACGTAATTTCTGCCATTTCCTCGTGCTGAACACCACGTATTTTCTGCCATTTTCTTTTGCTGAACACCACGTATTTTCTGCCATTTTCTCGTGCGGAACACCATGTTTTTTTCTGCCATTTTCTCGTGCTGAACACCACGTATTTTCTGCCATTTTCTCCCGTTGAACTACACGTATTTTCTGCCGTTTTCTTTTGCTGAACACCATTTATTTTCTGCCATTTTCTCTTGCTGACCTCCACGTATTTTTGCCATTTTCTCGTGCCGAACACCATGTTTTTTCTGCCATTTTCTCGTGCTGAACAACACGTATTTTCTGCCATTTTCTCCCGTTGAACTACACGTATTTTCTGCCATTTTCTCGTGCTGAACACCACGTATTTTCTGCCATTTTCTCGTGATGAACGCCCCTTCTGCCATTTCCTCGTGCTGAACACCACATATTTTCTGCCATTTTCTCGTGCTGAACACCCCTTCTGCCATTTTCTCGTACTGAACACCAGGTATTTTCTGCCATTTTCTCCCGTTGAACTACACGTATTTTCTGCCATTTTCTCGTGCTGAACAACACGTATTTTCTGCCATTTTCTCGTGCTGAACACCACGTATTTTCTGCCATTTTCTCGTGCTGAACAACACGTATTTTCTGCCATTTTCTCGTGCTGAACACCACGTATTTTCTGCCATTTTCTCGTGCTGAACAACACGTATTTTCTGCCATTTTCTCGTGCTGAACACCACGCTAAAGAAGTTGTATACTGTTTTATCTCTCTTCTCTCTCTCTCTCTCTCTCTCTCTCTTTCTGTATGTGTGTGTGTGTGTGCTTGCGTGTGTGTGCGTGTGGGTGTGTGTCTATGTGTCAGTGAGAGAGCAAGAGAATATGTGTGTGTGTGTGTGTGTGTCTGTGTGCGTGTGAGTGAGTGTACGTATGTCTGTATGTGTGTGTGTTTATGTGTGTATGTGAGTATACGTGTGTATGTGTATACGTGTGTATATGTGTGTGTGAGAGAGAGAGAGAGAGAGAGAAGAGAGAAGAAGAAAGAGAAAGACAAGAAGAGACAGAAAAACAAGAGAAAGAGAAGAGATAAGAGAGAGAGAGAGAGAGACAGAAGAAGAAGGAGAAGAGTAGAAGAGAGAGAGAGAGAAGAAGAAGAAGAAGGTGAGAGAAGAGAGAGAAAGAGGGAGAGAGAAAAGAGAGAGAGTGAGTGAGAGAGAGAGAGAGAAAGAGGGAGAGAGAAAGAGAGAGAGTGAGTGAGAGAGAGAGAGAAAGAGAGAGCGAGGGAGAGAGAGAGCGAGAGTGAGTGAGTGAATGAGTGAGAGAGAGAGAGAGAGAGAGAGAGAGAGAGAGAGAGAGAGAAAGAGATGCATATTCAAACAGACAGTGGCGACAACACACTGAATCGGATATATTAGCTGATTACAACACAAACACGTTCATGTATATAGAATCGCCCAGAAATCCTTGCTGGTGCAATTTTGGCGACAGTTTGATAGCTGCAGAGACTTGCAGGCGTCTGTATTCGATGGTTTGTTCTGTGGCTTCTCTGGGATTTTGTTTTGATGTGCTTTTGTTGTTGTTGTAAATTTGTTTGCTTTTGTTTTGTTTGTAAAGTGTGTGTTTGTCTGCATTTGGGTGATTTTTCTTTTGTTTTGTTCATTCCTTTATTTCTTCCTTCTTTTCTTTCTTTTTCTTTCTTTCTTTCTTTCTTTCTTCTCTTTCTTCTTCTTTTCGTTCTTCTTTCTTCGTCTTCTTCTGTTTCTTTTCTCTCCTTATCTTCTTGTTCTTGTTCCTCTTGTTCCTCTTGTTCTTCTTGTTCTTGTTCTTCTTGTTCTTGTTCTAGTTCTAGTTCTTCTTCTTCTTCTTTTTCTTCTTCTTCTCTCTTCTTCTTTCTTCTTCTTTCTTCTTCCTTCTTCTCCTCTCTTCCTTCTCCTTCTTCTTCTTCTTCTTCTTCTTCTTTCTTCTTCTTCTTCTTCTTCTTCTTCTTCTTCTTCTTCTCTTCTTCTTCTTCTTCTCTTCTTCTCTTCTTCTTCTCTTCTTTCTTCTTCTTCTTCTTCTTCTTCTTCTTCTTCTTCTTCTTCTTCTTCTTCTTTCTTCTTCTTCTTCTTCTTCTTCTTCTTTCTTTCTTCTTCTTCTTCTTCTTCTTTTTTCTTCTTCTTCTTCTTCTTCTTCTTCTTCTTCTTCTTCTCTCTTTCTTCTTCTTCTTCTTCTTTCTTCTCTTCTTCTTCTTCTTCTTCTTCTTCTTCTTCTTCTTCTTCTTCTCTCTTCTTCTTCTCTCCTTCTTCTTCTTCTTCTTCTTCTTCTTCTTCTTCTTCTTCTTCTTCTTCTTCTCTTCTTTCTTTCTTCTTCTTCTCTTCTTCTTTCTTCTTCTTCTTCTTCTTCTTCTTCTCTTCTTTCTTCTTCTTCTTCTTCTTCTTCTTCTTCTTCTTCTTCTTCTTCTTCTTCTTTCTTCTTCTTCTTTCTTCTCTTTCTTCTTCTCTTCTTCTTCTCTTCTTCCTTCTTCTTCTTCTTCTCTTCTTCTTCTTTTCTCTTCTTCTTCTTCTTCTTCCTTTCTTCTTCCTTCTTCTTCTTCTTCTTCTCCTTCTTCTTTCTTCTTCCTTCCTTCTTCTTCGCATTCTTCTTCTCTTCTTCTTCTTCTTCTTCTTCTTCTTCTTCTTCTTTCGCATTCTTCTTTCGCATTCTTCTTCTTCTTCGCATTCTTCTTCGCATTCTTCTTCATTCTTCTTCTTCTTCTTCCATTCTTCTTCGCATTCTTCTTCGCATTCTTTCTTCGCATTCTTCTTCTTCCTTCCTTCTTCTTCTTCGCATTCTTTCTCTTCGCACTTCTTCTTCTTCTTCGCATTCTTCTTCGCATTCTTCTTCGCATTCTTCTTCTTCGCATTCTTCTCTTCTTCGCATTCTTCTTCGTTCTTCTTCTCTTCCATTCTTCTTCTTCTTCTTCGCATTCTTCTTCTTCTTCTTCTTTCTTCTTCTTCTTTCTTCTTCTTCTTTCTTTTTCTTCTTCTTCTTAGTTCTTATTTCTTCTTTGTCTTGTTTTTACTCCTCCCCCCATTTCTTCTTCTTCTTCTTCTCTCCTGTTTTATTTACTAAGTTTTTGTTGTTGCTTTTATTTGCTTTTTAAAATATTTTTCCTCTTTTCCTTCTATTCCGCTTTTTTGTTTTTGTTTTGTTTTTGTTTTCCTCTTCTTTTTCTTGCTCCTCTCTTTTCTCATCCTAATCTTTTCTTTTTTTCGTTCTTCTTTTTGAACTTGCAAAATAGATATCCATTATTTATGTGACGGCAGATTTCAGAAAAGCCTCTAGCGATTAGGGCACTGCCTTGAAATAATATTTGTTTTTCTTTTCAGACAAGGCAAATTGTCCTATTCACTAAGCGAAAGTGGGAACTTTGTCAGAAATGCCCCGTCAGCCCACTATATAATATTCACAGATGGATGAAAGTGTTGTTGTTATTGATACCTTCTGTTCTGATATTTGCTGCTCTTGCCTTCTGTTTTGCCACTCCCAAACGATCACTTTCAAAATATATTCCCTCTGACAGTTTCAATTATACTGCTGAATTGACTGCTCTGGTTTGGGCAGAATATAAAATGGTGTCCCAATCCAAGTATAAAGACTTTCTCATCTTTTCAGATTCCCTTTCTGCTTTGCAGGCAACTGCTTTTCCAGATCCGCCCCAACCTTAAACAGATTCTCCCATCATTTCCATAGAACCGAAGGAAAGAGACAGTGTTGTGTAGGTTACACACGGGTCAAGCATCCTGCATTCACTCAAACCTTTTTAAAAAAATGAAAAAGCACCATGGTGTATACCATATGACGAGCCAGTCAGCATCAAACACTTTCTAAGTGAATGCTTGAACTTGTACGATGTGAGATATAAACTGTATACATGTAAAACAGACTCCTTAAACATCCTCGTCAGAGATGTCCTTCCAGATGCAATGTTCAAGTTTTCACAAGCGATAGATGGATTTTATGATTATAGATATATGAAAGATTTTAACTGCATTTTACATTTGAAAGGCTAATCATGAGCGTGGTCTTTAATTGGTGTCCTTTTTTTTTCGATTATTTTGGGAGTTGTGTTTAACGTGGTGTTAGGCTTGATATGGCTCTAGCAGTCGACTGGACTGTA
>JAPXFY010000024.1:9734246-9744246 GCA_030674185.1 Monoplex corrugatus
CTGGCATGGTTCCTGTTTGCTTGAACGTGGGCAGTCACACTTGTTTTGGATTTCGTTATACTTAGTAATACCAAAGAAATAAGAGGGAAGCGGGGAGAATTTTTATAATATAATCAAAGGACGTAACTCTTGAGAATTATCTCCCAAAACCAGAAAGCTCAGAACACTTCTCTCCTCCTGAGCTTACTGTTTTTGTACTTTGTATCAGCTTCTATGCTAGCTGAATGGGTAACGCAAACTGTGTTATATTTGAGAAGTTCTATACAATTCTCAAGAGTTATGTCCTTTGATTATACTTAGTAATGTTATGCATTTGTATTCAGTCTTTTCAGTATTTTAAAAGTCCCCTGCTGATAACTTGTGTGAAATGGCCAAACCCCTATGGCACGCAATTAGAGTATTCGCCTTCATGCGATGATATGTGAACTTAACTTTTTTGTCCAGGTTATCGATATGTTTAGATGTGTGTGTTGTGTTTGAGATGGTTAGAGCCATGATATGACTGGCAGCGGCCGGCTGGGCTTTACAGAATAATGATGATAATATTGTGACCACATCGCTCTCAATGCTGTCTTTTCCCTCCTGTGCTTCCTGTCCTGGTGTGAGCGTGTTCTGTGCCCTTAGTTTTGTTATTATGGATGATTGTGTCAATGCATGAAGAGAGTGTGCACTATGATTTGTTTATCAAGATTTGGCGTCTTGATTATGATGATGATGGTGGTGGTGGTGGTGATGATATGATGATAATGATGATGGGTGATGATGATGATGATGATAATGATGATGATGATGATGGTGACGATGATGATGATAATGAATGATGATCATGAGTATAGTATAGTATAGTATAGCATAGTATAGTAGATAGTATAGTATAGTATAGTATAGTATAGTATAGTATAGTATAGTATAGTATAGTAAAGTAGAGTATGGTATGGTATAGTCTAGTCTAGTCTAGTATAGTATAGTCTAGTCTAGTCTAGTATAGTATAGTAAAGTATAGTCTATAGTAAAGTATAGTCTAGTCTAGTCTAGTCTAGTCTAGTATAGTATAGTATAGTATAGTATAGTATAGTATAGTATAGTATAGTATGGTATGGTATGGTATGGTATGGTATGGTGTGGTGTGGTGTGGTGTGGTATAGTATAGTATAGTATAGCATAGCATAGCATAGTATAGTATAGTATAGTATAGCATAGCATAGCATAGTATAGTATAGTATAGTACATTACAATACAATACGGTACGGTATGGTATAGTGTAGCATAGCATAACATAGCACAGCATAGCATAGCACAGTCTAGCATCAGCATAGTAAAGTATACTACAGTATAGTGTTATCATACCAAACTACCAAACTATTCTATATTTTACTCCATTATGCAACAGAATATAATGATGTCCCATAATATTCTTGACCTTCAGATCCAATATTCTGCACAGTACAATCGATCAGACGCATGCACCTCATGGAAACTTATTGAGGAGATTGGGGGTAGGGTGGGGGGGGGGGGGTGGAAGAGAGGAAAGAAAAAGGTGAGGACAAAAAGCAACGCTCCTTAAACTTCGATATATCAATAAAGATTGATCAGTTCGAGAGATTTACCCCATGGACCATCGATCTCTTGCAATCCACAGAAAATGATATTCTTGCAAGGGGCTTCAGTTTTATCTGTGTCAGATAGTATGTGCGTTTTCTGTCTGTCTGCTGTCTGTCTGTCTGTCTGTCTCAGTCAGTCAGTCTGTTTTTTCTGAGTCCGTTTTTTGTCCATCTGATTTCCGTCTGTCTCTTTCGTGCCTGTCTGTTTGTCTGTCTGGCTGTTTTGTATCTGTCTGCCTTTCTGTCGATCTGTTGTCCATCAGTCTGTCTGTTTTTTGTCTGTCTGTCTGTCTGTCTGTCTGTGTTGAATCTGTCTGCCTTTCTGTCTATCTGTTGTCCATCAGTCTATCTGTTTTTTGTCTGTCTGTCTGTCTGTCCTCTGTTGAATCTGTCTGCCTTTCTGTCTATCTGTTGTCCATCAGTCTATCTGGGTTTTTTGTCTGTCTGTCTGTCTGTCTGTCTGTCTCGTTTCTTTTCAATCGGCTTGTTTCTTTGTGTGTGTGGATTCTGTTTGCTTGTTTTATGTTTGATTGTTTGTTTATAATTATGTTTTCTGTCATTTTTCTGTCTGTTTATTTCTGTTTGTTTCTTGTTTTCTGTTTGTTTGTATTTTCGGTTTGATTGTTTGTTTCTTGTCTGTTTATTTTCTGTTCGTTTGTTTGTTTTGTTTCTATATTTTTTGTTTACTGTTATACGGTTGTGAGGCATGGACAGTCAATAAACAAAGCCAGAAAAAGATTGAGGAAACTGAGAAGTGGTTTCTAAGAAGAATGTTGACAGTTCCATGGACAGCAAAGAAAACAAACGAGACAGTCTTGATGGAGCAGACACAAGAAGATCATTCTTAAGAAAGATTAGGAAAAGACAGGCAACATTTACAGGCCATTTTATGAGGAAAGGGAACTTGGAGCACCTGGTCACAACAGGAAAGCTGGAGGGAAGGACAGCACCAGGTAGACCCAGGGAGAAGATACTAGACGGACTTGCAGAGTGGCTGAAGACAAAGAGGGTGGAAGAGATGCTTGAGGCAACAAGAGATAGAGACAGATGAAAGTCCATGATCGCCAATGCCATGTGGCAAGGCACCTGATGATAATGATAATGATGATTTTTTGTTTGTTTTCTGTTTTGTGTGTGTGTTAGTTTTCTCTTTGTTTTGTCTGTTCGTTTCTGTTTCTTTTTTACTTGTTTGTGTGTGTTCTCTTTGTGTGATTGTTTTCCGTTTGATTTTTGATGGTCTGTTTTTTTTATCTGCTTGTCTATTTGTTTGCCTTCTGTCGGATTTCTGCTTGTCTCTCTGTCTATTTGTTGATCTGTTTGTTTGTTTGTTGTTTTCTGTCTGTGTTTGTCTGTCTCTTTATTTCTTTGTTTACTGTCTCTTTGTGTTCCATTTGTTGTTTGTTTTTGTTTTCTGTTCAATTTTGTTGCCTGTTTATTTGTTTTTCTGTGGGTACATTTTTTTGTTTTTGTTCGTTTGTTTGTTTTCTTGTTCGTGTGTTTGTTTTATCTCGCTTTGTTTTCTCTTCGTTTGTTTTATGTTTGTTTGTTTTTCTGTCTGTTTGCTGGTTTGTTTGTTTGTGTTGTTTTGTGTCTGTTTTCTGTTTTGATGTCTGTGTGTTTGTCTATTTGGTTGTTTGTTTGTTTGTTTCTGTCTGTCTGTTTTATGTTTGTCTTTTTTATAAAGTCTGGTTGATTTGTTGGTTGGCTAGATAGTTGGTTGCTTGTTTTGGACTTTGATTTAGTTCGTTTTTGTTTTTCTTCATATGCTGGATAATGCGATATTTCCCTCTCTCTCTTTCTGCCTCTCCTCTCTTCTCACTCTCTCTCTCTCTTTCTTTCTTTCTTTCTCTCTCTCTGTCTCTCTCTCACTGATAATGCGATACTTCACTCTCTCTCTTTCTCCCTCTCTTCTCTCTCTCTCTCTCTCTCTCTCGCTTTCTTTCTTTCTTTCTCTCTGTCTCAGTCTGTCTGTCCATCTGTCTCTGTCTCTGCTTGTCTGTCTGTTGCTCTCCCTATCTCTCTCTTTCTCTCTCTCATTTTCTGTCTGTCTGCCGCTCTCGTCTTTTTGTCTCTGTTTCTGTCTCACTCTCTGTCTGTTTCTTTCTGTCTGTCTGTCTTTGTCTCTGACTTTCTGTCTCTTTCTCTTCTTTCCTTCTCTTCTCTGTGTTCATGTATGTGCCATCTGTTTAAAAGACAGGTAAAGTTTCTTCTGAAAGCCTGAACGGCCGTACTACATCGTAAAGTATCATAGACTTCAACATTTCTAAGGAACAGCTTGATGAGAATAAATATCATGTCCTCTCCCTCACTGCTTCACTTCCCTGGTTCTAAAGAGGGACAGATATTCAATTACAGCTGGGGGACTGGGATTGGGTGTTCCAGCCAGACCGTGATTCTGATCAGGTATCCGTTTCGCAACACATTCGTTCGTCCTCAAATTCAGCTTTTGGTAGTCATGATTCTGACTACAGTGCTGTCCTGTTTTTACCTGTGTGCCATGCACAGCTCGTCCTCCATATTCACTTGCCCAGGCCTGCACCTAGAGAGGTTACTCCAGCTTCGCTGGTAACACAGCATCGACACAACACGGAGAGTAGCAGATACCGGTTTTAAGCCTAGGCTTTTTTGGCGGAAGTGCACGTCATGACCACAACGCCTCCTGGTGCAGACTATCATCTCCTGAGATGTAAAGAGGCCGACGACGACGATGCACATCAGAAATAGCCAGCAGAATCGGCCAAACCAAAACAGCATTCAAGAAGATGACAAGCATTCTTACCAACAAATGCCTATCATTAACATCTGGAAGAGAGTTCTTGAATGTTATATAGAACCGATAATGTTATACAGTTGTGAAGCGTGGACAGTCAACAAGCAAAGCCAGAACAAGATTGAGGCGGCCGAGATGTGGTTTCTAAGAAGAATGTTGAGAGTTCCATGGACAGCAAAGAAAACAAACGAGACAGTCTTGATGGAGGCAGACACAAGAAGATCATTCTTTAAAGGAAGATTAGGAAAAGACAGGCAACATTTATAGGCCATTTTATGAGGAAAGGGGAATTGGAAGCACCTGGTTACAACAGAAAAGCTGGAGGGAAAGTTAGCACCAGGTAGACCCAGGGAGAAAATTTTGGACGGACATGCAGAGTGGCTGAAGACAGAGAGGGTGGAAGATGTGCTTGCGGCAATAAGTGATAGAAGCAGATGGAAGGCCATGATCGCCAACGCCATGTGGCAAGGCACATGATGATGATGATGAGATGATGATGATGATGATGATGTGATGATGATGATGTGTGAGATGGATGATGCCATGGACACCAGATGATGCTGATGGACGTTCCCGTTGGTCGGATGGATGAGCAGGCGTCTGGTGTGGGTCTTCATGTGGGATACAAGAGTGATCCTAGAGATACAAGTTGTTCTGTAGGCATAACATGAAAAGTACCCATACAGCCCTGTGTTCTGCTTCCGCCGGTCTCTTTTCTGTTGAACAGAAACTACTGTAGACTTTACAATCTCGTCGGGGTGGCCTAACCAGTATGAAACATAGACTAGGTGAAATATAAACAGGAACCAGAAAAATACACGAAAAACAAAAGAATCAGAACGCGTATTTAATACAACAAGAGAAGACAAGGCGCACATTTTCGGCCAACTGGCCTTTGTCAAGCGTCAGATCACAAACAAACAAACACACACCAGATACAAAAATTGGGAGAAAAAGACTTAAACTTCCCTGCTGCTCTGTCCCTTTCCTCCTTTTCTCACACTGCACAGAGCAGTAGGGATGTTTGTCTTTTCCTCCCAATTTTTGTATCTGTTGTTTGTTTGTTTGTTTATTTGTGATCTTACGCTTGACAAAGGCCAATTGGCCGAAAATTTGCGCCTGTCTTGTCTTGTACTAAATACGCGTTCTTACTCCTTTTTCGTGTTTTTTTATTGGTTCCTGTTTGCTTGAACGCGGGCAGTCACACTTGTTTTGGATTAGGTGAAATATAGGGTAGGTAGAGCCTCAGGACCTGGCCAGCTCATGGGTTTATGTGCAGGCTTAAGGCTTGTGCCATGATCACCATACACATGGCACTTGTGATTAGTGCATATGGAATTCGTTCCGAGCACGGAGACGTCATCTTGAGAAACTGAAACTGGAACAAATAGGATTGTGCCCTGAGTGTACAGCTATGGCCAGCTTAGTGTGTCGTGAGCAGTGTGATGATGATACTGCTGCTGATGAAGTTGACTTTTATAGAATCCTTCTATCACTGTTTAGTGTTTTTTCCTGGTCACTGTGTCCTTCTTTGAGCTCTCCGTTTACATGTAACCAAAATTATCCCAGTGGTAGGCTGATAAAATACCAGCATAAAATATCGACTTGGTAAAACATAGTCTAGGTAGGGCCTTAGGACCTCGCCAGATCACGGGTTTATGTGCAGGCTTAAGTCTGAAGTTAGTGCATATGGAATTCGTTCCAAGCGCGGAGACGTCATCTTGAGAAACTGAAAGTGAAAGTGAAACTGAAACTCAGTATTTGGCAAGCCATGCTTTTTCATACTCTGATAGTCACCGACTCGAACTTGCATCGTGATGTTGATTGTCTTGGCGCAGACATCTCTGATGGAACTGATCCAGCTATTGAACGTGTAGTCAATAGGTTGTCCAGGTCTGGCAGCAGTCCAGTAGGGCGTTCAAGACCACTGCTCTGTACACAGCAATCTTTATAGCAAGTCTGAAGACTTGATCTTGCCACAACCCTTTGACCAGCTTTCCAAAGGCACAGCTGGCCTTGGAGATACACAGCGCCATCTCTGCATAAGAAATCCGCTGAACTGCTGAAATAGCAAACTTTGTTTACAGTTTTGGTCTTCTGACATTTTCTCCCACTGCACGAAGCAGCAGGGAAGTTTCAGTCTTTTTTCCCCTAACTTTTATATTTGGTGTTTATTCACGCTTGACAAAGGCCAGTTGGCCGAAGATTTGCGCCTGTCTTGTCTGGTTGTATTAAATACATGTTCTGATTCTATTGTCGTGTTTTTTTGTTGTTGTTGTTGACGATCGGGGATGGTGAAGCGTCCAAACCCTGAGATATTGTTGGGTGAAACAAGCGTTTGTGTTGGTGAGGCAGATAGTAAGGCCAAACTGTTTACAGTCCGCAACAGGAAAACAGTATCAAGGAACAATCTGACAGCAATAGAACGCAAACCCTGAATCACCATAGGACCCAGAGTCTAACAGATCATAGATTCTGTTCGTGAGTCAGTCAGTCAGACGTGTGTGTTTTATCAGAGCCAGACATCCACTGTTTGGGTGGAAGATACGGAGAGATACACGACAAGATAAGACGAGACAAGACGGGACAAGTCACAATTATTCACGTGGGTAATGGGACAGCAGCTAATTGCTGATGCGGTCGGTTCTGGTCCGAAAGAAGGGGTTACTTTATGAGTTGGGGCGGAGGGTGGGGGGGGGGGGGTGGAGAGACTGAAGACAAAACCGAAATCACATTCCGTCGGTCAACGTGACGAAGTGGTCAGCGAAATGAACTGCTGAATAAAAGGTTGTGGCTTCGAACCCTCATCACATCATCAAGTGCCCTTCTGCACGGCATTGGCGATCATGGCCCTCCATACGAATCTATCTTCTGTCGCTGCAAGTACATCTCCCACCTTCTCTGTCCTCAGCCACCCTGCAAGTCCGTCCAACATTTTCTCCCTGGGTCTACCTGGTGTTCTCTTTCCCTCCAGCTTTCCAGTTGTGACCAGGTGCCCTAATTCCCCGTTCCACATAAAATGTGCTATAAATGTTGCTTGTCTCTTCCTAATCTTCTTCATTAATGATCTTCTTGCGTCTGCCTCCTTCAAGACTGTCTCGTTTGTTTTCTTTGCGAACCCTCATCAGTCCAAAACATTATTGTAGAATTTTCTGACCCCGATCAGCTGCACCCAGCAACGAGCATGCTATGAGCTCTTTGGGAAGACAGGGACCACACATTACAGTCCTATCCACTTGAAGGGATGGCTTGATGGGAAGACAGGGACCACACACTTCAGTCCTATCCACTTGAAGGGATGGCTTGTTGGGAAGACAGGGACCACACAGTTCAGTCCCATCAACTTTACTGATGGCGTGTTAGGAAATACTGAGATCACACAGTACAGTCTTGTCCACTTCAGGGATGTATCATCTGAAAATGTTGTTTGATTGTCCTGACCATCACCGCAGGTGTCTGATTCTCTCGAGCCTGGCTGACGCCAGGATATCATCGAAGTATGCGTAGAGTAAAGCCCTGTCACGCAGTGTCGATCCGAAATGGAACCCGGCAGCATCATCATCGCCATCATCCACATTCTCATCACCATAGCAATGTGAACAATTGTCTGAGTCTGTAGTCCCTCACGGCCTGTGTCATGACGATCACGGTGTCTCTGGGTTTATGGGTGTGTTGGAGAACTGAAGTAAGCAGTCTGGGGTTGGGAGCGATGCACAAAATGGAACAGCAAAACAAAACGAAACAAAATCAAGCAAGAAACAACCAACCAACCAACAAACAAACCGACCAATCAACCAACCAGCCAACCAACCAACCAACCAGCAAATCAACCAACCAAACAACCAACCAACCAACCAACCAACCAACCAACCAACCAACAACCAAACAACAAAATACACAAACAAACAAACTGACCAAGCAAACCAACCAACAAACAAACCAACCAACCAACAAACAAACAAACAAACTGACCAACCAACCAGCCAACCAACCAACCAACCAACCGACCAACCAACCAACCAGCCAACCAACCAACCAACCAACCAACCAACCAACAAACAAACAAAAAACAAATCGACCAACCAACCAACCGACCAACCAGTCAACCAACCATCCAACCAACCAACCAACCAACCAACCAACCAACCAACCAACCAACCAACCAAACAACCAAACAACCAACCAACCAGCCAACAAATAAACAAACAAACAAACTGACCAATCAACTAACCAACCAACCAACCAACCAACCAACCAACCAACCAACCAACCACCAACCATCCAACCAACCAACTAACCACCCAACCAACCAACCAACAACCAATCAACCAACCGACAATCAACCAACCAACCAATAACCAACCAATCAACCAACCAACCAACCAACCAAACAACCAACCAACCAACCAACCAACCAACCAACCAACCAACCAACCAACCAACCAACCAACCAACCAACCAACCAACCAATAACCAACCAACCAACAAACAAGCAAACAGATTCACAGGTAGACTGAAAATCCTAAATATTGTCTTCAAATAGTCTCAATCTCTGCCACATACATAAAACAACAGTTTTTCCCTTATGAATAAAAGCTAAGAACGTAATGCAAAATAAGTAACAAATAAAATGGTGATAAAGGTTCAGCTGGTCTTTATAGGAAGAAAAGCGTTCTTGCTAACAAATGCCTATCAATTAACATCAGGAAGAGAGTTTTTGAGTGTTATATAGAACTGATACTGTTGTACGGTTGTAATGCATGGACAGTCAACACGCAAGGTCAGAACAAAAATAAGGCAACTGAAATGTGGTTTCTAAGAAGAATGTTGAGAGTTCCATGGACAACAAAGAGACAGTCTTGAAGGAGGCAGACACAAGAAGATCATTAATAAAGAAGATTAAGAAAAGGCAAGCAACAATTATAGGACATTTTATGAGGCAAGACAAACTAGAGCACCAGGTCACAACAAGAAAGCTGGAGGGAAAGAGAGCACCAGGTAGACCCAGGGAGAAAATATTGGACGGACTTGCAGGGTGGCTGAGGACAGAGAAGGTGGGAGATGTACTTGTAGCGAAAAGGGACAGATTCGTATGGAGGGCCATGATCGCCAACGCCGTGCGGCAGGGCACATGATGATGAAGAATGCCTTAGTCGATGAGTTTCACTTTATCTTCCTGTTTTGCAAATTCCACTCTGACTGACTAATTTTCCACAAATTAGCATCTATTAATTCAATGTTTTTATTTCGTATTTCGTTTCTGAAGAAAAAAATAAGCAAAATTTATCATCATTATCATTCTTTCAGGTACCTTGCCGCTGGAGTTGCGATTATGGACTTCCATCTGTCTCTGTCTTGTCTCTTGTTCTTCAGCATCTCTTCCACCTCCCTGTCTTCACCTCTGCAAGTCCATCTATTCTTCTCCTGTCTACCGTCTCTTCCTCCCTCCAGCTCTCCGTTTGACCAGGTGTTCCAATTCCCGTTTCTCACAAATGGCTATGATGTTGCCTGCCTTTTCCTAATATTCCTTATAATGATCCTTGTGTCTGCCTCCATCAAGACTTGTTCGTTTGTTTTTCTTCTGTCCATGGAACTTCACATTCTTCTTAGTACCACTCTCGTGCCCAAT
>JAPXFY010000024.1:9749246-9764246 GCA_030674185.1 Monoplex corrugatus
TCGATCCCAATTTGATTACTCGTCTGAAAACTCTATCACTGGGCGTTAATCTACCTCGCAAGCGCTCCCGGCGTGGGGGCAGAAGAAAATGTCGCAAGATCGGGGTTGTCTGCGGCACTCCACTCGTCAGAGATCTCCTGGCCTGTCCATCTGCTGGTACTGGTCTGGTGCCACCCTCCATCCTGTCTGACGTCACTCTACCTTCATCGTCCCAAGGCTGTAACCTCTCCAATCTGATCACTGTCCCGATTCAAGATTTAGACACTCTCCCAAATCAGCTGTGTCTGTGTTTGTTCAATGCGCACTCTGTGGGACCGTCAAAGAGACGTTCCGAGATCTGCGACTTCGTCCGTGATCACGATATTGACGTCATGCTGTTGACTGAGACCTGGCTTCGTCAGTCCGGTGACGAAGCGAAGTGCCGCGACCTGACACCCCCAGGCTACAAGCTGCTGTCTTTCCCACGACCCCCAAACGCCAAGGTCAAGTGTGGGGGTGGCACCGCCATCCTCCTCAAAGTTTCTCTCACTGAAAACTGTACAACAACAACGAATTTTCCTTTCTCTCATGACACTTTTGAACTGGTTCAATTTATTTTGATGATCCAACAGCAACGTGTGGCATTCTTTCTGCTCTACAGAGTTCCTCCCAACAGGAAAAACAAACTTTCAACATCTCAATTCTTTGATGAATTACCTGATTTTCTTGATTTTTGTGTTGATTGTCAAGGCAGTATTGTTCTAGCTGGTGATTTTAATATCCATGTAAATGATACTTCTGATTTTAATGCCAGAAAATTTCTTGATCAGCTTGACATATACGGTCTTAAACAGACTGTTAGTGGACCCACGCAGAGCTGTGGAAATACTCTCGACCTTGTCATATGTAGAGATGACGATAACCTTGTTTTGTCAACTCGTGTCCATCATGATCTTTCTTCTGACCATTTTTCAATTTTGTCTTATCTAGCAGCTGAAAAGCCTAAACGTAAAGCAAAGCTTGTGTCCACTCGCTCTATTAGCAAAATTGACCAAGACAAGTTCGCTGATGATCTTTCTCAGTCTGTGACCACCGGTATGTCAGTGTCCGATTTGAACAGTTCCCTTGCCGCTGTTTTTGACAAGCATGCGCCTGTACGTCAACGAAAAGTCCGGGACGGAAAGCCTACCCCGTGGTACGGCGCTGTCGCTGATCAGCTTCGTCAGCTGAAGAGAGAGCGTAGGCGTGCCGAGCGCTGTTGGCAGTCATCACGGTTAACAGTACACAAACAAATCTATGACGCAGCAAAGCAAACGGTTGCAGATTGCGTTCACGACGCGAAAACAGCTTTTTATTCTTCGCTAGTGTCCAGTTCTACCACTTGTAAACAACTCTTTCACAATATGTCCTCGCTTCTTGGAAAAATCAAACCTGTGTCTCTTCCCACTGTGTCCGATGTCAAACTGCTCCCACACATTTTTGCCGATTTTTTCCATAAGAAAATTCTCAAGATCCGTGACAGTTTTCCACCATTTCAAAGTACTGGTTCAAACACTGTGTCGTTTTCTGGCTCACCACTTGTAAATTTCATTCCAGTTTCTGAAGACCTTGTCCGGAAGACCATTCTTAAGACTCCCCCTAAATCATGTGAACTTGATCCCATTCCAGCCAAACTTCTCTTTCAACATGTGGATCTTCTCTTGCCGACCATTACAAACATCATGAATCAGTCTATTACCACTGGAATTGTTCCCCGTGAATTTAAGACTGCCATTGTTAAGCCCTTGCTGAAAAAATCTAACCTCAACAAAAATGACCTGAAAAATTACAGACCGATTTCCAATCTTCCATTTCTTTCTAAACTGCTTGAACGTCTGATTCTAGACCAGCTTTTCTCCCATCTCTCATCCCATAACCTCCTTAGTCCTCACCAATCCGCTTACAGGCCAGGGCACAGCACAGAAACTGTTCTGCTTCGTATTCTCAATGATCTTTTGACCTCCCTGGATCAAAACAAAATTTCTATTCTTCTCCTTTTGGATCTTTCAGCTGCTTTCGATACTATTGACCATGAAATTTTGCTTTCCCGTTTGGAAAACAACTTTGGAATTCAAAAATCTGCTTTACACTGGTTTCGATCTTATCTTTCAGAAAGAAAGCAAACCGTACTTGTCGACGGAAACAAATCTTCTGAGCTGCCTTTGGATTTTGGCGTGCCTCAAGGCTCTGTTCTGGGTCCTGTGCTTTTCATATTGTATACTTCTCCTCTGACCCACCTTATTGACTCACATTCCATCCGTCATGAAATGTATGCGGACGATACCCAGCTCAATCATACTGATTCTCCTTCTAACTACGATCATCTAGTTCAGTCTCTTCAGAACTGCGTTTCTGAAGTAAAATCCTGGATGTATGAAAATCGACTTAAGTTGAATGATGACAAGACTGAAGCCCTTCGTGTTTCTCCATTGCCTGCAGATCTTTCTTCTCTGCCTTCCACTATTACTGTCGGTAATACCGCTATTGCTTTTTCTGATTGCGTTCGTGACCTCGGTTTTGTCTTTGACCATAATCTCTCCATGCACCAGCACATCATCAAAACATGTCAGGCTGCATACATCGAACTTAGACGCATTAATTCTATTAGACACTACCTTACATTAGACGCAACCAAGACGTTAGTTACTGCATGCATTCTGTCTAGGTTAGATTATTGCAATTCACTCCTTGCGGGTTGCCCTCAGAAACATCTCAAACATTTGCAACAAGTTCAGAACTCTGCAGCTAAACTCATCTTCAAGGCACGTAGGTCACAGCACTGCACACCCCTGTTTCAGACACTGCACTGGCTCCCGGTTGAACAAAGAATAAAATACAAGATTTGCTGCCTTTGTTATCACATCATTTCTGGAACTGCTCCTGACTATCTCTCTGAACTCTTGACTGTCTACGTACCTTCTCGATCACTCCGCTCTTCTGTGGATGACAAGAAGTTTCGTGTGCCAAAATATAACAGAGAAACTCACGGTGGTAGAGCCTTTGCAGTTTTTGCTGTTCAGACATGGAACTTGTTGCCTCAGTCCGTCCGCCACTCTAAAACTCTACCATCTTTCAAAACAAGTTTAAAAACTTACTTCTTTAAACAGTGTTTTTCCTGATTTTGGCTAGTGGGTTGATCCTGCTTGACATTCTGGATGAAATTGTGCACAATGGGGTGTATGCCAGTGTGTGTGTGTGTGTGTGTGTGTGTGTGTGTGTGTGTGTGTGTGTGTGTGTGTGTGTGTGTGTGTGTGTGTGTGTGTGTGATGTGTGGCTGTGTGTGTGTGGGTGTTGTGTGTGTGTGTTTGAAAATGGGGGGAGAGGGGTGGGCGGGGAGGGGGTGAGAGGGAGAGAGATTATTTGGTGTGTCTGTGTGGTTGTTGATTTCCTGTGGATAGTTTTTGATGAGTTTGTTTGTATTGTAGCCTGTTATTTGGTTTATATATGTATGGTTTACTGATGTAAAGCGCTTTGAGGTTTCGGAAAGCGCTCTATAAATGCACTATTATTATTATTATTTCTCTCCCTGTCTTTGTCTCTTTCTCTCCCTCTCTTTGTCTCTTTCTCTCCCTCTCTTTTCTCTTTCTCTCCCTGTCTTTGTCTCTTTCTCTCCCTGTCTTTGTCGCTTTCTCTCCCTCTCTTTGTCTCTTTCTCTCCCTCTCTTTGTCTCTTTCTCTCCCTGTATTTATCTCTTTCTCTCCTTGTCTTTGTCTCTTTCTCTCCCTTTCTTTGTCTCTTTCTCTCCTTGTCTTTGTCTCTTTCTCTACTTCTCTTGGTCTCTTTCTCTCCCTCTCCTTCTGATCTTCTGACCCTTTCTCTTTCTCTCCATCTAGTCTCCTTTCATTCTCTCCTTCTTTCCCTCTGTCCTTCTCTCCTTCTTTCCCTCTGTCCTTCTCTCCTTCTTTCCCTCTGTCCTTCTCTCCTTCTTTCCTCTCCTTGTCCCCATTTCCTCTTTTCTCCCTCCTTCTTTCTTTCTTCTCCTTCTCTCCCTTTCCTTTTCTGTTCCTCTCCTCTCTCCCTCTCACTTTTTTCCTTCCTTTCTCCTCTCATTTTCTCCCTTGTCTCCCTTCTCTTCTCTCCTTCTCGATTTCTCTCCCTTTAGCCTTCTCTTTCCCTCTCTTCTCTCCATTTTTCCCGTCAGTCTCTTTCTCAATCTGTCTTCTTCTTCTCTTTACTTACTCTCCTTTTCCCCCTCTCTCCTCTCTCTCTCCCCTCTTATTCTCTTTCTTCCTTTCTCTCTCTCTCTCTCCCTACTCTCCCGGCGTCCGTTCCATCATTTTAATTTCACCCAATTAATTGCTGATGGTGTAGTTGTCTATTGTTAGTCTGAGCAGAATCGTTAAGAGGACGAATGGATAAGGGCCACGTTCGGCTATTTCATTGACTGCAAGACAGCCCAATCACATTCACCGAAAATGAGATCTATACGAACGAGTCTTTACGAGAGAGAGAGAGAGAGAGATAGAGAGAGAGAGAGAGCATATACACGCAGGAACGCATGTACACACACACACACACACACACACACACACACACACACACACACACACACACACACACAGAACGAGACAAGCACCTGCAGGTACGCACGTGCAGAATCGCAGGGAGAGTGCATGTAAATGAAAGAGAGAGAAAGAGAGAAGAAAGAAATGGACACAGGGAGAGATACAAAGAGAGACAGGAAAGACAGACAGAGAGAGAAAGAGAGAGAGAGACAGACAGAGACACAGACAGACAGACAGACAGACAGACAAACAGACGGACGGACGGACAGACAGACAGACACACACACACACATACACACACACACACAAACACACGTACAAAACGCACGTGTGCACGTACACACACACACACACACACACACACACATACACACACACATGAAAACAGACAGACAAGACAAAACCAGAGAACAAAAGACAGACACACATGGAAACAGACAGACAACCAACCAGACGGACAGAGACAGACAGACAGACAGAAAAAAAATCAGAGTACAGAAGAGACAGACACAGAGAAAAACCACACACACAATGAAAGACGACTAATAAGCGAACAAACAACTAAACAAACAAACAAACAAAAAACGGAGAAAGAAAAAACAAAACAAACAACACAAAAAAAACAGGAGACGAAACTAAAAAGACACAGGCTCTATAACCCAAGATAGATAGTTTACGGCACCCAGGACAGTCGGGGGACTAAGCACTATTCTCCGGGCCAAGACAATGGCTGGAATGGGGGGGAAAGCAGAGAGAGGAGGGAAAAAGAACGTAAAAATGTACGTGTTCAAGTGCAGGGCCACAGGGAGCTTACAGACGACCTGAATCAATTAGCCTCGATGAATTCCGAGGACGTCACGAAAGACGAGAGAGAAGAGGAGATGAGAGAGAGGAAGGAGGAAGGTGGAGAGAAGAGGGAAGAGAGAGAAGAGGAAGAGAGAGAAGAGGGAAAGAGAGAAGAGGGAAGAGAGGAGAGAGAGGGGAGAAGGAGAGAAGAGGGAAGAGAGAGAAAGAGGGAAGTAGAGAAGAGGGAAGTGAGAAGAAGAGGGAAGTGAGAAAGGAGGGAAGAGAGAAGAAGGGAAAGGAAGAGAAGGAGGAAGAAGAAGTGAGAGAAGGGAATGAGAGAGAAGAGGGAAGTGAGAAAGAGAGAGAGGGAAGAGAGAGAGGAAGAGAGAAGGGAAGTGAGAGAGAGAAGAGGAAGTGAGAGAAGAGGGAAGTAGAAGAAGAGGGAAGAAAGAGGGAAGAGAGAGAGGGAAAGAGAAAAGGGAAAGTGAGAGAAGAGAGAAGAGAGAAGGATGAGAGAAGAAGAAGAGGAAGAGTGAAGAAAAGAGGGAAGGAGAGAGGATGAGGAAGGAGAGAGGGAAGTGAGATAAGAGGGAAGAGAGAGAAGAGGGAAGTAGAAAAAGGGGAAGTAGAGAAGAGGGAAGTGAGAGAAGAGGGAAGTGAGAGAAGAGGGAGAGAGAGAAGAGGAGAAGAGAGAGAAGAGGGAAGACAGAGAAGAGGGAAGAAGAGAAGAGGGAATGAGAGAAGCGGAAGATGAGAGAAGAGGGAATGAGAGAAGAAGAGAGGAGAAGAGAGAGAAAGAGGGAAGGAGAGAGAGAGAGGGAAGTGAGGAGAAGAGGGAAGTGAGAGAAGAGGGAAGAGGGAAGGAAGAGAGAGAAGAGGGAAGTGAGAGAAGAGGGAAGTGAGAGAAGAGGGAAGTAGAGAAGAGAGAAGAGGGAAGTGAGAGAAGAGGGAAGAGAGAGAAGAGGGAAGGAGAGAAGAGGGAAGAGAGAGAAGAGGAGAGAGAGAGAAGAGGAAGTGAGAGAAGAGGGAAGGAGAGAAGAGGGAAGTGAGAGAGAGGAAGAGAGAGAAGAGGGAGGAGAAGAGGGAAGTAGAGAAGAGGGAAGAGAGAGAGAGGGAAGAGAAGAAGAGGAAGAGAGAGAAGAGAGAGAAGAGAGAGAGAGAGGAGAGAAGAGGGAAGTGAGAGAAGAGGAGAGAGAGAAGAGGGAAGAGAGAGAAGAGGGAAGAGAGAAGAAGAGGGAAGAGAAGAAGAGGGAAGAGAGAGAAGAGGGAAGTGAGAGAAGAGGGAAGTGAGAGAAGAGGGAAGAGAAGAGAGAAGAGGAAGAGAGAGAAGAGGAAGTAGAGAAGAGGAATGAGAGAAAAAGGAAGTGAGGAGAAGAGAGAAGAGAGGAAGAGAGAGAAGAGGGAAGGAGAGAAAAGGGAAGGAGAGAAGAGAGAAGAGGGAAGTGAGAGAAGAGGGAAGTGAGAGAAGGGAAGTGAGAAAGGGAAGAGGAAGAGAGAGAAGGGAAGTGAGGAGAAAGGGAAGGAGGAGGAAGAGGAAGAGGAAAAGAAGAGGGAAGTGAGAGAAGAGGGAAGTGAGAGAAGAGAGAAGAGAGGAAGTGAGAGAAGAGGGAAGTGAGAGAAGGAAGTGAGAGAAGAGTGAGAGAAGAGGGAAGTAGAAGAAGGGAAGTAGAGAGAAGAGGGAATGAGAGAAGAGGGAAGTGAGAGAAGAGGAATGAGAGAAGAGGGAAGTGAGAGAAGAGGAAGAGAGAGAAGAGGAAGAAGAGAAGAGGGAAGAGAAGAAGAGGAAGGAGAGAGAAGAGGGAAGTGAGAGAAGAAGGGAAGTAAGAGAGAGAAGAGGGAAGTGAGAGAGAGAGAGGGAAGAGAGAGAAGAGGGAAAGAGAGAAGAGGGAAGTGAGAAAGAGGGAAGAGAGAGAAGAGGGAAGTGAGAGAAGAGGGAAGTGAGAGAAGAGGGAAGTGAGAGAAGAGGGAAGTGAGAGAAGAGGGAAGTGAAGAGAAGAGAGGAAGAGAGAGAAAGAGGGAAGAGAGAAGAGGGAAGTGAGAGAAGAGGGAAGAGAGAGAAGAGGGAAAAAGTAGAAAGAGGGAAGAGAGAGAAGAGGGAAGGGAGAGAAGAGGGAAGAGAGAGAAGAGGGAAGAGAGAGAAGAGGGAAGTGAGAGAAGAGGGAAGTGAGAAAGAGAGAAGAGAAGAGGAGAGAGAAGAAGAGGAAGAGAGAGAAGAGGGAAGAGAGAGAAGAGGGAAGTGAGAGAAGAGGGAAGTGAGAGAAGAGGGAAGAGAGAGAAGAGGGAAGAGAGAGAAGAGGGAAGTGAGAGAAGAGGGAAGAGAGAGAGAAGAGGGAAAAGAGAGAAGAGGGAAGAGAGAGAAGAGGGAAGTGAGAGAAGAGGGAAGAGAGAGAAGAGGGAAGAGAGAGAAGGGGAAGTGAGAGAAGAGGGAAGTGAGAGAAGAAGGAAGACAGAGAAGAGGAAAGAGAGAGAAGAGGGAAGAGAGAGAAGAGGGAAGGAGAGAGAAGAAGAGGGAAGTAAGAGAAGAGGGAAAGAGAGAGAAGAGGGAAGTGAGAGAAGAGGGAAGTGAGAGAAGAGGGAAGAGAGAGAAGAGGGAAGAGAGAGAAGAGGGAAGAGAGAGAAGAGGGAGAGAGAGAGAAGAGGGAAGTGAGAGAAGAGGGAAGTGAGACAGCGAAGAGAGGGAAGAGAAAGAAGAGGGATGTGAGACAGCGAAGAGGGAAGAGAGAGAAGAGAGGAAGTGAGACAGCGAAGAGGGAAGAGAAAGAAGAGGGAAGTGATAGAAGAGGAAAAAGAAAGAAGAGAGAAGAGAGAGAAGAGGGGAAGAAAAAGAAGACGGAAGAGAGAGAAGAGGGAAGAGAGAGAAGAGGGAAGACAGAGAAGAGGGAAGTGAAAGAAGAGGGAAGAGATTGAAGAGGGAAGTGAGAGAAGAGGAAGGAGAAGGAGAGAGAGAAGAGGGAAGTGAGAGAAGAGGGAAGTGAAGAAGAGGAAGTAAGAAGGGAAAGACAGAGGAGAAGAGAAGGGAAGAGAGCAGGAGAGGAGAAGAGGAAGTGAGAGAAGAGGGGAAGTGAGAGGAGAGGAAGTGAGGAGAAGCGGAAGAGAGAGAGAGAGGGAAGTGAGAGAAGAGGGAAGAAGAGAGAGAAGAGGGAAGAGAGAGAAGAGGGAAGAGAGAGAAGAAAGGAAGTGAGAGAAGAGAGGAAGTGAGAGAAGAAGGAAGACAGAGAAGAGGAAAGAGAGAGAAGAGGGAAGAGAGAGAAGAGGGAAGTGAGAGAAGAGGGAAGTGAGAGAAGAGGGAAGAGAGAGAAGAGGGAAGAGTGAGAAGAGGGAAGAGAGAGAAGAAGGAAGTGAGTCACATTCTTGACTGGATCATTTCTCGTGATCACCACAATTCCGCTACTGACAACTGCTTAGTTCTTTCTACCCGTCTAACTTCAGCCCTTCCATCTGACCACTCTGCAATTCTCTGTTCTCTCGACATTTCTCCTCCTTCCCGTACCATGCGCACAGTGACTCGACGCAATCTCAAATCTATCGACCTCTCCACATTTTCATCTGATGCCTCCCGTCTCCTTTCTGAAAAGTCACATAACCTTGCCGATGAATTCTATACTACTCTCCACCATCTTCTGGACACTCATGCTCCAGCCACAACCCGTCTTTTACCTGACCGCCCCCCTACCCCCTGGCTCACTCATGAGATCGCCTGTGCAAAACGTGCCCGCCGCAGAGCAGAGCGCCGCTGGCGCAAATCCAAACTCACTGTACACAGGCAACTTTTCCAAGCCTCTAAAACAAAAGTATCCACCCTCATTGCATCAGCAAAAACAAGCTATTTCCAAACCAAAATCCTGAATGCCTCTTCTTCAAAAGAACTTTTTACAACCATGAATCATCTCCTTGGCACACGAAAAGATTTACCTCTCCCAACAAAACATACAAATGAAGAACTCCCATCTGTATTCTCCAACTATTTCACCACCAAAATACAAACTCTTCGTGACAGGCTTGACAGGACACCCTGTCAACCATGCCCACCTGACCCTTCCTTCTCTGGCACACCTCTTACTACTTTTACCCCAGTCTCACAAGAAGAAATTCTCAACACAATCAGATCCATGTCGTTCAAAACCTGCGAACTGGATCCTCTTCCAGGTTCTCTCTACGCCGACTGTCTCCCTACTCTCCTCCCATTCATCACTGACATCATCAACACTTCTTTTCAAACTGGAACTGTCCCAGATTCTTTCAAGTCTGCTATTGTTCACCCTCTCCTCAAGAAACACAATTTAGATCCAAATGAACTGAAAAATTACCGGCCTATCTCTAATCTCTCTTTCTTGTCAAAACTCCTTGAAAAAGTCGTCCTCAACCAGCTGAACTCTCACCTGTCTGCCAACAATCTCCTCAATCCTTTCCAGTCAGCCTACCGCCAGTGCCATAGCACTGAAACTGCCCTACTACACATTCTCAACAATCTCCTCCTTGCAACTGATACTGGCAAAGTCTCTCTCCTCACACTCCTTGATCTGTCTGCAGCCTTTGATACCATTGATCATGGTATTCTCCTTTCTAGACTTCATCATACTTTTGGCATCTCTGACATTGCTCTGTCTTGGTTCACTTCATACCTATCAAACAGAAAACAAACCGTTCTCATCAATGGCACTTACTCTCAACCTGCATACCTGACCTGTGGTGTTCCACAAGGATCTGTCCTTGGCCCTGTTCTTTTCACTCTTTACACCTCCCCCCTGTCCACCATCATCAACTCCCATTCTATAAAACACCACTTCTATGCTGATGACACCCAACTTCAAGACAGTGACTCACCTGATAATATACAGCGCCTGTTGACTCGCACCACTGAGTGTTACTCGGACATTAAGAACTGGATGACACACAATAGACTTCAGCTTAATGACGACAAAACAGAAGCTATCCTCATTGGCACCCGTCAGAAACTTTCTCAGCTGCCTCCTCTTTCTCTCCCATTATGTAACACATCAGTCCCAATTTCTGATTCAGCTAAAAACCTTGGTGTCTGCATTGACTCTACCCTCTCCATGAACAACTTTGTTTCTCAAACTGCCAGATCCTGCTACTATCATCTCCATCGTATAAGGCTGATCAGGAAGTATCTCTCTGTCGAAACAACTGCAAAACTCGTTCTCTCCTTTATAATGTCTCGCATTGACTATTGCAATTCACTCCTGTCTGGTCTTCCTGCCTCCACCATTCACATCCTACAGCGCATTCAAAACAATGCTGCACGCCTTGTACTCAAAAAGAAAAAAGCTGACCACATATCTCCTCTCCTGGCACAACTTCACTGGCTCCCTGTATCAAAGCGCATACAGTACAAACTAGACACCATGTGCTACAAAAGCCTCAATAACGCAGCCCCTGATTACCTGTCAAGCCTACTTGAGATCTATGTTCCCTCACGTACCCTCCGCTCTGCCTCTGATCCTCTGACTTTTCGCTTTCCACGCACTAAGCTCAATACCTATGGTCCACGAGCCTTCTCTGTTTCTGGTCCACTCTCCTGGAACAAACTTCCTCTCTCAGTCCGTCAGCAACCTACTTTTGTCTCCTTCAAGTCCGCTCTCAAAACTCACCTTTTCTCCTCCGCATAAAATCCTAACCTCACTCAATCCCCCCCCCCCCCCCCCCTCTGCAGCCTGTCTCCGCTCGGAGGGAATCACATGGTTATAATATATAATTGTATGCTATGCTCTCTATAATTTTCCATTGCTTTTATTCTTGCTTTTATTGCTTATATTCTTTCTCCCCATTTATAGCCATGCGTGTGTGTGGGTGAAGGAAGTGAGAAAAGAGGGAAGTGAGAGAAGAGGAAGAAGAGAAGAGGGAAGAGAGAGAAGAGGGAAGAGAGAGAAGAGGGAAGAGAGAAGAGGAAGAGAGGAAGGAGAGAGAGGGAAGTGAGAGAAGAGGGAAAGAGAGAGAAGAGGGAAGAGAGAGAAGAGGGAAGGAGAGAAGAGGGAAGAGAGAGAAGAGGGAAGTGAGAGAAGAGGGAAGTGAGACAGCGAAGAGGGAAGAGAAAGAAGAGGGAAGTGAGACAGTGAAGAGGGAAGAGAAAGAAGAGGGAAGTGATAGAAGAGAAAAAGAAAGAAGAGAGAAAGAAGAGAAGAGGGAAGAAAAGAAGAGGGAAAAGAGAGAAGGGGGAAGAGAGAGAAGAGGGAAGACAGAGAAGAGGGAAGTGAAAGAAGAGGGAAGAGAGAGAAGAGGGGAGTGAGAGAAGAGGGAAGTGAAAGAAGAGGGAAGAGAGAGAAGAGGGAAGTGAGAGAAGAGGGAAGTGAAAGAAGAGGGAAGTGAAAGAAGAGGGAAGAGAGAGAAGAGGGAAGACAGAGAAGAGGGAAGACAGAGCAGAGGGAAGTGAGAGAAGAGGGAAGTGAGAGAAGAGGGAAGAGAGAGAGAGGGAAGAGAGAGAAGAGAGAGAAGAGGGAAGTGAGAGAAGAGGAAAGTGAGAGAAGAGGGAAGTGAGAGAAGCGGAAAAGAGAGAGAATGAGGAAGTGAGAGAATGAGGAAGTGAGAGAAGAGGGAACAGAGAGAAGAGGGAAGTGAGAGAAAGAGGGAAAAGAGAAGAGAGGGAAGAGAGATAGAGGGAAGTGAGAAAGAAGAGGAAGTGAAGAAGAGGAAGTGAGAGAAGAGGGTGAGAGAGAAAGAGGGAAGAGAGAGAAGAGGGAGTGAGTAGAAGAGGAAGTGAGAGACGCGGAAAGAGAGAGAAGAGGGAGTGAGAGAAGGAAGTGAGAGAGAGGGAAGACCGAGAAGAGGGAAGTGAGTGAAGAGGGAGTGAGAGAGGAGAAGAGGCAAGTGAGAGAAGAGAGTAGAGAGAAGTGAGAAAGAGAGAAGAGGGAATTGAGAGAAGAGAGATGAACGAAGTGAGAGAAGGGGAAGTGAGAGAAGAGGGAGTTGAGAGAAGAGGGAAGTGAGAGAAGAGGGAAGTGAGAGAAGAGGGAATGAGAGGAGAGGAAGACAGAGAAGAGGGAAGTGAGAGAAGAGGGAAGTGAGAGAAGAGGGAGTGAGAGAAGATGAAGTGAGAGAAGCGGAAAGAAGAGAAGAGGGAAGTGAGAGAAGATGGAAGTGAGAGAAGAGGGAAGTGAGAGAAGAGGGAAGACAGAGAAGAGGGAAGAGAAAAGAGGGAAGTGAGAGAAGAGGGAATGAGAGAAGAGGGAAGTGAGAGAGAGAGATGAAGGAAGTGAGAGAAGAGGGAAGTGATAGAAGAGGGAAGAGAGAGAAGAGGGAAGTGAGAGAAGAGGGAAGTGAGAGAAAAGGGAAGTGAGAAGAGGGAAGTTAGAGAAGAGGGAAGTGAGAGAAGAGGAAGAAAGAAGGGAGTGAGAGAAGAGGAGAGAGAGAAGAGGGAAGAGAGAGAAGAGGGAAGTGAGAGAAGAGGGAAGTGAGAGAAGAGGAAGTGAGAGAAGAGGGAAGTGAGAGAAGAGGTAAGAGAGAGAAGAGGGAAGAGAGAAGAGGAGAGAGAGAAGAGGGAAGAGAGGAGGGAAGTGACAGAAGAGGGATGTGAGAGAAGTGGAAGTGAGAGAAGAGGGAAGTGAGAGAAGAGGAAGTGACAGAAGAGGGAAGTGACAGAAGAGGAAGTGACAGAAGAGGGAAGTGAGAGAAGAGGGAAGAGAGAGAAGAGGAAGAAAGAAGCGGGAAGTGACAGAAGAGGGAAGTGACAGAAGGGGAAGAGAGATAGAGGGAAGTGAGAGAAAAGGGAAGTGAAGAAGAGGTAAGAAGAAAAGAGGGAAGTGACAGAAGAGGGAAGTGACAGAAGAGGGAAGAGAGAGAGAGGGAAGAGAGAGAAGAGGGAAGTGACAGAAGAGGTAAACAGAAAGAGGGAAGTGACAGAAGAGGGAAGAGAGAGAAGAGGGAAATGACAGAAGAGGGAAGAAAGAGTAGGGAAGTGACATAAGAGGGAAGGAGAGAAGAGGGAAGTGAGAGAAGAGGGAAGTGAGAGAAGAGGGAAGTAGAGAAGAGGGAAGTTAGAGAAGAGGGAAGAAGAGAAGAGGGAAGTAAGAGAAGATATAAGAGAGAGAAGAGGGAGTGAGAGAAGAGGGAATTAAGAGAAGAGGGAAGTAAGAGAAGAGGGAAGTAAGAGAAGAGGGAAGGAAGAGAAGAGGGAAGTAAGAGAAGAGGGAAGAGAGAGAAGAGGGAAGTGAGAGAAGAGGGAATGAGAGAAGAGGGAAGTGAGAGAAGAGGGAAGTGAGAGAAGAGGGAAGAGAGAAAGAGGGAAGAGAGAGAAGAGGGAAGAGAGAGAAGAGGGAAGGAGAGAAGAGGGAAGTAGAGACAAAGAGGGAAGTAACAGAAGAGGGAAGTGAGAGAAGAGGGAAATGAGAGAAGAGGGAAGAGAGAGAAAGAGGGAAGTAAGAGAAGAGAGAAGAGAGAGAAAAGGGAAGTAAGAGAAGAGGGAAAAGAGAGAAGAGGGAAGTGAGAGAAGAGGGAAGTGAGAGAAGAGGGAAGTGAGAGAAGAGGGAAATGAGAGAAGAGGGAAGTGACAGAAGAGGGAAGTGAGAGAGAGGAAGGACAGAAGAGGGAAGTGACGAAGAGGGAAGTGAGAGAACAGGGAAGAGAGAGAAGAGGGAAGAAGATGAGGGAAGAGAGAGAAGAGGAAGTGAGAGAAGAGGGAAGTGAGAGAGAGGGAAGTGAAGAAGATGGAAGAGAGAAGAGGGAAGAGAGAGAAGAGAGGAAGAGAGAGAAGAGTGAAGAAAGAGGAGGGAAGTGACAGAAGAGGGAAGTGACAGAAGAGGGAAGTGACAGAAGAGGGAAGTGACAGAAGAGGGAATTGACAGAGAGAGAGAGGATCCAAAGGGAGAGAGGAGAAAGTAGGGAGAGAGGGGGAGAGATAAAGAACAAAAGGAAAAGGTTAGGATGGAGACTGAGAGAGGTAATGTGAAAATGGAAACGAGTGAACGTGGCAAAAATCATTTAAAGTTTTTGTTGTTGCTGTCGTCGTCGTCGTCGTCGTTGTTGTTGTTGTTGTTGTTGTTGTTGTTGTTGTTTGTGTGTGTGTTTGTTTTGAGCTGCTGTCTCATCTTTCTGCATTAGTTCAATAGCCACAGACACTGGCACAAGTTTGTTCACAATGCTATGATAATGGCTGACTACAGGGGATGATGACAGTTATGTTGCTGTGTCTGCATAGACCATCTTTAATAATAATAATAATAATAGTGCATTTATAGAGCGCTTTCCGAAACCTCAAAGCGCTTTACATCAGTAAACCATACATATATAAACCAAATAACAGGCTACAATACAAACAAACTCATCAAAAAATATCCACAGGAAATCAACAACCACACAGACACACCAAATAATCTCTCTCCCTCTCACCCCCTCCCCGCCCACCCCTCTCCCCCCATTTTCAAACACACACACACAACACCCACACACACACAGCCACACATCACACACACACACACACACACACACACACACACACACACACACACACACACACACACACACACACACACACACACACTGGCATACACCCCATTGGTACATATCTGATGATCTGGACCCCTGTGCACGCAAAGGGAGTTTAGGTACTAGCAGGTCTGTTCACATTTTGACCTGAGAGATAAAAAACAAAACAAAAACAAACAAAAAAACAATTGCCACTCTTTTAGCCATCATGCAAGAGGTCCCCATTAAGGATCGAACCCAGAACTTTGGATTG
>JAPXFY010000024.1:9769246-9791746 GCA_030674185.1 Monoplex corrugatus
TCGACGTCGTCGTCGTCGTCCTCCTCCTCCTCCTCCTCCTCCTCCTTATTATCATTATCATTATTGTTCTGGTGGTGTCAGTTTTAGTGTTTCATACGCCTTTTTAAGACTTTGCCAGCGCATAGGGTTTTGTGCATGGTCATAGAGTTTTGACATGCGACTATATCTCAAAGCGAACTGGCCAGTGATTGGCTGATATTTTTGGTACAAAAAAAAAGAAGAAGAAAAAAAAGAAAGCGAAAAAGGAAAACACGGAAATAGAATCAGAAAGCGTATTTAATACTACCAGACAACAACAACAACAAAAACAAAAAACAAACAACAACAACAAAAACAAAAACAAAAACGCGTATTTAATACAACCAGACAAGACTTGTTGATTGTACTAAATATACGTTCTGATTCCATTTTCGTGCTTTCTTGTCCTGGGTGTATTAAATACGTGTTCAGATTCTATTTTCGTGTTTTTTTTTTCCCTGGTTCCTGTTTGCTTGAACGGGGGCAGTCGCACTTGTTTTGGATTTGATATTTTGGGCGATGAGGCCGACATCTTGCTTATGATCGAAAACCTAAAAATAACAACCACCAACTTGTGATTGGTTTACAATTTTATTTTTTGTAAACGACATCCATCTTGTTTCCCCCAAAACGGTCAAAGCCGTCTGTGTTTATTTTCAGATTGCACACTGGCCTGGGTCAAGCCAAATCCGTCTATACAGGTCAAAACAAAATGGAAGAAGTCCGTTAATTCAAATATTCAGGATTGATCAAATCCGACGACGCAGATTGTTCCACCGACATTAACGCCAGGATTGGCATGGCAAAGAGACTGTTGATATATATAGCTCCCAAACGTTTATAAAGACAAAATGATAGATACGATACAAAAAAATAAGAATAATGAGTTTTCTGGTCTGGACCATCATAACATACAGAGCTGAAGGATGGACCCTCAAAAAGAAAAGTATAAAGGGAATAAATTCAACTGAGAAGTGGTTATACAGACGACTCTTAAGCGTGAACCGGAAAGACAAGAGAGGTGACAAGAGCACATTCGACAAGCTGAAAACCCGGAGAAGAAACCGACCTTCTTCGGACATGTATGCAGAAACACACACACACACACACACACACACACACACACACACACACACACACACACACACACACACACACACACACACACACACGCGCACACACACACACACACACACACATGGGCGCGCAACACACACACACACACACAAAACACACACACACACACACACACACACACACACACAGAGCAATGCACTCTCATGAAATATGTCATCCAAAGAAAAGCTGAGAGTAAGAAAGGAAAGGGAAGACTTCAAACAATTTACCCAGGAAACATCAAGGAGTGGACAGGTCGTAACGATAAGTCCACAGATTTTCAACCTGGTTACGAAAAGACAGATGTGGAGGACAGAGACCGGGAGAGTAGTACGGGCAGCCAACATTACAAGGAGTGATGCTGTAGACTGACTGAGGACAGACAGACGTGGAAGACAGACCCGGAGAGTAGTACGGGCAGCCAACATTACAAGGAGTGATGCTGTAGACTGACTGAGGACAGACAGACGTGGAAGACAGACCCGGAGAGTAGTACGGGCAGCCAACATTACAAGGAGTGATGCTGTAGACTGACTGAGGACAGACAGACGTGGAAGACAGACCCGGAGAGTAGTACGGGCAGCCAACATTACAAGGAGTGATGCTGTAGACTGACTGAGGACAGACAGACGTGGAAGACAGACCCGGAGAGTAGTACGGGCAGCCAACATTACAAGGAGTGATGCTGTGGACTGACTGAGGACAGACAGACGTGGAAGACAGACCCGGAGAGTAGTACGGGCAGCCAACATTACAAGGAGTGATGCTGTGGACTGACTGAGGACAGACAGACGTGGAAGACAGACCCGGAGAGTAGTACGGGCAGCCAACATTACAAGGAGTGATGCTGTGGACTGACTGAGGACAGACAGACGTGGAAGACAGACCCGGAGAGCAGTGCGGGCAGCCAACATTACAAGGAGTGATGCTGTAGAGTGAGTGAGTGATCGCTAAACGTGCGTTTGGTTGAAGAAGGCTTTAGACTGCTGATGGAACAGTGTGAAAAAAAATACAGGGTAGCTCTAGCTGTCGGAACAATCGGACGTAATCACGTAGGAAAGATGCGCTTCCAGACTTACCAGGAGATGAGACAGAATGTGTATACATTTGCGACATGATGACTCGCCCATGGTGGACATCAATTTCAGGCCACGGTTCATACATATGCATCAGCAAGATGTCTGCCTTACCAACCAAAATAGCAACCAATCACTGGCCGGTTCGGTTGGAGATGTAATCGCATGTGAAAGTCCACCAGATAATCAGTGCTGGCACATCTAGGTACAGCGCATATGGAATTGCTGAGTGCAATGAATCCCTCTTGAACAAACTTCAAACTGCATGACGAAGTGTGTTGTCGTATCGTATACTTCAGATACAGTTCTTTTCTTTCCTTGTTATTGTTATTGTTGTTTAAAGCCCAGCCAACTGCGTAGAGCCATATCAGGGCTCTAACCGCTTCAAAACATACAAAACTTCAACAGGAGAAAAGAAAAGAATAGAAAATTAAGTACACATATCAATGCATTCGCGCACATAATCTAAGGACACGTCCCCGGTGTTGACCACTCCGTCCAATTTATCGCACAGGTGATTTAAAAAACAGATCTGAATACAAATTTAAATATACATAAGGACACCAAAACTTATAGAAACGGGCATAAATTACCTAAAATTGCTTCCGCACGTCTCACCTCCCTAGAACCAAAAATGCACGTAATACATGTACCCAAGTATCAATCCTAAGAGAAAGTGCATAAGACCTTCTCGAACACATACAGGTGAATGGACCATTAAGGCAGAAAATGATAGGGAGAAATGACAGAAAGCAAAGGAACAAGGCAGAAACGGAGAGAGTAACAGAAAAGAGGAAATTTCTGCACAGAATTTCCAGAAGGAGGGGATACTATTTACACTGAAAGAGCCCCTGGCATCCCCATGGGGGATTTTCTTGTTCTATGTAATACCATGTTTGCATCGTTGATGTATTCTTTCCACAGGTTTATATGAATGACATTTTCTGCAAAGTGCAGAGCGACAAGGAAGCTCCCTTACCGGGATGTTTTCCTACATTACTCTCAATATTGTCGTTATACATGTTAACAATTCTGTGTTGAAAACAAGCATGGGATTTCTGTGTAAAGTACAATTCTGTTCTTATGTCGAAATCTGATTTCTTTCGACCCCATCATCAACACAGAATTATGTTTAGAATAGAAATCTAATGCTCATTATCAACACAGAATTATACACAGAAATCTAATGTCTATACTGACACAGAATTATATTTTACATAGAAATCTAATGCCTATAATCAACACAGGATTGTTCTTTACGTAGAAATCTGATGCCCACAATCAACACCGATTTGCATTTTACATAAAATCTAATGCCTATAATCAACATTGAATTGTACTTCACACAGAAGTCTAATATCTACAATCAACACAAACTTGTATTTTACATATAAATCTAATGCATATAATTAATACAGAATTGTAATTTACGTAGTTATCTATTGTTATACTTAACACAAAATTGCACTCTACACAAAAATCTCTTGCCCAACGAAGAACAATAATTTACACAGAAACATAATGCTTTTAATCATTAGAGGCTTGTACTTTTCACAGAAATCTAATTCTTGTAATCAACACATAATTGTAATTCACATAGAAATCTACTGTCTGTAATCAACATGCAATTCTACTAAACATAAAATGTCTAATGCCTATAACCAACACAGAATTACACTTTACAAAGAAGTCTCATATCAACAACTAACACATGATTGTATTTGACATAAAACTCTGCTGTCTATAATCAACACAGAGTTGTACCTTATATAAAAAAAAAAAACACTGCCTGTAACCAACACAATTCTACTGTCCACAGAATTGCAGTACTTCTAATCAGCACAGAATTGTACTTTATTTATTACATAAACTTTCAATGTCTGGAATCAACACAGAACTTGTATTTCACATAAGAAAACTAAAATCGGTCATCTTTACCATTGGCGTTAGGGTTTTTCACCACATTCTAACGTGGTCGAGGACCACATGTTTTCACAGATTTACGTCAATGCCCGCAGTCTGGTCTCAAAACAACCTCAGAAGCATAGGCTAATACCACTGATCGTCTTAAAGAAGAAGAGACACACAGCAGGGCCGTTGACAGTCAATGGTTGAAATACGAGTCAAACAACTATGGGAATCTCATGAATGATAACAGTGCAGATTCGTAGAATGGGGACCGCCTTGTGGGGGCGCACTCACACACCCCCCCACACACACACACACACAATACACACACACGCGCGCGCGCGCACAAACACATACAGACACACGCACACACACACACACACACACACACAAACACATATACACACAAGCACATACAAACACACAAACACGCATACACACACAAACACACACAAACACACACATACACAAACACACACACACATACACACACATATACACACATACACACACATACACACACACACTCACAAACACACATACACGCACACACACACAACACGCACACACAAACACACACATACACACACATACACACACAAACACACACAAACACACACACACACAAACACACACACACATACAAACACACACACTCACACAAACACACATACACACACACACACAATACACACACACAAACACACACTCACACAAACACACAAGCACACAAACACGCACAAACACACACATACGCACACATACACACACACACAATCCCGTCTAATATCACTTATAGTGAAAAGACGTTAAATCAAGCAACGAACAACACACACACAAACACACACAAACACACCCACACACAAACACACACACATGCATCGCTCTCCATTGACAACTGTCCACCAGCATCCTGCATTGCCAAACTACGCTAGCAAAGCAAAAACTTAACCCTTGACTTCTTCACCCTATCGACGAGCTTCCTGCAGACTGAGGATGTCAAAGGGTTAAGTTTTTGCTGTTGGTGAATAGGCTGCAAGAGTCAAAGGGTTAAGGTGGAGTCACACGTAAAACACCAACAGCCCATACGACGCTGATTTCTGTTCCACGTCTGTTACGACACGATTTCTCACACCCATCATGTTTGATAAGTTTAAATATTTGGGAACGATCACTTCACCAGACGGCAGATACATTATGAGAAATAGCCAGCAGAATCGGCCAAGCCAAAACAGCATTCAAGAAGATGAAAAGCATTCTTACCAACAAATGCCTATCAATTAACATCAGGAAGAGAGTTCTTGAATGTTATATAGAACCGATAATGTTATGCGGTTGTGAGGCGTGGACAGTCAACAAGCAAAGCCAGAACAAGATTGAAGAGTCCGAGATGTGGTTTCTAAGAAAATTGTTGACAGTTCCATGGACAGCAAAGAAAACAAACGAGACAGTCTTGATGGAGGCAGACACAAGAAGGTCATTCATAAGGAAGATTTGGAAAATACAGGCAATATTTACAGGCCATTTTTTGAGGAAAGGGGGATTGGAGCACCTGGTCACAACAGGAGAGATGGAGGGAAAGAGAGCACCAGGTAGACCCAGGGAAAAATATTGGACGGAATTGAGAGTGGCTGAGGACAGAGAGGGTGGAAGATGTGCTTGCGGCAACAAGGGACAGATGCATATGGAGGTCCATGATCGCCAACGCCATGTGGCAGGGCACTTGATGATGAAGATGAGCATATCTTCTTATCCGGGTGAGAAATCGTGTCAGAATTGTTGTGCTCACTACTTGATTTCTCGAGCGAGTGAGAAATCCTGTTAAGACTGAGCATCTAGGCCGGTGGTATGTAAACACATACATGCGACTACATCTCAAACCGAACCGGCCAATGATTGGTTGATATTTTGGTTGCTGCAGCAGACATTTTGCTTATATATATGCATGAAGCATGACTTGATAGATGGGAGTCACAAGATCGAAAACCTAAAACTAATATCCACCACGTGCGTGGCATCATATCTCGATTGTATACATATTCTGTCTTATCTCCCGGTAAGTCTGGAAGCGCCTCTTTCCCGCGTGATTGCGTCCGGTTGTTCCGACGGCTAGATCTTTCCCGCATTTTTTTTTTTCGCACTATTTCCTCAGTAGGTTTGTACAGAGTGACGGTAAAGAAGAGTTCAACGTACTTATTTCGATCATGCGACTCTGTTCCTTTAGGTCATGGTTGACACATATGCATAAGCAAGATATCTGCTGTATAACTCAAAATAGCAACCAATCAAAGTGTACAAAGCGGTAGTCCTCACCACTCTCCTCTACGGCAGTGAGACCTGGACTGTTTACAGTAGACACGCAAGAAAATTGAATCATTTTCACACCAAAATCCACAGAAAGATTCTCAATATCCGATGGTAAGAGAAGATCCCTGATACAGAAGTACTAGAGAGAGCCAATCTCCCCTCCTTCCACACTTTACTTCAAAAGAGTCAAGTTCGCTGGGTTGGCCATGTGTACCGGATGTCTGACACCAGAATTCCGAAGCAACTCCTTTATGGGGAACTAGCGTCTGGCAAGAGAACAGTTGGAGGCCAGAGAAAACGGTTTAAAGACAGCTTGAAGGCATCGCTAAATTCCCTCAACATAGACTGGGAGAATTAGGAAAACCTTGCCCTCGACCGTACAGTCTGGCGTAGAAGAATCGAAACCGGATGTACCACTTCAGAAGTGTCTCGTATCCAATTTGCACAAGAAAAACGAGCTGCACGGAAAGCTAGGGCTGCAAACCCTTCAACCACAGTAACCGACCACAGATGTCCAACCTGTGGACGTTACTTCTGTGCCCGGATCGGATTGATCAGTCACCTCCTGACACACACTGACTCAAATCAACTTCATGAAGCCGTGGTCATTGTCGACGACGACAGACGAACGAACAGAACAGCAACCAATCACTGGCCGGTTGGGTTTGAGATATATTCGCATGTGTAAATACAGTTCCAATTTCTCAAGATGACGTCGCCGAACTCGGAATGAATTCCACATGCACTAACGTCACATGTGCTATGTGATGGAGCAGATCCAGAATAATCACGGCACAAGCCTTAAGCCTGCAAATAAACCCATGAGCTGGCCAGGTCCTGAGGTCTTGCCAGGATAGTTCTATAACCCTGGGGTAATAGATGAGTGAGGTGGCAGAGATCTCAACTTTTCCCGGGGCCAGCACTACGAGGGCGGCGCCCATTCCCTCTCCCTCGCTTCCAATTCATATTCATATTCGCTTTTTTTTAAACCAAGATTTCACAAAGGCGAGAAGGCTAATTGGTTTTCAAGGTGTGGGACAATCTTGTCTAGAGAGCAGCAAGTTGCCCTGGTGAGGCTGCACACTGGTCACAATAGGCTGAACAGCCACATGTACGCAAATTGAAGCTGGCACCCTCCCCAACCTGTCCCTTCGGTCAAGAAGACCAAACCACGGAGCATATACTCCAAACATGTCCCCTGCAAGATAGGACGTGTGGCCGACAGACACTTCACTGACACCCAAACTCCATGGCTGCAGACAGGAGCTGGAAAAGACGGCTGCATTCATCGCCCAGACTCAAATGATTGTGTAGCAGCGTACGCCAAGAAGAAGAAGGTGTGGGACCTGGGAAATCAACCTATCTCTCCAGTGTTTTTTTTTTTAACCAAGTCAGCCAGGCAATGCCCTGTTCTTCACGAAAGCGTGGGCAGCCAGAAGGTACACGGGTCTGACTCATTCTTCGTCTCCTTCCGAAGGACTAGACGTTCAGTTCGAACGTCTGAAGTATTCTGCCACTGTTCTCCCTGACTGCACTGAAATCAGCTTCGGATGATTGTGGCTCATCATCAGACTTCCTTTATAGCTTCTGCTTTCCCACATTTCTGGGGAAAATTTATGACTGTCAGGAGAGAGAGAGAGAGAGAGAGAGAGAGAGAGAGAGACAGAGACAGAGACAGAGAGACAGAGAGACAGAGAGACAGAGAGACAGAGACAGAGAGAGAGAGAGAGACAGAGACACAGAGAGAGAGAGAGAGAGATGTGTGTGTGTGTGTGTGTGTGTGGTGTATCTGGCTGGCTGGTTGTCTGGACGCAGAGAGAGAGAGAGACAGAGACGCAGAGAGAGAGAGAGACAGAGATTGAGACAGAGACAGAGAGATAGAGAGCTGATGAGAAAAATCGCGAGCTAGTGTGAGAGAAAATATGTCACCCATGCCCATACATTATGTTTTGTACGATTTCTCAACACACATCAGTTACACACACACACACACATACACACACACACACACACACACACACACACACACACACACACACACACACACACACACACACACACACACACACACACACACACACACACGAAAACAAATCTTTCAGAAGATTCCCTACAAAGATACCCCTAGAAAGCACATTACGTTTTCACGAAACACATCGCCATGTCTTTGGTGTCATAAATGTCCTTCATGTCATAAATGTCCTTCATGCCATAAATGTCTCTCGTGTCATAAATGTCCTTCGTGCCATAAATGTTCTTCGTGTCATGAATGTCTTTCGTGCCATAAATGTTCTTCATGTCATAAATGTCCTTCGTGCCATAAATGTCTTTCATGTCATAAATGTCTTTCGTGCCATAAGTGTCCTTCGTGCCATAAATATCCTTCGTGTCATAAATGTCTTTCAAGTCATAAATGTCTTTCAAGTCATAAATGCCTTTCGTTTCATAAATGTCTTTCAGGTCATAAATGTTTTTCATGCTGTTTTTTGTGTCATAAATGTTTTTCGTGTCATAAATATCTTTGTGTCATAAATGTTTTTCGTGTCATAAATGTTTTTCGGGTCATAATTGTCTTTCGGTTCATAATGTCTTTCGGGTCATAATGTCTTTCGTGTCATAAATGTCTTTCGGGTCATAATTGTCTTTCGTGTCATAAATGTCTTTTGTGTCATAAATGCCTTTCGTGTCATAAATGTCTTTCTTGTAATTCCGATCCCTGTCAATATAAATAACATTGTCAGTAACTGTCTGTACCACCATCATTTAGAAAAGATCAGTCTCCTTCTCCTTGGTACCACGCAGAATCATACCCCCGTGGGGATGCCGGGGGCTCTTTCAGTATAAGTAGTATCCCCCGACTTTCTGGAAATTCTGTACTAGAAATTTTCTCTTTTCTCTTACTCCCTTTGTTCCTTTGGAGTCTGGAGTTTGTTTGGACTTTGTTCAAGAGGGATTAATCGCACTCGGACAATTCCATATGTGCTCCACCCAAATCTGCTAACAATTATCTGGCAGACTCCCCAAGCCTGCGCAAAACCCCTATGCGCTGGCAAGGTCTTGAAATGGGGAGGGAGGAAGGACTTTTGAAACACTAAGCTGACACCACCAGAACGATGGAAACATTAAGATGGGCAGCAAACAGGCCAGTGGACCTATGAAACACTTAAGCTGACACCACCAGAATGATGGAAACATTAAGATGGACAGCCAACAGGCCAGTGGACCTATGAAACACTAAGCTGACACCACCAGAATGATGGAAATATTAAGATGGACAGCGAACAGGCCAGTGGACCTATGAAACACTAAGCTGACACCACCAGAATGATGGAAAAATAAGATGGACAGCGAACAGGCCAGTGGACCTATGAAACACTAAGCTGACACCACCAGAATGATGGAAACATTAAGATGGGACAGCGAACAGGCCAGTGGACCTATGAAACACTAAGCTGACACCACCAGAATGATGGAAACATTAAGATGGACAAGCGAACAGGCCAGTGGACCTATGAAACACTAAGCTGACACCACCAGAATGATGGAAACATTAAGATGGGACAGCGAACAGGCCAGTGGACCTATGAAACACTAAGCTGACACCACCAGAATGATGGAAACATTAAGATGGACAGCCAACAGGCCAAGTTTTTAATGTTGCAGGCTGGGGTTGAACTCGAGATATCAGATCTTGAGTCCATGGCTCTGCCATATGAACCAACCAGCCCCACTCCTTTGCTTGTGTCATTTCTTCTATCGTTTTCTGCCTTGCTGGTCCATTCACCTGTATGTGTTCTATAAAGACAATAATTTTTCTTAGGTTTGAAATATGGGTACATGTATTAAGTGCATTTTTTGGCTCAAGGAAAAGTGATATGCAGAAGCAGTTTTAGGTAATTTAGGATCAACGTTGTATGTTGTAGTGTCCATAGTTTTGCTTACATTTGTATTTAGTTCTTTTGTGATCCCCCTGGCCATAAATTGGACGGGAGTGGTCAACGTTAGGGGCATAATTTTAGATTAAATGCACGAATGCATTGACATGTCTATTTAATGTTCTTTTCCAGTTTTTCCCCAGTGAGATAGTGTGTACTGTACGTTTTCAAATGGTTATAGCCCTGATATGGCTCTGCGAAGTCGACAAGGCTAAAATAATAATGATAATAGTAATAATAACAATGAAATTAACACACACAAAAAAAAACGGAATCATAAATAGTCCTGTTTTCCTGATTTCAGAGTCCAGATCTAATTTGATGATGATCGGGATGATAATCATGATGCTAAGGAGTTCCATCTAGGATTGAGACTGCGTGGCAGGGCTGTACTCTACGCTTACGGTCATAACATATCCTGGCGCCAAACAGGCCCGAGAGATACAGACGCCTGCGGTGTTGGTTAAAAAAATCTTGAGCAACACCTTCAATGACGCATCCGTAAAGAGGATGAAACTCTACAGTGTGGTCCCAGTCTTCCCAATGAGCCCATAGCATGCCCGACTCTGGGCAGAACCATGTTGGAGCCGAATAATCCCACATGAGTTTTTTGAAGTGACTAATGGGGATTCGAACCCACAACCTGTGGTCCGTTGCACTAACCACAACACCATAATGGTCTTTTCGCTTTGCCATTGGCAATAAACGTTGGTCTCTACATGGTGGAGAATATTTGTCTACAACAATATTTGTTGGTCTGTACATCATCGTCATCATCATCATGTGCCCTGCCGCATGGCGTTGGTGATCATGGCCCTTCATATGCATCTATCCCTTGTCGCTGCAAGTACATCTTCCACCCTCTCTGTCCTCAGCCACCCTGCACGTCCGTCCAATATTTTCTCCCGGTGTCAACCTGTTGTTCTCTTTCCCTCCAGCTTTCCTTTGTGACCAGGTGCTCTAATTGCCCTTTCCTCATTAAATGGCCTATAAATGTTGCTTGTCTTTTCCTAGTCTTCTTTATCAATGATCTTCTTGTGTCTGTCTCCATCAAGACTTTCTCGTTTGTTTTCTTTGTTGTCCAGGGAACTCTCAACATTCTCCTTAGAAACCACGTTTCGGCTGCCTCAGTCTTGTTCTGGCTTTACCTGTTGACTATTCACACCTCACAACCGTATAACATTATCGGTTCTATATAACATTCAAGAACTCTCTTCCTGGCGTTAATTGATCTGTACATGGTGGAGAATATTTGTTTGGCAATAAAACAATGACATATGTCAATCTGTACATGGTGGAGAATGTTTGTCAATAAAACAATGACATATGTCAACCTGTACATGGTGGAGAATGTTTGTTTGTCAATAAAACAATGACATATGTCAATTTGTACATGGTGGAGAATGTTTGGCAATAAAACAATGACATATGTCAATCTGTACATGGTGGAGAATGTTTGTCGATAAAACAATGACATATGTCAATTTGTACATGGTGGAGAATGCTTGTCGATAAAACAATGACATATGTCAATCTGTACATGGTGGAGAATGTTTGTCAATAAAACAATGACATATGTCAATCTGTACATGGTGGAGAATGTTTGTCGATAAAACAATGACATATGTCGATCTGTACATGGTGGAGAATGTTTGTCGATAAAACAATGACATATGTCGATCTGTACATGGTGGAGAATGTTTGTCGATAAAACAATGACATATGTCGATCTGTACATGGTGGAGAATGCTTGTCGATAAAACAATGACATATGTCGATCTGTACATGGTGGAAAATGTTTGTTTGTCAATAAAACAATGACATATGTCAATCTGTACATGGTGGAGAATGTTTGTTTGTCGATAAAACAATGACATATGTCAATCTGTACATGGTGGAGAATGTATGTCGATAAAACAATGACATATGTCAATTTGTACATGGTGGAGAATGTTTGTTTGTCGATAAAACAATGACATATGTCAATTTGTACATGGTGGAGAATGTTTGTTTGTCGATAAAACAATGACATATGTCAATTTGTACATGGTGGAGAATGTTTGTCAATTAAACAATGACATATGTCAATCTGTACATGGTGGAGAATGTTTGTCAATAAAACACTGACATATGTCAATTTGTACATGGTGGAGAATGTTTGTCGATAAAACAATGACATATGTCAATCTGTACTTGGTGGAGAATGTTTGTTTGGCAATAAAACAATGACATATGTCAATTTGTACATGGTGGAGAATGTTTGTTTGTCGATAAAACAATGACATATGTCAATTTGTACATGGTGGAGAATGTTTTTTTGTCAATAAAACACTGACATATATCAATTTGTACATGGTGGAGAATGTTTGTTTGTCGATAAAACAATGACATATATCAATCTGTAAATGGTGGAGAATGTTTGTTTGTCGATAAAACAATGACATATATCAATCTGTACATGGTGGAGAATGTTTGTTTGTCGATAAAACAATGACATATATCAATCTGTACATGGTGGAGAATGTTTGTTTGTCGATAAAACAATGACATATATCAATCTGTAAATGGTGGAGAATGTTTGTTTGTCGATAAAACAATGACATATGTCAATCTGTACATGGTGGAGAATGTTTGTTTGTAGATAAAACAATGACATATGTCAATTTGTACATGGTGGAGAATGTTTGTTTGTCGATAAAACACTGACATATATCAATTTGTACATGGTGGAGAATGTTTGTTTGTCAATAAAACAATGACATATGTCAATTTGTACATGGTGGAGAATGTTTGTTTGTCAATAAAACAATGACATATGTCAATTTGTACATGGTGGAGAATGTTTGTCGATAAAACAATGACATATGTCAATTTGCACATTGTGGAGAATGTTTGTTTGTCGATAAAACACTGACATATGTCAATCTGTACATGGTGGAGAATGTTTGTCGATAAAACAATGACATATGTCAATCTATACATGGTGGATAATATTTGTTTGTCGATAAAACACTGACATATGTCAATTTGTACATGGTGGAGAATGTTTGTCGATAAAACAATGACATATATCAATCTGTACATGGTGGAGAATGTATGTCGATAAAACAATGACATATGTCAATCTATACATGGTGGAGAATGTTTGTCGATAAAACACTGACATATGTCAATTTGTACATGGTGGAGAATGTATGTCGATAAAACAATGACATATGTCAATTTGTACATGGTGGAGAATGTTTGTTTGTCGATAAAACACTGACATATGTCAATCTGTACATGGTGGAGAATGTTTGTTTGTCGATAAAACACTGACATATGTCAATTTGTACATGGTGGAGAATGTTTGTTTGTCGATAAAACAATGACATATGTCAATTTGTACATGGTGGAGAATGTTTGTTTGTCGATAAAACACTGACATATGTCAATTTGTACATGGTGGAGAATATTTGTTTGTCGATAAAACAATGACATATGTCAATTTGTACATGGTGGAGAATGTTTGTTTGTCAATAAAACACTGACATATGTCAATCTGTACATGGTGGAGAATGTTTGTTTGTCAATAAAACAATGACATATGTCGATCTGTACATGGTGGGGAATGTTTGTCGATAAAACAATGACATATGTCAATCTGTACATGGTGGAGAATGTTTGTTTGTCGATTAAACAATGAGATATGTCGATCTATACATGGTGGAGAATATTTGTTTGGCAATAAAACAATGACATATGTCAATCTGTACATGGTGGATAATATTTGTTTGTCGATTAAACAATGACAGATGTCGATCTGTACATGGTGAAGAATGTTTGTTTGGCAATAAAACAATGACATATGTCAATCTGTACATGGTGGAGAATGTTTGTTTGTCGATAAAACAATGACATATGTCGATCTGTACATAATGTAGAATATTTGTTTGTCAACAAAACAATGTCTCTAATTATATTCGACAGACACTCCTTGTGTTTAATTCTACACGACAGACGGCTAAGCCAGCACCATGTCGAACAGGATGAAATCATTACTGTCAGAAAATCCCCTGGAATTAACAAAACACCTTTAATGATCAGCATTATTTGTTTTGACTGCTCAACATGTGGACCCCAGACCTGATTTGTGTGCTGGTTGTGACAAGCTGATGAAGGTAATACTGGGGCGACACTAGTTAAAACATACGGGCTGTTAAGTAAGTCTTCGTCGTGGGGAAATGATTAAACTGTGGGCTTTGTTTGTTTCTGTGTTTGTTTGTTTGTTGTAGTTGTTTTGTTGTTGTTGGGGTGTTTTCGCTTTTTTTTTATTTGTATTTATCTTTATTTATTGATTTATTATTACTATCATTACTATTATTATTATTATCATTATGCTTCTTGTTTCTTCTTCAAACAAGGAAACAGCAAAGCAAAAACGAAAAAAAAAATCCCACCTACGATTGAGAAAAGAAAAGACTGAAAGAAAGAAAGAATGAAAGAAAGAAAGAAAGAATGAGAGAAAGAAAGAAAGAAAGGAAGAGAGAGAGAAAGAGAGAAAGAAAGAAAGAAAGAAAGAGAGAGAGAAAGAAAAAGAAAGAAAGAAAGAGAAAGAAAGAAAGAAAGAAAGAAAGAGAGAAAGAAAGAAAGAAAGAAAAAGAAAGAAAGAAAAAGAAAGAATGAGAGAAAGAAAGAAAAAAGAAAGAAAGAGAAAAAGAAATAAAGAAAGAAAAAGGAAAGAAAGAAAGAAAGAAAGAAAGAAAAAGAAAGAAAGAAAAAGAAGAAAAGAAAAAGAAAGAAGAAAGAGAAGAAAGAAGAAGAGAAAGAAAGGAAAGAAAGAAGGAGAGAAAGAAAGAAAGAAAGAAAGAAGAAAGAGAAAGAGAGAAAGAAGAAAGAAAAAAAAGAAAGAAAGAAAGAAAGAAAAGAAAAGAAGAAGAAAAAGAAAGAAAGAAAAGACTGAAAGAGAAAAAGAAAGAAAGAGAAAGGAAAAGAAGAAGAAAGAAAAAGACTGAAAGAATTAAAGAAAGAAAAGAGAAGGGAACGAAGGAAGGAAGGAAGGAAGGAAGGAAGGAAGGAAGGAAGGAAGGAAGAAAAAGGGAGAAGTATTCAGACGAGGTGATTTTTTTTTTTCAGTACAAAGTAATCCTTCTTTGCGTGACTCTGAAACCAACTGCTTTAGTTAATGCAAACTTGCAAGTCGAGACATTCCGGCCAGAATCTTTCTATAGGCCTTCTGTATAAGACGCACCTTCTGAGATATAACATTGTAGTGGGTAAGCCTCGATTTGCCTGTGGCATTTATTGTTGTTGTTTTGTTGTCATTGTTGTTTGTTGATGTTATTTGTTGGTTTATTGTTGTTTTGCTGTTTTGTTGCTTGTTTCTTGTTGTTGTTGGTGGTGTTTGTTGTTTTTGTTGTTGTTGTTTTTTGTTGTTGCTGTTTTGTTGTTTGTTTGGTGGTGGTGGTGGTGGTGGTGTTTATTGTTTTTGTTGTTGTTGTTGTATGTTTAGTGTTTGTTTATTGTAGTTGTGTTTTTGTTGTTGTTGTTTGCTGTTTTATTGTTTGTTTGGTGGTGGTGGTGTTTGTTTTTTTGTTGTTGTTGTTTGTTTGGTGGTTTGGTTGGAGCCTAACAACGACATTGGAGAAGAAGATTGATGGAGCATATACACGAATGCTGCGTGCAGCCCTGAACAAATCCTGGAGAGAACATCCAACTAACAAAGGGTTATATGGTAAGATCCCACCAATCAGTAAATCAATACGTCAGCAAAGACTGCGCTTCGTGGGACACTGCTGGTTTAGCAAAGAAGAACTGGTGGGGGATGTTCTACTATGGAGACTCAGTCACGGCAAACAAAGACCAGAACGTCCAAAGAAGACCTTCATCGACCAACTGATCGATGATACGGGCTGTCAGTATGATGAACTACCTACTGCAATGTCTGACAGAGAAGGATGGAAGAAACGTGTCATGGATAGCCGAGCAAGCTCGACATGATGATGATGATGATGATGGTGGTGGTGGTGGTGGTAGTTGTTGTTGTTGTTGTGTGTGCTATTGTCGTTTGTTGTTGTTGCTGCTGTTATTGTTTGTCGTTCTTGTCGTTTGTTGTTGTTATGTTGTTGTTTGTTGTTCTTCTTGTTTATTGTCGTGTTGTTGATGTTGTGGTTTGTATTATTTGTTGTTGCTTGTTGTTGTTGTTGTTATTATTGTTGTTGTTGTTCTCACAATATATTTATTATGAGAAATTCAGGTAGCTGTCCCCAGGGAGAGCACGCTGTCTCACTGCAGCACAGCGGTCCTCATCACTTTCACCCACCAGTTCTTTTCATCTCGTTTTGTGTGTATTTCTCTTTGCCCCTGACAGTACATGCTGCTACAGACATTTGCAGGGCACAACACCTTTGATGCCATGCGATCTGGCACAGCATCACCCCCTCTCTTCCCCTTCCCCTCCCCAGCCCCCGCATAGAAACACTGCAGACTGCCATCACAGCCGGTTGGTATATAACAGTCTTTAGTTATGGGAATAGTAGACAGCCCTTGTTCACAGTAGGATCAGACTACGTATTGTAAAGGATGACATTCAACCATCCTGATTATCATGGTTAATAGTTATATCTTCTCCCCCTTCCGCCCCATGTTATCAAGGTTCTTTTCTCTTCCTTCACAAACCAATACACAATACAATACAATACAATACAATACAATACAATACTTTATTTTGTATAGTGCAAAATCTTGATAAAATCAAATCTAAGCGCTAAAACACACACGCACGCACACACACACACACACACAACACACACACACACACACACAACACACACACACGCACGCACGCACACGCACACGGCTAAAATGGGGAGAAAGAATAAAAGCAATGGAAAATTATAGAGAGCATATTATATACAAATATATATTACAATGTGATTCCCCTCCGAGTGGAGACAGGCTGCAGAGGGGATTGAGTGAGGTCAGGATTTTATGCAGAGGAGAAAAGGTGAGTTTTGAGAGCGGACTTGAAGGAGACAAAAGTAGGTTGCTGACGGACTGAGAGAGGAAGTTTGTTCCAGGAAAGTGGACCAGAAACAGAGAAGGCTCGTGGACCATAGGTATTGAGCTTAGTGCGTGGAAAGCGAAAAGTCAGAGGATCGGAGGCAGAGCGGAGGGTACGTGAGGGAACATAGATCTCAAGTAAGCTTGACAGGTAATCGGGGGCTGCGTTATTGAGGCTTTTGTAACACAAGAACAAAAACAGGAAGACGAGCTGTAGGGTTATTTTTCTGAATAAATACACACTGTAATTTCACAGACTGTAACTGCGATGGATTTTATGTTGTGAAACAAAGCAACACTGGCGTACACTGTGCGCTGCCCCCACTGTCCCCCATATGGCCTCTACACTGAGATTAGGACTCATGTCCACGTGTATGCTAATGTTGCCATTAATTATAATGCATATGATTTCACCAACAAATGTCTATCAATTAAATCTGGAAGAGAGTTCTTGAATGTTATGTAGAACCACTACTGTTATACGGTTGTGAGGCGTGGACAGTCAACAAGCAAAGCCAGAGCAAGATTGAGGCAGCCGAGATGTGGTTTCTAAGAAGAATGTTGAGAGTTCCATGGACAGCGAAGAAAACAAACGAGACAGTCTTGATGGAGGCAGACACAAGTAGATCACTCATAAGGAAGATTAGGAACAGGCAGGCAACATTTATTGGCCATTTTATATGGAAAGGGGAATTGGAGCACCTAGTCACAACAGGAAAGGTGGAGGGAAAGAGTGCACCAGGTAGATCCAGGGAGAAGATATTGGACGGACTTGCAGAGTGGCTGAGGACAGAGAGGGTGGGAGATGTGCTTGGGGCAACAAGGGATAAAAACACATGGAAGGCCATGATCGCCAACGCCTTGTGGCAAGGCACCTGATGATGATGATGATGATGATTTCAATTGAATTGTGCACGATAAACAGTGACGAACTACCTATGAATAATACTATTTAGTTTTGTATGCTGTCAGTTCTGTTTCATGCAAATATACGTCGCATGTTATAGATTTGTAGATACGATGCGTATATGTTTTGTTCAACTGGATGTAAGTTAATTTTGTTCATTCAGTGTTTTCGTTGTTACCGTAATGAAAGTCCCTGTGGGGACGCTGGGGGCTCTTTAAGTATAGATGGTATCTCCACCTGGACATTTTGTGCAAGAAATTTCTGCTTTTCTGTCATTCTCTTTCTTATTACCTTGCTCTTCTGTTTCCTGTCATCTCATTCTGTCGTTCCTCTCTTGCTGGTCCATTCACCTGTAAGTGTTCGAGAAAACTCACCTTTTCTCCTCTGCATAAAATCCTGACCTCACTCAACCCCCTCTGCAGCCTGTCTCCACTCGGAGTGGAATCACATTGTAATATATATTTGTATAAAATTTACTGTCTATAATTGTCCATTGCTTTTCTTCTTTTTCCCCAATTAAGAAAGTTATTTAAAGGAACATGTTTTAATGATCAAAACTACACTGAAATGGATTCAAACACATTAACATGTTTAAACTGAAATATATGTACAAGCATATTTAGACAAAAAACATTAACAATATTTAAAAAATAGTTTTCATGTTACAAAGCACATTGAAATATACAACGGATCTAAAGTAAAAAGCTCTTATGGTTAAAAGCACATTAAAATAACCCAAACGAACAGTTTTAAAGATCAAAAGTAATTGTTATTGTTATTCAACAGAACTTCATGGCAGAGGTTTCACGTTCCGTACCCACTACAGCAGTCATCTCAGAGATGAAACATTCAATATGGAGACAGGCAGGCACATGGATAAACACGCAGAACGTAAAAACGACGGACGAAAGGACAGAAGAAAAACAAACAAACAAACAAACAATTAAAAACCCGAAATATGGACATCACTCTTCTGCATCTCAAAGAAGGAAAAGTACTCCACTTTACGATCTCTAGTAGAGATGTGGTTTTTATCAGAGACTAATACGTGTCAAATGGACAGATAGAAGAACTAATGAAAGTGTCCCGGAAGAACTTGATACCACCAGAAAACTACGAGCAGACATCAACAAGAGAAAACTAAAATACATTGGCCATGTGTCACGCAGGAAGAACACGGACCTCATGGCAACCATCTTTCAAGGAAAAACTGTGGCTAAAAGGAAGAAAGGAAGAAAGGCAGACCTCCAATCTCATACATCGAGAACATAACCAACATCAGTGGCCTGGAGATTCAAGAAGTTGTCCACAAAAGTCAAGACAGAGCGGCCTGGAGGGAGGTGCTGGTGTCAAAGAATGCAGCGGTCAACACTGAACCAGGTGACGCCGACAGGTGAGACAGGTGCAGGTGAGGTGAGTACTATCCCGCTGTGATTTAGAAATTAAAAAGGAATTTTTTTGGAGGGGTGGGGGTTATTGTGGGATGTCTTCTTTTCAGTTTGATCTCTTACTTCAGTGTTTCGACCTATTGCATCAAATGGCACTTTCATGCTCTTAGACACACGCTTACACACACACACCGCACGCACACACACAACCGCACACACACACACATGCACACACCAGCACACACACACACGCATGCACAACACACACCACACACACACACGCGCGCGCGCGCGCACACACACACACACACACACACACACAAATTGATATAACCTAATTGTTCTAAAGTTCCGGACGCTTTTCTCTCGTCGTTAAATCGTTTGATGTTACCATCTATTATGGTTCAATGTCTTTATGGTGTTACATAGATTCAAGCCACCCCATAGACACTTCTTATCTTATCTTATCTCTCCTCTCCTTCTCTGTCCTTCTCTCTCCTCTCCTTCCTTACCTCCCTTCCTCCTCTCCTTCTATCTTCTCTCTTATCTCTCTCTTCCCGTCTCTCCTCGTCTCTCTTCTCTTTCTTTCTTCTCTTTTTTTTTCTTTCTTTCTTTCCCATTCTCTTCTCTTCTCTTCCTTCTCTTCCTGTCTTCTATCTTCTTCTTACTTACCTTCTTATCTTATCTTGTCTTCTCTTCTTCTTCTTCTTTCTTATCCTATCCTATCCTATCTTATCAGACAGATGGTCAGTGCTAACATTATCAACCAGTACGTAGCCCACCAAGGCGATAAAGTTATTTGGTCACCTGACAAGAACGCCGGTCAACCAGCCAGCCCTGCCACCCTACAACACCAGATTGCTCAGGCTTCAGAGCCAGACGAAGATCACGCCGGTGGTGGATTGATGGAGTCTCAGACATCCTGTGCAGTTACAGCAAGACATCTCCTCCAGCCCTCCCGTCCTGCTGTGGATTGCCGGCTTTACCTCCCCTCCACGCCTTTCTGGTTGAACGGGATGGACGAAAGAAATAAAAAAAAGGACTCTTTCTATTCACCTATCTCTCTATCTGTCGGTCTATTCACCTATCTATCTATCTATCTATCTATCTATCTATCTATCTATCTATCTATCTATCTATCTATCGGTCTGTTTACCTATCTATCTATCTATCTATCGGTCTATTCACCTATCTACTATCTATTGGTCTATCTGTCTGTCTATCTATCTATACATATGTATGTTTATCTATCTATCTATCTACCTGTCTCTCTATTTCTCTCTATCTCTCTATCTATCTATCTATCTATCTAGTCTGTCTGTCTGTCTGTCTATCTATCTATCTATCTAAGCATCTACCTACCTACCTATCTATTTTGCCTACCTACCTACCTATCTATTTAATTATTTATTTGTCTATCTATCTACCAACTTCCTATCTATCTATCTATCTATATATATCTATCTATTTATCTGTGTGTCTGTCTATCTACCTGTCTGCCTGTCTGTCTCTCTGTATGTGTAACCAAGACGTCAAGCATAATGTCCACAACAGATGTACACGCACAGAAGGGAATGCAAAACGAGTGACCATGGCCAGCAGACATAATTATGTTGATCACAATGTAATGATCAGTACATCACCAGAGGAGACACATGAGACTGGGTTGCTGTGTGATTTGATGTTGGGTATATAATGCCTCCTAGCTTGACATCAAGCACGATTTCCAAAACAAGTGCGACTGCCCGCGTTCAAGCAAACAGGAACCAGAAAAAAACACACACACACACGCAAAAAGAATCAGAACGCGTATTTAATGCAACAGACAAGACAGGCGGAAATTTTCGCATGGCCTTTGTCAAGCTTAAGATCACAAACAAACAAACAAACACCAGATACAAAAATTAGGAGAGAAAGACTGACAGAGCTTCAGCAGGGAAGTTTCAGTCTTTTTCTCTTAATTTTTGTACAGAGCAGCAGGAAGTTTCAGTCTTTTTCTCCTGATTTTTGTACAGAGCAGCAGGAAAGTTTCAGTCTTTTTCTCTTTAATTTTTGTACAGAGCAGCAGGGAAGTTTCAGTCTTTTTCTCCTAATTTTTGTACAGAGCAGTAGGAATGTTTTCAGTCTTTTTCTCTAATTTTTGTACAGAGCAGCGGAAGTTTCAGTCTTTTCTTTTATTTTGTACAGAGCAGCAGGAAGTTCAGTCTTTTCTTTTAATTTTTGTACAAGCAGCAGGAATTCAGTCTTTTTCTCCTAATTTTTTGTACAGACAGACAGGGAAGTTTCGTCTTTTTCTTTTAATTTTTGTACAGAGCAGCAGGGAAGTTTCGTCTTTTTCTCCTTATTTTTTGTACAGAGCAAGCAGGGAAGTTTCAGTCTTTTTCTAATTTTTACAGTAGCAGAGGAAGTTTCTGTCATTTTCTTTTAATTTTGTGTACAGAGCAGCAGGAAGTTTCAGTCTTTTTCTTTTAATTTTTGTATCTGGTGTTTGTTTGTTGTTGTGATCTTTGCTCCTGTTTGTCTTGTTGTATTAATACCGTTTTATTCTTTTTTCGTGATCAAACATTATTGCTGTTTGTTTTCGTGATCAAACATTATTGCTGTTTGTTTTCGTGATCAAACATTATTGCTGTTTGTTTTCGTGATCAAACATTATTGCTGTTTGTTTTCGTGATCAAACATTATTGCTGTTTGTTTTTTAAAGAATTGTGTCTACGAGCTAACAATGAAGTGGGGAAGAACACACGAAGTTTAAAACAGATTTTTCACTCTGTGTATTCTTTAAAGTCTCTGTAATTGGGCCA
>JAPXFY010000024.1:9799246-9804246 GCA_030674185.1 Monoplex corrugatus
ATGTCATTTACATGTAACCAAGATTATTCCAGTGGTAGGCTGATAAAATACCAGTATAAGCTATAGACTAGGTAAAACGTAGTCTAGGTAGGGCCTCAGGACCTGGCCAGCTCATGGGTTTATGTGCAGGCTTAAGGCTTGTGCCATGATCACCATGCACATGGCACCTGTGACGTTAGTGCATATGGAATTCGTTCCGAGCGCAGAGACGTCATCTTGAGAAACTGAAAGTGAAACTGAAACTGATACCAAATGTACTGCTACACATTCCGTTGGACCATGTCGGCGAGGTTGAGAGGGTGGATCGTGATGTCTAGGCAGCCCGGAATCTCCATACTCGTCGCCCAGGTCAGTGCCATGGAGAGGTGGCTATAATGTTGTTGCAGAGCAGCAAAATCAACAAAGGACGTAACAGTTACGAGAACCAGAAAAAAAACACGAAAAAAGAATAATAATGCTTATTTGATACAACCAGACAAGACAGGCGCAGATTTTAGGCCAGCTGGCCTTTGTAAAGCGTAAAATTACAAGTAGATCATTCATAAGAAAGATTAGGAAAAGGCAGGCAACATTCTTAGGCCATTTTATGAGGAAAGGGGAATTGGAACACCTGGTCACAACGGGAAAGCTGGAGGGAAGGAGAGCACTGGGTAGACCCAGGGAGAAGCTACTAGACGGACTTGCAGAGTGGCTGAAGACAAAGAGGGTGGAAGAGATGCTTGAGGCAACAAGAGATAGAGACAGATGGAAGTCCATAATCGCCAACGCTATGCGGCAAGGCACCTGATGATGATGATGATGATGAAGATCACAAACAAACAACTACAATAAAAGCACGCCAAGCAATCAGCCTTTCTCCAGCCCAGACGCCACAAAAACATTCATCTATCCCTCACCGTTTGACTTGGAGGTGTCCAAAGGAGCCTCTGTACACACACCACCCTCAGTACAACGTCTCACGGACCACAGGCCGTAGGTGGTAGTGATACGAATACCGCTGTCGAGGGCATCGCCGTCATTGGTGGTGTTGATGCTTTCGTTGTTGATGTTGTAATCGCTGATGCTGTCATATTTGATGTTGTTGTTGTCGATGTTGTTGTTGCCGATGTTGTCGTTGTTGATGTTGTCGTTGTTGATGTTGTTGTTGTTGATGTTGTAGGGATGGTCAGGAGGCAGGCACCACCAGCCCGGCAAGAGAATGCCCGTCAGATGCAGGGCCAGAGAGAAAAGAATGACGAACACGACGGTCATGTCTGCCACCATGGTCATCGTCCATCTTCCCTTGTCACCGTGTGCGTGGCTGTCTTTCTCTGTCACGACAACAAACAAACCCGTCAATTATGGTATTACAGGAATGTTAGCATTTATGGAGAAATGACTGTAAATACCTTGTGAGAAGAGTGGCAGAATGGTTAAGACGTTCGCCTGCCAATAACTAAACTTGAGGTTCCAGGGTTCATTTCCCGTAGAGTCAAGATTTTTCTCCTCAGTTTGACCGTAAAATCGAGCTGAACATCTAGTTCTTTGGAAGGGGACGAAAAACAAGTCGGACCCGTGTGCCTTCTGGCCTGCGCACGTTAAAAATCCCACGGCAGTTGAAAATCGTGAATAACAGGGCATTCGCCCGGCTGCCCTGGCACAAAGCTATTGATTGAGAGACTCATTTACCAAGTCCGTTTCCTTGAGGCCCAGTTAGACTTCTTGCCTTTATGAAGTCTTGGTAAAAACCAAACAAAACAAAAAACCAAACAAACAAGCAAATAAGCAAGCAAGCAAGCAAGCAAGCAAGCAAATAAGCGAGCGAGGGAGCGAGCGAGGGAACGAGCGAACGAGCGAACGAGGGAACGAGCGAACGAGCGAACGAGCGAACGAGCGAACGAGCGAACGAGCGAACGAGCGAACGAGCGAACGAGCGAACGAGCGAACGAGCGAACGAGCGAACGACGAACGAGCGAACGAGGGAACGAGCGAACGAGCGAACGAGCGAACGAGCGAACGAGGGAACGAGGGAACGAACGAACGAACGAACGAACGACGAACGAACGAACGAACAAACAAACACAGAAAGCAAAGAGAGAGAGAGAGAGAGTGTGTGAGTGTATATATATATATATATATATATGTGTGTGTGTGTGTGTGCGCGCGCGCGCGTGCTTGCGTGTGTGTGTGTGTGTGTGCGTGCGTGCGTGCGTGCGTGTGTGTGTGTGTGTGTGTTTGTGTGTGTGTGTGTCTGTCTGTCTTTGTGCATGTCTGCGTGTCTGTCTGTGTGTATGTGTGCGTGTGAGTAGGCGTGTGTGTGTCGGGTGTTTGCGCGCTTGTGTGCGTGCATGAAAACAGTAGATATTTATGTATTTCCTTTAATTAGGTTTGGATGCAGCTGTCACAACCTGGGGATTCAATCCGGTAGACACAAAGGGGAAGACAGACAAAGTAGATTATGTAAATTGGTGACAACAATACCGTAGGCAATGAGTTTCCGTTTCTTTTCAAATGTCCTTAATTACGTAATAACTGATTTAAATTTATTTCACAAACATGTTTGTCAGTTTAATTATTGTTTTTATTGTGTAACTTCGTTTCTGGAAAAAAAAAGATCAGTTGAAATAAAGCAAAATTTTATTAAATGTTCCAGACCTGCATGGCTATATTCTGAACATCTGATCATCCTATCGTCAGACAGTTCCAACTGTAATTTTTTTTCTGTCGGACTGTCATGAACGCTTTCTGCTTCGTGTTATATGTTAATTCCGTTGGATTTTTTTATTTGCTGTAATCCTCCAGGCGGACACAAGAAGATCATTAATAAAGAACATTAGGAAAACAAAAAACAAGAAACATTTATGGGACATTTTACGATGAAAGAGAAATTAGAGCACCTGGTCACAACAGGAAAGCTGGAGGGAAAGAGAACACCGAGTAGAACCAGGGAGAAAATATTGGACGGACTTGCAAGATGGCTGAGGACAGAGAGGGTGGAAGATGTATTTGCAGCGACTAGGGATAGATTCGTGTGGAGGGCCATGATCCCCTGCATCATTCGGCAGGGCATATGATGATGATGATGATGATGATGATGATGATTGATGATGATGATGGTATCGTACATGCCCCAAACTGAGTTAAAAGATCTGTTAAACGTTGACCATTGAACATTGAACAAATGAGTATTCCAGCGTAAGAAAACTTGAAATGTTCTTTTGATCTGTTAGACTGTTATACATTGTTTTTGCTTGATATAATGTATTGATTCTGTTGGATTTTCGCTTATTTACTGTTATCCTCCCCGTCCTGATTGAGGGTTAAATGATTTCATCATCATCAGGTGCCTTGCCGAATGGCGTTGGCGATTATGGACTTCCATCTGTCTCTATCTCTTGTTGCCTCAAGCATCTCTTCCACCCTCCCTGTCTTCAATCACTCTGCAAGTCCGTCTAGTATCTTCTCTCTGGGTCTACCCGGTGCTCTCCTTCCCTCCAGCTTTCCCGTTGTGACCAGGTGTTCCAAATTCCCCTTTCCTCATAAAATGGCCTATAAATGTTGCCTGTCTTTTCCTAATCTTCCTTATGAATGATGTACTTGTGTCTGCCTCCATCCATGATTTATTAAACATTAAACATCGAAAACACTGAATATGGTGTTCATTTCATTTATTTTGAGTCTGAAGAAGTAGCCGATTCTACGTTGTGTGTTAGTGTGTTAGTGAGATTTGAAAGGACATTTTGTTTGTTAAGGATCATCGCACTCAGAGAGGCTGTCCTTGTGCTCACCCCCCCCCCCCCATTTTCCACGCCGTCTTAATGGCCACAGAAGCTGGCACAGGTTTTGCAATGCGATGATGATGATGATGTGCCGATGAGGATGATAATCATGATGCTATGGAGTTCCATTTAGGATTGAGACTGTGTCACAGGGCTGTACTCTAAGCTTCCAATCATAATATATCCTGGCGTCAACCAGGTCCGACAGATACAAACACCTGCGGTACTGGTCAGAAGATTTGAACAACACCCTCATTGACGCATCTGTGAAGTAGATGAGACTCGACTGTGTGGTTCCAGTCTTCCCAATGAGCCCATAGCACGCCCAACTCTGGGTAGGAACCGGTTAGAGCCGAAAAATCCCATAATGATTTTTGAAGGGACTGAAAGGGATTTGAGCCCACAACCTTCCAGTCGGTAGTCTGTTGCGATAACCACTACACCACGGCAACTGTCGGTGTAAGATCACAGGGCGGAAATATTGTAATTGTGTTTGTATTCTTGGTGTAAGATTACAGGGCAATGTCTGTTTCGGAAATGATAAAGTCGATTTGACTTTAAGGTCAGACGGTGACCAAATCGAGACAAAATCAAATATAAACAACAATACTTATAAACAAACACAACAAAATATATAGGTAGATTGTCATAGGATTAACAAAGAATGTTTCTCTCCCTCACAATGATATAAACAGGTAGAGGGACAATCATCATCATCAGGTGCCTTGCCACATGGCGTTGGCGATCATGGCCTTCCATCCGTTTCTATCTCTTGTTGCCTCAAGCACATCTTCCACCTTCTTTGTCTTCAGCCACTCTGCAAGTCCATCCAATATCTTCTCCCTGGGTTCACCTGGTGCTCTCTTTCCCTCCAGCCCTCCTGTTGTGACCAGGTGCTCTAATTCCCCTTTCCTCATAAAATGGCCTATAAATGTGCCCGTCTTTTCCCAATCCTCCCTATGAATGATCCTCCTGTGTCTACCTCCATCAAGACTGAGAGAGACAATACGAAAAAACAAAAACTGTTACGTTTCGTGTTTCAAACCAGACAGTTTATTCTGTCGAGTACAAGATCTATTTTGTCTGCTCGTTTTTGTCTTTTGTGTCTGCGTACCATTGTAAGGGAGACAATATTCTTTTCCTATCTAGGGGCTGTGACAATCTATCTACAGTTACTGTACTTGGCAGTCTTTTGTAACATTCTCTTTTCATCAATTCTAGACAAACAAACAAAGAAACAAA
>JAPXFY010000024.1:9821746-9829246 GCA_030674185.1 Monoplex corrugatus
CACGAGCCACGGAACATGGGGCAAATGTTCACACTGCTCTGACGATGAGGGATGGGGATGTTAGCGATGGCACCACAGACTTCCATACCAGTTTGAGACTGCATGACAGGGCTTGCACTCCACGCGTACTTTAACGACAGTATCCTGATGGCCGCCAGGTCGGAGAGATACTCACACCTGCAGTATTAGTCAGGCAATGTAAGCGTCACCCTCAGTGATGCGTCCATAAAGCGGATGAGACTCGACTGTGTGGTCCCAGTCTTTCCAACTTAAATGCATGGCAGGTCCAACTCTGGATAGGAACCGGTCAGTGCCGAAAAATTCCACAGATAACTTTTAAGAAAACTGATGAGGATTCAAGCCCGCGATCTTCTGGCCAGTAGCTAACCACTTGGCAAACGTTGACTGACATACCTGTTATATTGGTGTGTCTTTGTAATTATATCAGTCTTGGGGAGAAGAGTGGCAGAATAGTTCAGAAGTTCGCCTGCGATAACTAAACTCGAGGTTCCATGCTTCGCTCCCAGTAGAGGCCTTGACTTATCTTCTCAGTTTGACCGGAAAATTGAACTGAATGTCTGGTCCTTTGGAAGGGGACAAAAAAAAAACAAAAACAGTTGACCCATGCGCCTTCTGGCTGCGCGCGCTAAAGATCCCACGGCCGTTGAAAATCGTGAAGGGCAGGGTATTGCCCAGCTGCCTTGGTACAAAAATCCGAGAGAGAGGTTGATTTCCCAGGTGCCACCCCTTGAAGACCAATTAGGCTTCTTGCCTTTCTGAAGTCTTGGTAAAAAAAATTGTGAACATGAAAATGAATTTGAATCGAGGAAGAGGGGATGGGCGCCGCTCGGTGCTGGTCCCTGGAAAAGTTGAGGTCTCCGCCACCTCACTCCCCTATGGCCCCAGGGTATGGAACTATCTAGGTAGGACCTCAGGACCTGGCCAGGTCGTGGTTTTATGTGCAGGCTTTAAGCTTGAGCCGTGATCATTCTGGATCTTCTCCATCACATGACACATGTAACCTTAGTGCATACAGAATTCATTCGAAGCATGGAGACGTCATCTTGAGAAACTGAAACTGAAACTGAAACTGAAACTGAAAGCCTCATGATTATGTAGAGGACTGACTGCTATGGAGTTGACTGATATACCTGTTGTCCTGTCTGTCTGTCTGTGTGTCTGTCTGTCTGTCTCTCTGTCTCTTTCTCTGTCTGTCTCTTCTCTCTCTCTCTCTCTCTCTCTCTCTCTGTTGTATTGGTGTGTCTTTGTGGAACTATAATAAGTCTCACACGACTACGTAAAGGACTGACTGCTATGGAGTTGACTGATATACCTGTAGTCTGTCTGTCTGTCTGTCTGTCTGTGTGTCTCTCTGTCTTCTCTCTGTCTCTTCTGTCTCTCTCTCTCTCTCTCTCTCTTTTGTTGTATTGCTGTGTCTTTGTGGAACTATAATAAGTCTCACACGACTACGTAAAGGACTGACTGTTATGGGAGATGACAGCACAGAAAAGTGGATCCATTATTGAAAGACACACTCGGGCTTCCTGTCCTAGGCATTAGCTTCAGTGGTGTCCACTGACTAGTATATCTTCACTGTGACGGCAGACCGTTGTCCTGACCGAAGGACAATATTGTTGTTCACCATTTCTCTCTTTATCTCCGACTCGCTTGTCATTGTCCTGGTCTGTCCCTTTGATCTCTAAGAGTGGGGCTGAAGAGTTTATTCATCATTGTGAAGGATTTGTAGCACTTCTGTGTCGTTCTCTTTGATTTTATCTCGCTGTAGTTTTCTTGTCTTTTTATCTGTCTGCCTCTCTCTCTCTCTGTCTGTCTCTCTGTCTTTGTCTCTGTCTCTTTTTCTCTGTCTGTCTGTGTCTATCTGTCGTGTCTGTATGTCTGTCTGCCTGTCTGTCAATCTGTCTGTCTGTCGTCTCCTCTCTCTCTCTCTCTCTCTCTCTCTCTCTCTCTCTCTCTCCCTGTGTAGTTTTGTCTTGTTTCTTTTTTTCCATGTTTCCTCTTTTCTGTCTCTCTGTCTTCTCTGTCTTTTCTTGTCTGTGTCTATCTCATCTGTCTGTCTGTCTGCCTGTCTGTCGCTGTCTGTCTCCTCTCTCTCTCTCTCTCTCCTTCCTCTCTCTGTGTAATTTTGTTCTTTTTTTTTGTGTTTTTTTTCTGGTCTTTGTCTTCTGTCTCTCTCTATCTCTCTGTTTTTCTGTGTCTCTGTCGCTCCATGTCTGTTCTGTCTGTCTGTCTGTCTCTCTGTCTCTCTCTGTCTCTCTCTCTCTCTCTCTCTCTGACACACACAGTCTTTTTCTCTCTGCCTGTCTCCCTATATTTGCTTTTTGTTTTGTTATTTTTTTGTTTTAAGTTGTTTAAGTTAAGAGGACTGACTGCTATGGAGTCGATTCTTTGTAGAACTATAATCAGTCACACAACTATGTAAAGGACTGACTGCTATGGGAGATGACAATGCAGATAATAAATCCATTAAAAGACACACTCGGGCTTCCTGTCCCAGGCCGTAGCTTTGGTGGTGTCCACTGACCAGTAAATCTTCACTGTGACGGCAGACCGTTGTCCTGATGGAAGGACAATATTGTTGTTCAATACCTCTCTCTTTATCTCTCACTCTCTTGTCATTGTCGTGATCTGTCCCTTTGATCTCTGAGAGTGGGGCTGAAGAGTTTATTCGTCATTGTGAAGGATTTGTAACGCTTCTCTGTCGTTCTCTTTGATTTTATCTCACTGTAGTTTTCTTGTCTCTTTTTTTTCTGTCTGCCTCTCTGTCTCTCTCTCTCTCTCTGTCTGTCTGTGTCTATCTGTCTGTCTGTGTGTCTGTATGTCTGTCTGCCTGTCTGTCAATCTGTCTGTCTGTCTGTCTGTCTGTCTCTCTCTCTCTCTCTCTCTCCTCTCTCTCTCTCTCTCCCTGTGTAATTTTCTTGTTTCTTTTTCCATTTTCCTCTCTCTGTCTCTGTCTCTGTCTTTCTGTCTATCCATCTATCTGTCTGTCTGTCTCTCTCTCTCTCTCTCTCTCTCTCTCTCCTCTCTCTGTAATTTTCTTGTGTGTTTTTTTCTGTCTCTGTCTCTGTCTCTCTATGTCTCTGTTTCTCTGTGTCTGTCTGTCTGTCTGTCTGTCTCTCTTTCTCTCTCTCTCTCACAGTCTTTTTCTCTCTGCCTGTCTCCCTATGCTTGCTTTTTGTTTTGTTATTTTTTTGTTTTAAGTTGTTTAAGTTAAGAGGACTGACTGCTATGGAGTTGACTGACATTCCTGTTGTATAGGTGTGTCTTTGTAGAACTATAATCAGTCACACAACTATGTAAAGGACTGACTGATTTGGGAGACGACAGTGCAGATAATAGATCCATTAAAAGACCCACTCGGGCTTCCTGTCCCAGGCCGTAGCTTCGGTGGTGTCCACTGACCAGTAAATCTTCACTGTGACGGCAGACCGTTGTCCTGATCGAGGGACAATATTGTTGTTCAATATCTCTCTCTTTATCTCTCACTCTCTTGTCATTGTCGTGATCTGTCCCTTTGATCTCTGAGAGTGGGGCTGAAGAGTTTATTCATCATTGTGAAGGATTTGTAGCAGTTCTGTGTCGTTCTCTTTGATTTTATCTCGCTGTAGTTTTCTTGTCTCTTTTTTTTCTGTCTGCCTGTCTGTCTCTGTCTCTCTTTGTCTCTCTCTGTCTTTGTCTCTGTCTCTCTCTCTACTTCTCTGTGTCTGTCTTTCTCTGTCTCTCTGTCTCTCTGTCTGTCTCTCTATCTGTCTGTCTGTCTCTCTCTCTTCTCTGTCTGTTTCTCTCTGTCTGTTTCTCTCTGTCTGTTTCTATCTGTCTGTTTCTCTCTGTCTGTCTGTCTGTCTCTCTCTCACTGTCTTTTTCTCTCTGTCTATCTCTCTATGCTTGCTTTTTGTTTTAAGTTGTTTAAGTTAAGAGGACTGACTCTTATGGAGATGACTGACATTCCTGTTGTCTTGGTGTGTCTTTGTAGAACTATAATAAGTCTCACACGACTATGTAAAGGACTGACTGATATGGAAGAAGATGGCACAGAAAACTGGGTCCATTAAAAGACACACTCTGGCTTCCTGTCCTAGGCCGTCGCTTCAGTGGTGTCCACTGACTAGTAAATCTTCACTGTGACGGCAGACCGTTGTCCTGATGGAAGGACAATATTGTTGTTCAATATCTCTCTCTTTATCTCTCTCTCTTGTCGTTGTCGTGATCTGTCCCTTTGATCTCTGAGAGTGGGGCTGAAGAGTTCATTCGTCATTGTGAAGGATTTGTAACGCTTCTCTCTCTCTTGTTCTCTTTGACTTTATCTCGCTGTAGTTTTCTTGTCTCTTTTTCTGTCTGCCTCTTTGTCTCTGTCTCTCTGTGTGTCTGTCTATCTGCCTGTCTGTCTGCCTGTATGTCTGTCTGTGTCTATCTGTCTGTCTGCCTATCTGTCTGTCTGTCTGTCTCCCTCTCTCTATCTCTTTCTCTCTGTCTGTTTCTCTTTGTCTGTTTCTCTCTGTCTGTCTGTCTGTCTGTCTCTCTCTCTCTCTCTCTGTCTCTCTCTCTCTCTGTCTGTCTGTCTGTCTCTCTCTCTTTCTCTCTCTCCCCCCTCTCTCACTCTCACTGTCTTTTTCTCACTGTCTCTCTCTCCGATTACTTTTTGTTTACAGTTTAGTTATTTAGTTCTTCTGTATTTTCTGATATTGTCTCTGAGATGTGTGTGTGTGTGTGTGTGTGTGTGTGTTGTGTGTTGTGTGGTGTGTGTGTGTGTGGTGTTGTGTGGTGTGTGTTTTGTGTGTGTGTTGGTGGTGTGGTGTTGTGTGTGTGTGTGTGTGTGTGTGTGATGCGTGAGTGGTGGTGTTGTTGTGTGGGGTGGTGTGTGAGTGTGTTTGTGTGTTTGTGTGTGTGTGGTGTGTGTGTGTGTGTGTGGTGTGTGAGTGTGTTGTTGTTGTGTGTGTGTTGTGTGTGTGTGTGTGTGTGATGTTTAGATTGGACGATAATTAGCAACACCTTGCACCGCCATTAAGATGTGAATATGCTTGGCGAAAATGCATTAAACAAAAAAAAATCTTATTTCTCTGTCTATTTGTCTATCGTCTGTCTATTTGTCTGTCTGTCAGTCACTGTCTGTCAGTCGTCTGTCTGCTCTGTCTGTCGCTTTCTTTATCTCTCGCTCTCGCGCTCCCTTTTCATCGTTCTCTCTCTCTTCGCGTTTTTGATGGTTTAACTGTCAGTTCTTTCGCATTTTATATTTTTGGATTACGAATAGATTAGCAATGGCACAATGTAAACTGGCCAATGTAGCAATGTCTATATTGTTGGAAAATAAAGTTTCATTTCTATTTCACCTCTCTGTCTCTGTCTTTCTATGTCTCTATGTCTCTATCTGGCTGTCTCTCTGTGTCTCTATTTCTCTGTCTCTCTGCCTTGTCTCTGTCTCTCTCTCTTGCTTTCTCTTTCTGTCAGTCTGTCTGTCTATCTCTTTCTCTGTCTGTCTGTCTATCTGTCTGTCTGTATGTCTGTCTCTCTCTCTCTCTGTCTCTCTCTCTGTCTCTCTGTCTCTGTCTGTCTGTCTCTCTGTCTCTCTCTCTCTCTCTCTCTATCTCTATCTCTTTCTTTCTCTCTCTCACGAATGGATAAAAATAAATGTCCACTCAATTCATATGAAATGTTCATGGAAGCGGATTCAACAGTTAAAACAATTTGAATATCCAGTGTTCATACCTCGTTGTTTCAAGTTGGTTACAGGCTTAGTTCAGCTAAATCAAGGTGTTGAAAAGTGTTGAAAATATAAGTATTTTTCGGCAAGAACAGGGCCCACAAAATGACTGATTGCAGATAGGTGGAATGGGAAGAACCGTGTATAGAACAGGAATCGATTCAGCTGTTATAAAACCTTTAAATCATCCAGCAGTTGCGAAATACAGCTTTCATAAGATACTGACAGGCATATTAAACGAACCACCTTCAAATTGGGACTGGGAATATTACCAGTATTGCAGTACATAATCATAAAGCTGATGCAGAGAATGCACAGTATTGATTTGCCCATTAACCCTTAGACTCCTGCACCCTGTCTTTCAACATCTTGCATCGTCAAACCATGTTAGCAAAGCAAAACTTTTCACTTTTTGACTCCCTTACCCTATCCACCTGCTTCCTGTCTCACTCACTCTCTCTCTCCATCCCTCCCCTCTCTTTCTCTCTCTCTCTCTCTTCCTCCTCTCTCTGTCTCTCTCTTTCTCTCTGCCTCTGTCTCTCTCTCTTCTCTCTCATTCTCTGTCTTTCTTTCACTCTCTTTCTCTGTCTCTGTCCCTCTGTCTCTGTCTTTGTCTCTGTCTCTGTCTCTGTCTCTCTCTGCCTCTGTCTGTCTTCTCTATCTATCTCTGTCTCTGTCTCTCTCTCTGTGCCTCCCTCCCTTGTTCGCTCCCTGTCTTACTCTCTGTTTCTTCCTCTCTCGGTTTCGTGTTCTCGAACATAACGTGTATATACATGAGCACGCCCAGGCATGCTATCACATATGCATATCACCAAAATATGCAAACAAAATCAGACATACAGTCTACACGCATCATATGCCTGCACAGCCTACCCACACATGTGTACATTTCTTGATAGACTTGCGCTTCTGCATTTGTCTGCCTGTCTGTGTGTCTGTGTGTCTGTGTATCTGCCAGTCTGTCTGTCTCTGTCTATCTGTCAGTCTGTCTATCTCTGTCTATCTGTCTGTCTGTCTGTGTCTCTCTCCCTGTCTGTTTGTGTGTTTCTCACTCATTCTCTGTCTCTGTCTCTGTCTCTCTCTCTCTCTCTTTCTTTCTTTCTTTCTTTTTCTCTCTCTCTTTCTCTCTCTTGCTCTCTCTTTCTCTCTGTCTCTGTCTGTCTGTCTGTCTCTCTCTCTTTCTCTTTCTCTCTGTCTCTCTCCCTCTAATACGCAGGAGAAAGAGGTAGAGGAGAGAAGGAGAATCTGATTCAGAAATTGAAGAGTTGTAAATAAACAATATATCTATACAACAAAATACCCCTGTGGGGATGCCAAGGACTCTTTCAATATAAAGAGAATCCCTTCATTACGGGAACCCCGTGCCACAGAATTTCCTCTTTTCTATCCTTGCTGTAATTTTGCCATGTTCCTTGACCTTCTGTCACCTCTTCCTATCGTTATGTGTTTTGATCTATCTTCCCTCACGTACCCTCCGCTCTGCCTTCGATCCTCTCACTTTTCGCTTTCCACGCACTGAGCTCATTATCTATGGTCCACGAGCCTTCTCTGTTTCTGGTCCGCTCTCCTGGAACAAACTTCCTCTCTCAGTCTGTCAGCAACCTACTTTTGTCTCCTTCAAGTCCGCTCTCAAAACTCACCTTTTCTCCTCTGCATAAAATGTTGACCTCACTCAACCCCCACTGCAGCCTGTCTCCACTCGGTGTGGAATCACATTGTAATATATATTTATAATTTTCCATTGCTTTTCTTCTTTTTCTCCATTTATAGCCGCGCGCGCGCGC
>JAPXFY010000024.1:9831746-9834246 GCA_030674185.1 Monoplex corrugatus
CAGCCAGAGTATCTGGTGTTGTATGCCCGAAGAGCTGGATGGTTTAGGGGCATACGTGTGAGGTGTCCGAACCACTTGATCCTCATATGTTCGATGTGTTGTAGGATTGGTGTTGCTCCTACCATGTCTCGTATCACCTCATTTCTGATCTTGTCCCGCCTTGTCTTGTTTACTGCTTTCCTCAGGCATTTCATTTCACAGGTGACCAGTTTTCTCTCGAGGACTTTAGTTAGGGACCATGTCTGGCACTGGTATTCAGCGTTGGTAGAAAAATGGCGTTGATGAGTTTCGCCTTAGTGCTGGTTGGAATGCTGGGGTGTTTCAGGAGAGGGGCAAGTTGGTAGCTGACTGCGTTGGCTTTCTGGCATCTGGTCTCGATTTCTCTGTCTAGTTTGCCATTTTCATTGAAGATGCTGCCCAGGTATTTAAATTCACTGGCTTGCTTCAACTGGGTTCCGTTGATGTTGATATCCAGTTTGTTTGGTCTCTTACTGACAGTCATGACCTCGGTCTTGCTGACGCTAATCTTCATGCCGTATGTCTCGCAGCTTTCATTGAGCTGGTCTGTATGCTCCTGTAGCTGTATCTTGTCATTGTTCACCATTGCCTGGTCGTCCGCAAGCATGAGTTCATTGAGTGCCTCAGGGTCTGGGTTTGCCTCCTTCGTAATCTGATCCATATAGATCACGAAGAGAAGAGGGGAGAGATTACAGCCCTGCCTTACTCCCGATATCACTGGGAACCAGTCAGATGTTCCACTGGCGGTGTGGACTGCACTCCTGCTGTTGGCGTAGATGGCCCGAATGTTGTCTAGCAGCTGGCCCTTGACGTCGTACTGCTCGAGGACCTTCCATAGCTTGTCTCTGTTGACTCGATCAAAGGCCTTTTCTTGATCAACGAATACAAGATGGAGATCTCGGTCCTATTCGATCGCCCTCTCGCACAGTTGTCGGAGTGCAAAGATTGCATCGGTGCACCCTCTTCCTTTTCTGAAGCCAAACTAGCCGTCACTGAAGAGATGTTCTGTTTTCGCTCGAGTGCGCTGCTTCAGGATCTTTGCGTACATTTTCCCTACATGGCTGAGTAGTGATATGCCTCTGTAGGTACTGCAGTCTTTCTTGCTGCCCTTCTTCTTCCATATTGGCACCACTATTGCATTTTGCCAGTCTTCTGGTACTTTTCTCTTCTCTCAAGCTTTCTGAAAGATGGTGGTGAGCCATTGAATTCCGGATTCACCGCACACATGGATGGCTTCAGTTGTTATGCCGTCGTCTCCAGCTGCCTTTCCTTTAGGACTGGTCTTCACTGCTTTTCTTACTTCACTCTCTAGGATGGTAGGTTCTGAGTGGTCTGGGTGGCTGGGGGTGAACCGGGACTGTGTTCTTGTGCCCGTACTCCTGATGGGTTGAGTAGGTCTTTGAAATAGTTTTCCCATCTCGTCACTATTTTCTCCTCTTCATGCAATGCTTCTCCGTTTGCATCGTTGATGATAGTGGTTGGATAGAAAGGTTCATCTCGCACTCTCATCGCTTTCACACTCTTGTAAAACTCTCTTGGGGAAGCTTTGCATGTTTCACAGAGTTTTTCACCATACTGGGTCCATGACTTTTCCTTTACTGTTCTCACAACTTTCTTGCTGTGTCTTCTTGCAAGTCTGTACTTGATGTAGTCCTCTTCATCCTTTGACTTGACCTAGATCTTGTATAGTTTCTTCTTTTCCTTGATAGCATCCTTCACTTCTTTGTTCCACCAAGCTGTTGCCTTTCTGTTTCTTCCTCCTGTCTTCTTGGTGCCACAGGCTTCTTTTATAGTGTCCAGGAGGACTGTCTTGAAGATGCCCCAAGCTTCCTCTACGTTTAGTAATGTAGGGTCACTACAGTCCAATTTTTTACAGATGGTGCACCTGATCTGAGTCTGCACCTCTTCGTCTTGAAGCTTGTGCATGTTGAGTCTTTCCGGCTGTTTCTTCTTTTTGGTGAACTTCCTCTTCTTCTGAGTGACCAACGTCGTGATGATTGGCCTGTGGTCTGTGTCCAGGCCTGCGTTGGGGATGGCTCTTGAGTCTCTGATGTTGCTCCGCATTCTAGATCTTGCTAGTGTGAAGTCGATTTGAGAAGAGACGTCGATGTCGCTCCATTTGTACCATTTGTACCATTTGTAGATCTGAGTGGCTCGGTGCTGGAAGAAGGTGTTGGTGACAATAAGGTCATGCTCTGCACACAGTTCCAGTACATGGTTGCCGTTGTAGTTACATGGCGTTCTGTGGTCACTGTGTGGACAAGGTGTTTTGTCCATGGTGTTCTCTCTCCGACTCTGCCATTGAAATCTCCCATGACGTACAGGTCTTCTTGGTCCGGGATGCTGTTGATGGTGTCCGAGAGTTTTTCGAAGAAGGAGTCCTTATCCTCATCTGAGTAGGAGTCATTACATGGTGCATACACTTGAATGTAGTTGTTGATCTTGTTGTCCTCTCTAATGCCGATCTTCAAGAATCTCTCTG